>LPNX010549460.1:0-188189 GCA_001517045.1 Pseudotsuga menziesii
ATATAAAGTGGTCCAAAGGGGGTAATGAGTCTGCAGCGGGACAAGGGAAGGCCATACAATGTGTGATTCACCTAGTGTGGTGAAATCCGCTATAACAAGTACTTTGTTTGTTCTAATCTTCTTTCTTGACAATGCTGAAAACATATGCTCTGTTGAGACACACTACCGCATGAATTCTCTGGCTTCAAAGCAAGGTACAAGTTCCTATCCTCGAAAAGCTAACAACAATTATCCAGACTGCTGAAAGGATGACTTTAAATTATAGCATCTCCATGGAAGATAACTCATTGACAATAGGCAATTTGTAATGGACATGCTTTCATTCGGTGCCCGAGTCTATACTTACTTTCCAATCATGATGCCACTAAATCTGGGGTTTCAGCTTCAATGGCCAACAGAGTCGTATGGACTTTCTGTAGCCAATTTTCAAGCTTGTCCCTTAGGGATTTTATCTGTGGTATTCCCAGTACTCTAGGCTACACCCAAGATACATGCACAGTACTATCAACTTGATCAATAACCCCTTCAATTAAATGAACAGAAAGGATTTTCATGAGGAGATACTCTACATCTTCAATTGATAATTTAGTTCGGTCTGCAATGATACTCAGTGGGATTGTCCTGTCTTCTGAAGGACGTCTAAATATGATATCCATCAAGCATAAGATATTAATATTTTCAAGCAAATTTTTCTCATTCTCTACAAGTGCAGGCTGTGCATTGAGGGCATCCCTGTGAACATGACATAGTTCTTGATATCGGGCTAGATCACCAGCATTAAATGCTTGTAAAATATAATATAGCCACTCTACACTTGTTCCCAAAAGACTATTCACGATTGGATGTGCCAACAGTTCTCCAAAGTTGTATATGTTATCTCCAAGTAATGCAGCAAGGGACAAGTCAAATGCTAAATCTAGCTTAAATGGTTTCGAAAGAGACTCTACAGTAGTATAAGCCAAAAAGAGAAGTGCACTTTTATAAAACTCAGCAAATTCTTGTCTCGACTTATGATACTGAGAAGAGACCCAATGGTAGCTTGCATAAACAGAAGGATCAATATCAGTTATACTGTCCAGTGTAAGTTTGCCATCATCTAGTAGCCTTTTACATTTTTTCTGTTCAGTTTGTTCAAGATTCAATGCAGCTATTTGCATTCTAACATATAGTATTGGTTCCTCAATTCGCATATCCCTTATGGCATGAAGCTTCTCAATTACTCGCTCTAAGTAGCTGATAGCAGCTTCCCTTTCTATGTACTGACGAGAAACAGCCTAAAAAACTGCGAGGGCAACGAACTGCTCGAGCTTGAGAGTGAGTTGATGCCACAGCTTGCGCTCGTAGAGATCATCCAATGAATTGTAACATTCAGAGAGCTCAGGCTGAGACGCCCTCTGCGTTTCCAGATACTTGAGAGCAGTCATTTCACAAAGGTAGATCCGCCAAGAAAACCCTCAAACAAACACAGAATGCTATATAAAACAGACCTCTGAATGTCCCTCTTTCATTAACGAGCAAAACAATGAGATAGATTTTTGGGAAAAGAATGAATTAATTCAATTCTGCCACGGCCAGTACTAGCACTCATTACATTTATTGCTCAAATTTCGAAATGACAACAGGTGTACCCTTTCATAAATGACACCATACAACTCATCATTTCATAAACAGGGATGCATTTAAAACATATCCATATCGAATGTCAAATTTATGAATATGACCAAAGTTTACTATCCCTTTGCATTCCATGGTATTAATAAATAATAAACTTTTCAATGAAATGCCATTTTGACATTCTGCTATCAGAAATTAAAATGTTGCCATTTTGGATAAACGCTGCCAGTTGTAAGAATTCACCATATAACATATACTCTTTTGCACATACATGGGCTCATAGTTAATGAATGAAAATTTTGATGATTTTAGGTAACAAAAGGAACCCTAATGGTGAGAAATCAATCATCAAATATAAAACAAAGCAAAACTAAAAACAATAAAAACAAAGCATGATAAAAAATTTAAAAATAAACAGGTGAAACAACCTTAGAGATAACACATCCGGTCCCATATATATATAAGCGGAGGGGAAAAATATCAGATGGCGGAAAACTATGGATCGAAGGATGCACGGATAATTCCCTCTGCAACGTCGGGCGGGAAAACCACTAGGCTGTCCGCGGGGAAGAACCCGATTGGAGCTTCGTAGGACTAATCATTGGAACCATAGTGGAATCGGGAGCCATAATGGCGGAGCCGCAAAGGATAAATCAATCCGTAATAGGTAAATATCGGAGGAAAATCAAATAAAAGATCGGAAGGCTAATGATTTCAGCAGCCGCAACGGTGGAAGCCCAAGACTTACAGAGCGGCGAAAACAACGACGCGAGGTTTTACAAAAAACAAAGCAAAAATCGGGAGACTTTTCCATCTGCCATCCGCAACTGCGAACACCAAAGTAACAATACGCTTCGACTTGAAACCAAAGGTCAGTCGACAAACCTGTCGGAGAAAAATAACGAGGCTGAAACTCATTATTCCTCCGCAACGGCGGGGTTGGTAGCGAATACTCTCCCGACTCAAACTCTTGAAACACATTCAAGGCCAAAACAAATGTGGATCATTTTAGGAACAAATATTTCTCAAGAATCAATGAATCAAGTTAAAAAAGAAAATCAAGCTAATAAAAACAAAGGAGGTTCCCGAAATGTTTTGGAATTTTGGAAAAATGTTGCAGCTGCAACACATTCCCACATTCACTCCTAACATTCCCCTATTTCTACATTCACCTCTCACATTGCACCTATCAAAACCTCCTAACATTCCTAACATTAACATTTCCATATCCATTCCCCATATATTCATTCTTAACATTAGATTGCACTTATCAAAGCATTCACTCCTAACATTCCCCTATTTTCACATTCACTCCTAACATTCCCCCATTCCTACATTCACCCCTAACATTGCACCTATCAAAACTTTCTAACATTCATAACATTAACATTAGATTGCACTTATCAAAGCATTCACTCCTAACATTCCCCTATTTCCACATTCACTTCTAACATTATATTGCACCTATCAAAAATTCTTAACATTCCTAACCTTTACATATACATGTATATAATCCCAAAAACAATATATAAGGTCAATGCACATTTATATAATACAAAAAAAATAATCATGAACATGTAATATAAATGTATATGTATATAATCCAAAAAAAAATCATGTACATGTGAGTTCAATATACATGTATATAATCCAAAAATTATGTACATGTGAGTTCAAAGTACATGTATATAATCCAAAAATTAAGCTCCTCCATGTCCAAGTCAACTACAACATATATATCTACATAAAAAAAACAATGTAAATAATTCTCTAAATAGAAGTCCACCACTATCCTCGACCAGGGTCTTCCCTTGGACTCGTTTCCCTTGGACTCGTAACAATCTGCAACATGTATAAAAATAGATTATGAATAACATAAACTATTTAAAAAACTTTAAACCAAAATCAAAACATTAAAACATTAAACTAATATATCGAAGAACAATTCAATTATCAACAAAATTACCTCCAATTCTCTATCAACTAACAAAGTCTTCTCTTTGCCTCTAAAAGGTGGAGTGGACCCAAGCTACAACATATATAAAAACAATTTATAAATCTTACAAATTATTTAGACTATTTTAAACGATATAAAAAAAAAATATTAAACTTACAATTCCAACACTATCGTCCAATGGATTCTTTCCTTTGCCTCAAAAAGATTGAAGAGACCCAAGCTTCAACATATATAAAAGCAATTTACAAATGTCAAATATTATTTAAACTATTTAAACATATATATCAAAAAACAATTCAATTATGAACAAAATTACCTCGGTGCCAATATCCACATCCATCAAAGAACCTATATCTTCACCTCCAATTTCAATATGTTCTCTTCCCTTAAAATTTAAATTTTGTTAATAAATAATTAATAGTAAAAGTAAAAAATATTAAGCTTAGCAATTAACTTAAAAAAAAAAAAAAACATTAGCTCACAATAGATGGAAAATCATCTAAAATGTTTGAATCTAATGAAACTTGCATAAATAAGTCAAATTAACAATAAGATACATAGTTAAATTTAAAAACAAAAAAAAATCTTTCAAACATAAATATAAAGGTGTAAATTTTAAATATACCTCTCCAATATGCTCTTCTACATTTCCAGCATTTTGACTAGTGGAGACTCTAAAATTATGTTCATTTAACAATCAGGAAAATTGAAAACAATAAACATTTATGTAATGTATTTATTACTATACATCAAAAAATAATTTATCATACATAGATATAATGTAACCAAAAGTTTAATTCATAATAAATAAAAAAATAATGGATTGAAAGTACACAAACCTTTCCTATGCTTGAGGTGTCATTAGATATTCTATCTGAAGCTATATTACGAAAAAGCTTCACATAGGCCTTTGAATATTCAATGCCCATACAATCTAACTCATCATCTATTTTGTATACAAAATTTTGTCGAATAGAAACAAGCCTTCTCTCGACTCAATCCAACATCAACTACTACAAAAGCTGAAGTCAAACCTTCGACAACATTATGCCTTGTAGTTGTCACAACTTGTGATGTGGGCTCCATCTCTGATTTGTAAGTCACAACCCTAGGTGGACGAGATATCGGAGGTGGAGGTTGAAGAGTACTAGGATCTCTAAGGGCACCTTTTTGATTGTATATCCTCCCCTTTCCAACTCCATAAAACTCAGAATGAATATCAGTATAGTCTGGCTTCATTCCTAAAAAAAACTTAGCATAAAAAACCTAGCAAAATAATTAGGAACCTCATTGTTCCATGGCAACCGACCATAGGCTGCAAGAAAGCGATCATATAAAAAATGTGCAAGTTCAGGTGCTTAAAATATTGCACTTTCAATGCTTTCTGCTTTAGGCCCTCTTTGATGTTGAACATTGATTTGGCCTGTTCTTTAGTCACTCTTTCCTTCACAACAACCCACTTATCTGGACCCATCACTTCTGCCTTTCTTCTTTGCATCAAGGAAACAAAACCATCTGTTGTTAGTCCAAGATCCTCATATACCTTAATGAATTTTTGTAAAGATAACAAAACCATCATTATACTTTGTTTTTTCTCTAGAGCGAGATCCAAACTAGAAAGATCATTTTGCAGCTTGTCATAGTGAGCCCTACAAATTTCAAGAGTTGTTTGTTGAAGCCCACTTTGCCATGGAATCTCATCAGGTAAATCTGATAGATAGGTCGTAATGGGTGTACAACCCTTAGCTAGCTGGACATATTGTGTCCTTCCTCGACCTTTGCTACCCTGTGTATGATGACGAGCCTCTTGTGAACCTTGCTCTGCTTCCACACTTGTCTCTCGTACAGAAGGTCGAGATCCACGTTCACCCATAGATGATAAAGGGGAATCATCTCTACCACTATCACTACGTCGATGATCAGATGAATGTGAACTATACAATAGGATTGAGTCTCGAGGTGAAGTCGATAGTCTTTGATTTTCATTTTGGACACCAACTCCCGAACAATGTGATGACCTCCTACGCTTCTGTCTCAAAGGTGGCTCTCATTCCATTGGACATGACATCTACAAGTTTACACAAATATCAATTTCTATATGTTAATTATTAACTTCAAAGATCTAGCTACTATTAAAATTAAACTTTCAATGTAATATAATTAGAAAATACAAAGGTGGTATGAACAAATAACATATATAAAGACAATGAAGCTTCTTCGTGATAAGAAAGATCCCTAAATCCACTAAATACAATGGTATATGATGGTTGCTACGCACGTTGTATAAAATTTTGACCCCGACACATGCCATAAACATGTTTTGGTTCAGAGGCCAAAAGTTGAAACGTAGAGTAATTTGAAGCCAAACATGTTGATCCATTAAACAATTTTGCAAGTCAAGTTGAAAAATGCAAAGAGATAGTATGTCAGGCCTAAATATCTAGGCCTAAATTTTGAGAGCCATAATGCGTCAATCACTAAGGGGCTAACCTTCTACATGTTAATTAATCAACTTCAAAGACCTAGCAACTATAAAAACTAATATTTCAATAAAGACCTAGATATCACTAATATTATTTAATAGTCCTTTAACTACATGTGCACGAACTACGTTTTGCGAAGTATAAAATATAGTCTAAGGCAAGTGCAAGTACTTACCTACTCTAAGGAAAGACACTACTAATGGCTACTAGCTACCTAGTCATTATAGACTTGTTAGTGAGAGCATCACTATTAAATATAGATAGAGCTTCTTTTTCTTCAACTGATCTTAAATCGTAGGTGAATCAGCTAGCTCATCCCTGAACCTCATAGCGAGAAAGTATTTCTAGATTATTTCTTGCCTTCTCTTTGTTTATCATCTTTAAATACTTCCACTTCCCTTCTTCTAGGCTTTGGAGTGTTTACAATGAATTATATATCCTAGTGCCTCTAGTTATATAAAGCAATGAAGAGTAAGGACAATGAATCAACTAATTGCTACCAATCAGCTGTTGTGATTTCATGGATTTATCACATCAACTGGCAAGGACATATAGATTTCAACTTGGACTAAGGAAAGCGTCTAAAGACTGACTACATACACATAAACTTGCCTTTATCTATCTAACCTTTTCTCTCTATGTTTCAGAAAAGCATGAAATGGCAATGTTACTTAATGCAATGCATCATGGACTAAGATACTCATAACATGCCATGGGACTTATACTTCGGCTATTAGTTGTATGGACTAGAGAAAATAGTAGAGGTTAAGAACAAAACTATATAGTTATTACACTACAGCCGAAGTTGTAACACAAGGTAGTAAAATGAAAAAGTTTCGAAATCATGTTCCCTACCAACAAAAAAACATACAAAAATAAATTGTTTACTTAGGGACTTGATCAACTCTGTCCATTTGGACATAGTTGTTCAACTCTGTCCATATGGACAAAGCTCATCAACTCTGTCCAAATGGATAGAGCAGATCAACTTTGTCTATTTGTATAGAGCTGATCAGAACTGTCCATTTGGACAGAGCTGCAACTTGTATAGTCTTAAATGTCTATATGTCTCAAATATCATTTAAAAATGTTACATTTTGGTGGAATTATTTAAGACTACATAACCATGGATTTTTTTGGACAGGGCTCTCTAAATATTCTATAAATTTTCATGTACATAGGAAATAAAACTAAGCTAATTAAAAAGTTATGGACTTTTTTTAAACAGAGCTGTCTAAATATTCTATAAAATTTCATGTACATTGAGAATAAAAATAAGCTAATTAAAAAATATAGAAACAAAAAAAACATTAACAGATTTAAAGTTTTATATTGAATTTTGTTTAATTAAAATTGTATAAAATAAGTAGAGTTGTCCAAATGGGCAGAGATGTTCAACTCTGTCCAAATGGACAGAGCTGTTCAACTGTCATATATATTGCTTTCAACTATCATATAAATTGTTTACATAGGAACTTGATCAGCTCTGTCCATATGGACAGAGTTGATCAGCTCTATCCATCTGGACAAAGCTGTTCAACTCTGTCCATGTGGATAGAGCCGATCAACTCTGTCCAAATGAACAGAGCAGACCAGCTCTGTCCAGTTGTACATAGCTGACTATCAATTAAAATAAATATAAGCTAATCAACAAATATATTAACAGAAAAAACATTAACAGATTTTAACTTTTATGTTAACTTTTGTTTAGATAAAATCATTTAAAATAGGTAAACTGTCCAAATTGGTAGAGCTCAACTCTGCCCAAATGGGCAGATTTGTTCAACTCTGCCCTCACTACCATTGTAATTATGTCATTACTAACATGATATTCATGAAACAAGTACATAACAATTTATACAATCCATTAATAACAATAGTATAATAGTTCAAATGGCTTACCTTAAAGCCAAAATCCAGCACAAGAACACCACACCAGGAGAAGACCATGTACATCTCAACGGAAAGATCTCCATGCCGGACAGACCTCCACGACCTCCATGCCGAACATACCTCCATGCCCTCCACACCGAACAGAACTAAACACCGAACAGAACTCCACGATGCGGGGTGTCAGGATGGCGGATACACACGTCAGACAGCTAGGTGACGTGGACAGGGATGAGACAGGTGGCAAGACGGGTGGAGAAATGAGATGAGTGGGGCGACAAACGGTCGGACAATGACAAATCGATGTAGGCCAAGCAACGAAAATGAGCCCGCAGCTGAGCTTATATAAAAAAAATTATTCGGTCGAAGAATTATTCGACAGAATAATTATTCTGCCGAATAGTTATTTGGCCGAACAACTATTTGGCCAAACAACTATTTGGCCAAACAACTATTCGTCTGAATAATTGTTCGACCGAGTAATTGTTCGGCCAAATAACTATTCGGCCGAATAAATATTCGGCCGAATAACTATTCAGCCGAATAACTATTCGGCCGAATAATTATTGAATTGCCGAAAAAATTACCGGTCGACAATCTGTTCCATCAAATTAAATGGTTACCGTTAAAGTTTATTCGGCCGAATAAAGGATTAGTTATTCCGCCGAAAAACTATAAATATTCGGACGAAAAATTATAAATATTCGGCCGAATAACTTAATTAGTCGGCCGAATAAATATAGTTATTCGGCTGAATAACTCCCGCTATGTTGGTTTGGCACCCGATTCTCACGGAAGTGTTACCCAACTTCAATTTTTCACCCCATTCTTTTTCCTGACCGGAACTAGGTTAGCCACCTATGATGACTATCTAAGTGGAACAAATATTTTTGCATCCATTAGTTTTTTAACCTCCTTCTCTATGTCTGTAAATAAAGCAGGATTTATTCTTCTTAATTTCTGTCTGAAAGGTTTTACATTAGGCTTTAAAGGAACTTTATGTTGAATACTATTACTGTCATAAGTTTTGAAGTCCTCATAAGACTAAGCAAAGACATCAACATACTCCTTCAATAATTTAGTGTACCTATTTATTTGCTCAGTTGAAAGGTATTTTAAAATCTTCACCATTCTAGGATGTTCTTCTGTGCCAATATTACATTCTACAACATTCTCTTCTGAAGATTGCATTGCTGGTTTCAATGGAGTATCATTTTTTGAAAAAATTCTTTCAAGGGGGACCAATCCTTTAGGAATAAAATTACTTTTCAATTCAATAATTTTATGTCTAGCAATATCATTTTCTGAATATTTATCAACCTATTCAACTTCCTCCTCCTCATCTTCATCAATCAACAAATTAGAAAACTCACCAATCAATTCCAAAAATTTCTTTATTTCTATTTCATCTTAAAAAACCCTCCATTGTTTGATATTATCTGGTACTAAAGGTCTGAATCTGACTTCAATGGAGTATTTTAACTCAGTTTGCTTCAGAATTCTGAAGTGTGTGGCTGCTAAAGCAAGTGAATTAGATCTCTGCTTATGATCTTTGGGAATAAAGGAAATATTAAATGCAATAAAGAAGTTATCAATCATGTCCCAGACCTCATTCCTATATACTTTCAACAAATCCTGCTTTACTTGATATTTGTCCCTTACCTGCTAGACAACTAATTTAGAGTCACCATAAACATAAATTTGTTGAATACCCAAGTCTTTTGCAACCTTTAAACCCAGTATTAATGCCTCATACTCTACTGTATTGTTTGTAGTTACAAACTCCAATTTATACATCAAACTTATCAACTAACCAACAGGGGTAACCAAAACAACACCAGCTACTCCTGCTCCTTATTTAGATGAAGAGCCATCAAAATACATTTCCCACAACTCCTCCTTTTGTTCAATAAAACATTTGATTGGTTCTTTCTTCTCAACTTGTAACATACCAGTTGAATTGTCATCACTAAAATGTAACATGCAAGAGCCCAAATCCTTTTCTACAACATAAGGTGTATGATTTGTCGGGTTCTTGTCATCAGTGACAATGTAAGCATACTGTAATTCTCTATACAATATCCTATTATCTCCTCCAAAAATTAGGGATTGTTACATATGATAAATTCATTTGTAAAGTACCCCCCACGTTCTTGGCCCAAGATCTTGAAAGTAACATTCCAAATTTAGGAGTAATATCTACCACCACCACATCCATAATGACACTTTTCATAGGTAACTGAGTTAAATTAACCACCATATCCTTAACCACTCCCAAACATTTGACAGCTTTGGAATCAAATGCATATAAGTCCTGATAGGGTTTTGTGATACTTAACCCCAAAGCCTCCATAACTGCTTTAGGCATCAAATTTTGAGAAGCACCAGAATCAAGTAAACAATTATGAATCATTTGATCATGAATTGTCAATTTTATATAGAAAGGTGGAGATGAGTTTGAATCACTTTCAGTTTTATCATCTAAAGCAGAACCAATAAAGATTTTAGGATGTTCATCCTGTAAATTCACAGTTTCTAAGGGTTTTTGGTTAGCAGTTGAACCTATCATCTTGAGAATTGGATTTCTATAGCATGGAATCTTCATTAACTCAGTATAGGGGACTGGAATTTTGATTTTACACAATTCATTTTCAAAATTGAATGTCTGCACATTCCTGTTTATTCCTTCAATTTCTACAGTCTTATCTAACTCACCCTGATCTGTTCTCTTATCCTGTGCTTGACTAGATGACTGTTTAGGATATGAAACTGTTTTCTTCTTTGGAATCTGAGATACCTGCTTTGGACCAGACCTTAAATTAATAGACCTTCTTGGTTCTAATTGACATATCTTAGCTGAAACTTGAGGAGCCAAATCACTTTCTATTTGGTAAACATTTACATCAAAAAATTCAGAATTCAGATATTCATCTTCTGTTAAGAAACCTTCAGCTGGTAATTCTCCAAAATAATTCATATCTTGATTTAAATCTTCATCCTGCACATCTTCACCCTCTTCGGTTTCATCTATCATATTATTCTGCAGAGGAGCGAGGACTCTTTGATCCTCATTTTCTCTTCTCTTCCTCTGTATATCATTGTTTCTTCACTCTCTAGGGATAAATATGGGTGCAAACTGGTGCCTAAATTGATTAGGATTATTAGGGTTTATTTCTCCTTCTTGTGCAGGTCTGTTTGAATTCTTTTCAAGTTCTAGTTTATTTAGTTTTGCTGTTAATATTTTGACTAACTTAGCCATTTCATCAATTTTTCTATCAGCTGACTGTGATGTGGAGGGTGCTAGAATCACTTCTTTTTTATCTTTTCTATCATATGTTTATTGATCTGAATTCACTTTAAGTCTATCTGAAGCTAAGATATTGGATTCTACCTCTAATGCAACTTCTTGCATATTTAATAAAGTGGCTAGTCTTCTCTCTCTTAGATGTAAAGAGAATTCATGGTCAAAAGAATTAGCATAAGTAAGCTTTGCTGAAGTTTCAGAGGGTTTAATTTCTATCGTAATCCTACCATACATCTTGTTAAATCTTTTAGAAAAATCTGCCATGGTTTCATCCTTTTTCTTCCTTAAGTCTCCAAATTCAGTAATATAACAAGTGTGGTATTTTGTGTCACCCCATTGCCTCATAAATGCATCATGTAACTCCTCAATCAAGGTGATTGAATTTGATGGTAGTTCCTTGAACCACTTCCTAGCTTCCCCATCCATACTATGCACAAACATTCTCATCCATACATCTTTTGCTTCAATGTTTTAGTTATCTGCATAACTAAGGAAGGCATTCCAATGTTCTTCAGGAGTTGTTTCTCCCTGACCATTGAACCTTTGTAAACATTTATGATAATCCCCTCCAGGAAGAGAATTCACTGGCTGAGGAAGGACTAATGGTGCATACCTGGCAGCCACCATTCTATCCATCACGTCTAGAGGTTGTTGAGTTTCCATTGTGAAGCTACTAGGGTTTGGTGAAGGAAAATATTTGTTTACTAGACTAGAACTTGGCTGAAAAGGGATTTTGTTGGTTTTGAATTGAAACAAAGGGATCTTTCCAGGAGACTGAGTTTTTTCTTTTTTAAAGGACCGTGGATCAGTAAAAACCCGGAAGAAGCTAACTATTAAAGTAATTATTGACCATGAAATACTTTCTTTTTTCTCTTCTAAATGTGAAAAAGGTGCTACTAGGTCAAAAAAATCAGAAGTACATAAAGAAGGAGAAGACTTTGATCTATGAATTTTCCTAGCTCCCTTCAAAATATGTTCTGGATCAGACACCTTGATGCAAAGGTGAAGTAGGGTTTCTTATGGTTCCAACTGTTTTGGTAGCCACTGTGGACCCTGTTTGGTGAAAAATTAGTCTAAATGATTTGCTGATTTTGCTCACCACTCAAAATCAGTTGAATGATGAAATCCCAGGGATGATATACTTCAGTTTCATCCCTGGAAATGACGCCAAATATATTTGTGCTAGAAAATGTTCCTAGACTACCATAAGAACAAGCTAACACAATCTCAAAAGAAATAGAATGAAATTTGTTTTTTTTAGGGTTTTGGTTCAAAAATTCATCAGGAAGGAGGTAAAACATAAACAAGCTAATATAGAACTGAATCATGCACACGTTAAATAAACTGGGGATCAAACACATCCCAATAAGCCATAAACATTACACATGAAATATTGATTCTACCCACAAGCTACAAGCATTTACATGAATAAAACCTTTAAACAAGAAATGGAATTGTAGATTGAGCAATCAACCAGATCAGAAATGAAACAACATGACAGGTAAAAATGCTTATCAGTTTATATATAATTAATAACAGTCATCAACTTACATAAGAGTTATAAGTGCTAGCTTGAGATATTAAAGCTCAAAAGCCTCTCCTTGAGTCAAAATTTGAACCCTACCACCCTCTGATTTCCTCCTTTTATCCTTCTTTCATAAAAAATAGTTACATAACGAACTAACTAACTTTTAGGTTAATCTTAAAAAATGCTACTAAGATAATGATATTTTCAAAATAAACTATTAGCTATTACAAAAAATAAACCACATGACACTTGTCAGTAGTAATCTTTATAGGTTTTTGGATGCCTCAGCCAGTAATGCAATCCATTCTAAGTCATGTGATTGCCTTCTAGTTCTCTGCTGCTCTGCTTCCATATCTTCAATCTTCTTCAATAGTCTCTCATTCTGCTGGGTCAAATCTTTAATTGTTTGGTTCAATTCCCCAAACTGGCTTTGAGTCTGCTTCTTTCTCCTTAAAGATTATTTTGAAATAGAAATTAACTCCTGGTAATGTGTGTTTATGTCATCAAGATCCTCCCTTAACCTTTCTGTTAGTCTTGACTAAACCCTCGTTTGTTTCATTCATAAAACTAATTTGATATTTGCATTGCTTGACTATTTTCTATAGATTTTCAATTTCAAAATCTATGCACAGTCCCTATTTTGTTGTAGAATTCTTGTCTGATAACCCTAGAATGTTCATTTTTTCTGAAAATCAGATCATCATCTTCTTCGTCTCTATCTGCTTCTTCTAGAGGAGCTTCTAGAGACCTATCTCTTTTAGTATTGAAAACTTTTTTCTATTCTGCAACCTTGTATTTTCTTGGTGATGATTATAGAGTCACTGAATGTTCCTTCTTACTATGAACCTGCTTAGAATCCAAGCCTTCTTCTTCTTCCAAGTCTTCTTGAGATGAAGAGTCTTCAATTACAGTAACCTTCTCTTTAGCTAACTTTCGATTCAAAATCTTTTTCATGTTAAGTCTTAATTTGTCTTTAACTTTTGTTTTAGGTCTCCATATCATTTCTGCTCCTCCTAGCATTACAAATGATTTGGCTTGATACTTAATAGCTGAGAGTTTTATAATCTCACCTTTTAATCATGTTGCAACTGAATCTTCTTCAAACTTTTCGTTTGAACTCTGTAGATTATCAGCTTTCAGCTTATCTGGAACATGAAACTCCATTATATCTTCTTGTATACCTATGAAACTTTGATTATGTTCTAAAGAACTTCGACCTTCCTCCTATTTTATATCAACTCTATGTTTCTCTTCTATATTCTCTGAAAACTGCTCTTGATTTTCATTAAGTGCTCCTTTGATCTCTTCATATACAGAATCTTCAAATTTCTAAATTGAACCTTCTTCTCGAATACTGTCTTTTACCAGCTCATCACCTATTTCTCTCTTTAACCTCTTTACACGGCAATGTTGTTTGTTCATCTGCCTCTTTTTAGGTTGACCTTCTTGTTGAGTATGAATACATGACCAAAACACAAAGTGTTCCCAAGTTCTACCCTTTTTTTGAAGAACTGTGTTAACAATCAAATTTATAAGTCCATGATGAAAGATAAATTGTTGAGTGTGGTCTTTATGCCGTTTTACTCTATCAAACATTTTTTGTAGGCTTTTTAAAAACAAAAAGGGTAAATTCATTTTGCACTCTTGATTTAAATGTTGGAGGAAAATGATATGATATTTGAAGACTAAGGAAAATCTGCCCTCACAGGTGATGTAAGTTTGTAGAATTTTGATGGCCTCTCTCCACTCAGGCTTGAATTTGTGTAATTGTACACCCTTTCCCCAGTCTAGGGTTTCTACCTCTGGCAATAAGAAATATTTTGAATTGAAAGTGAAGGGTATTTTCTTGAACCAAATTTCTCCATCACCTGCTATTCCTGTGGCTTCTTCAATTAACTCTTTGGTGAGTTCAAATTTGAGGGTGTCAAATGAAACAGTGTTCTTATCAAAAGCCTGAGAAAATCTATATGATAATTATATCTTAAAGCCATTAATTCTTTGGAAGAAATCAAACCAACCAGCCCTTTGAAAAATCATTGCATAATCAGGAAAAATTTCTTCCCAGCTTGTATCCATGGGTTCAACTCTGTTGTTTTACCACTTTTTCTCCTTTTCTAGACTATAACCCTAGATTTTATACTAGTTCAAAAATATTCAAGATGGTTCTTTGCAATGACAAAATTAGCAACCAAGCAAATTCGTAACAAACATGTTTACGATTTTTCCAATAATCCAACAAAACCAACACCGTGTCAAAACAGACCACGACTCTGTCAATGATTTTAATACCTGGTTACACACCTGTCATGATGATAAACTGAAGTCCTGAATATGCACCATTATATCTTCGATAGGTGTTCAAAAACCTCCAATGCTTTACTCGGCAATTGCCACGATCTCCAACTACTTCCTTCAATGACTTTACCTAACAGGTATGACCATGATCCTTGCAGCTTCTCATACACCTATTATAATGATCACTGGGCTCTAAACACGTATCCTTCTGTCATCACAGGTGTTAAACGTATCCTACGATCTTTGATTGCAAAACACCACCACTATTTTGCATAATTTCATAGGCTCGAGATTCTTGTAGTTCTTTTGTTCTTTGACCTTCACTCCTGTGCTACAGGAATCCTCTTTTGCATATTTTTTTAACCAAAGATTAAAAAAAAGTTAGGCATAAGCTTAAATTTTGAAATAAACTTTATTAAAAGTTTTTGAAAGCTTAAAGATATATATATTAACTAATAAGCCCAAAGAACAGCCTTAAAACCCATAAAATTGAAATAAATCTAACCATTTAAAGCATTAAATTAAACAAACAATACTGATTTCCAAAAATTCTCAAATCCAACTTAAAATGTAAAATCATGTTGAACAAATGATTGAAAAAAATAATACAAATAACCTAAGAACAACATCTAGTTATAACAATTTCGATGGTGAATTCTCCTTGTGGCTAAGTGAAAGGAGATCAACCTCCTTGGCGGCTATGATGAAAGATGCCATAGAGGTGGAGGTGAACCTGATTGCCGCAAGAAAGAAGAAGAGAGACAAAGGAGAATGGAGGAGGGAGGAAGGAGAGCGAAGGAATGACAAAGAGCTTGGACAACCCTCTACCTCTAGTTCACAAGAAGCCAGAATTGACACAATGTTGAGAACCATGGAAATGATGATGGAAGGACTCTATGTGGATGGCAGGACACCTCCCAGAGAAAATCAAGAACAATAAAATAGGAATTAGAATTCCAGAAGGCTCCATGCCATCCAGAATAGGAAAAGGAACCATCCTGATCCCCATGTTAGACCTCCATTTCAAGATAATTTCATGGATCAGGATGGCGAACTTTAAGCTGAAGAAGAAATCCATTAGTTAGACATTGACTCTCCCACCACCTTCCTCACCAAAGAAGAGCATGACAATGCTTATCTGGAGAGGGGAGAGATACCTCCCAATGAGATGGACAGCTTAAGGAGAGGGTACCAGCTCGCAGTGCTAAACGCACAGAGACAAATTAGCATAAGGAATAGAGATTCCCTGTAATGAAAAATAAAGAAATAGGGAACAAAGATTCCACCAGCAAGCCTAAAAATGACGTGCCTCCCAGAGATAACCACAAGAATGTTCTAGAGCCCAGAGGGAAGGAACGTAGAGAAGACATTTCCAGGAGCTCCAATCAAGGACATACTTCTTTTAGTCTAGATGCTGAAATTGCAAAGATAAAAATCTCTGTTCCCCTCACTGAACTATTAAAAAATTTAGAATATCATTCTAATATTTCTACGGTGCTAAAACATCTAGGAGAAATATATGCCATATCTGATAGCCTGAATCTACAAGATGATGGACCCACTATCCTGTTTTTCCCCCATGTTGATGAATCTTCTGATGAAGTAGTCCCTCATTTCCATGTTATCATGAACATACATAATGCCATCTTACATAACACCATGCTTGATTCAGGAGCCTCTCCTGCACAATCTAATTCCCAGGGGGATCATGGATGAATTAGTATTGGAAGTGACTAGACCCTATAAAGATATTTTCTCTTTTGATTCTAATAAATTCATGTTCCTAGTCCTGATCAAAGACGTGGTCATCTCTCTGTCTCAGATCCCTGCCAAGACCATCGTCATGGATGTGATGGTGGTTGACATTCCCCCGAAGTTTGGAATGTTGTTGTCAAGATCGTGGGCAGCTAATATCAAAGGTTCCCTCCAAAGGGATATGTCATACGCCAATATACCTATCTTTGGGATACAAAGAAGGCTCTTCAGAGAGAAAAAAATGGCATATATGGTAACCAACGCTGAAAGGCCACAAAATCACCCCATATATTCGGTGGACACTGATATGGGGTCTGCTATCTTTTTCACTGAGGGGAATGAAGGTAGGTCATGCTTCCAAAACACTGCCTTCATGCCTATGCAGGAGGAGCTAGAAGGGGTGGGGGACATGAGTTTCAATGGGTTGGCATGCAAAGAAGGGGTAGGAGTCAGGGTATGGGTGAGACCCATAGGAGTGCGAGATTTAACTTATTCTTACAATCTTGTTTTTTACTGTATGAACAATGAAGTGGAATATGAAGCTATGATATTAACAATTCTGGATTGAAGGAGCTCCAGGTCAAGAGGGTGGTGCTGCATGGGGATTTTGAGTTAGTGATTAAGAAAATGGTGGGTGAGTATCAAGACAGTCATCCTAGGATGAGAAGTTACCAGAATGCTGCCTAGGACCTCATTGAATGTTTCAAAGAATACCGTTTCAATCTGATCCCCAAAGGAGATAATTGTGTGGTTGACTCCTTAGCCACTTCGGCAGTAGCCTTTAGGGTCCCTATGCACCCTATAATGAAGTATGAGATTGAACTAAAGAATAGACCCTCTGTCCAATTTAATGTCAAGAACTGGAAGGTCTTTGAGGATGATAAGAAGATTCACAATTTCCTCACTCTCACTAGGGAATTTGAAGGATTGGATGTCGATGAAGAAAATGAACTTTACAAGGAGGAACCTCCCACACAAGAGCCCTTGTAAAGCCAGAATGTGGATCCAAAAGAAGTGTTCCGGCATGAGGAGGTTACTGCTGTCAGAAACACTAAGAATGGTGGAGCTGAGGAGGTTCGAGAGCCAGAAATGCATGAGTGTGAAGATCAACATTAGTATGTGAACAATATCGGTGGAAAATATATCTTGCAACTGAAAGGTAATTCCATCCCCATAGGCCTGGTTCCTCTAGAGAATATCATTGATCCTAACGATGTAGCTAGAGAACCTCAGTTGGTCCCAAACTGTGAAGACGTTGAGGAAGTGAACATTAGGACAAAATAACATCCTAGGAACATCAAAATAGCAAGGACCCTCTCGCCTAAATCCAAACAAAGATATATCTCATTGATGAAGGAATATTCAGATGTGTTTTCCTAGAGTTACAAGGACCTAAAGGATTATGACACCTGCATCATCCAGCATACCATACAAATAAAAAAGGATAAGATGCCATTCAAGCAGAATCTTAGAAGGACAAACCCCAAGTTGCTTCCCCTAGTAGAAAAGGAAATCAAGAATTTGTTTGAGGCCAAAATCATTGTGATCCTTCAATTCTCACGCTAGGTGGAGAATCTGGTCCATGTTAGGAAGAAGAACGGTGAAATAAGGATGTGTATTGACTTCAGAAATTTCAACAGATTCCCTGAAGGATCACTGTCCTCTCCTCAAGATGGACCATATCTTACAAAGAGTAGTGGCTTCACAGAGGATCTTCACTCTAGATGGTTTCTCAAGTTATAACCAGATTGTGGTACAACCGGAGGATCAAGAGAAGACAACATTCACCACCCCCTAGGGCACCTTCATGTACACTAAAATGCCATTTCGAGTGATGAACATAGGTGAAAATTTATAGAGGGCCATGGACATAGCATTCACTGATTAAAAGGACAAAATTATGGCAATCTATCTAGATGACATCACTATTTTTTCCAAGCCTTATGAAGAGCACGTCGCCCACCTTTTGAAAAGATTCAAAAAATGCAGAAAATTTGGCAGCTCCCTAAATCTTAAAAAGTTGTTCTTTTCCATGAAAGAAGAGAAGTTGTTGGGACATATAATCTCTCAAGAGGGCATCAGGATCAATCCTAAGAGGGTTGAAGTGATCGGTAAAATTGAGCTCCCACAGAACAAGGCTAAAGTTCAATCATTTTGGGGGAAGGTAAATTTCCTGAGAATATTTATAGCTTCATTTGCCGAAATAGTCAAATATATAACTAACATGCTAGGAAAAGACCAAGAAATTAGGTGGATGCCTGAAGCCAGATAATCCTTTTAAGGCATAAAAAGGGCCATAGCCAAAGCACCCATTCTTATAAGCCCCGATTTTTCCAAAGAATTTCTCATATTCTCATTTTCCTCGGAGCACACAGTGGCAATCATACTGCTACAAAATAACCATGAAGGATACGAGCATCCCATCGCCTTCTACAACAAAAATATGAGAGAGGATCCCCTGAAGTACAAAATATTGGACAAACAGGCCTATGCTCTGGTGCAGGTCCTAAAGGAATTTAGAGTATACATCCTTCATTCCCATGTTATCTCCCACGTTCCCACCAGTATGGTGAAGGACAATATGACCCAACCAGATCCAGATGGACGAAGGGGAAAGTGGATAGCAGTTCTACTTGAGTACAACCTGGGGATAAAGCCCACAAAGTTAATCAAAGGCTAGGGGTTAGCTAAAATTATGTCCCAATCCAACTGTGATGCTCTTAGCCTGCACATGATCGCTGAATTGTCAGTTGAAGAACAAAATCCTCAGAGGAAGCCAGGTCCCCCAGTAGGTGAGCACTTTCCACCATTGCCATGGTACACTGATGCCATTTTTTTCTTACAAAATTTGCAGGCTCTGCAGGGTATGGATAAAACTCGGGCCAAGTTCCTCAAATAGAAAGCAATGAGGTTCTACATTGTGAACGAGAAATTGTATTGGAAAGAGCTAGGGGGAGTTTTACTGAACTGTGTGGATGAACACGAGGACAAAAGACTTATTGAAGAATTTCATGCAGGGGAGTGTGGGGGGCATCACTATTGGAAAACTATGGTAAACAAGATCATGAGAGAAGGACTCTATTGGCCTACAATATTTTTTGATACTCATAATAAAGTGGTGGCTTGCCACAAATGTCAGATTTTTGAAGGAAAGAGAAAATTGGTGTCCTTACCTTTGAAGCCCATCTAGGTAGAAGCCCCTTTTCAGCAATGGGGACTAGATTTTATTGGAGAAATTAATCCTCACTCTTTAGGGAAACATAGGTGGATCCTCATTTTTATTGACTACTTCACCAAATGGATCGAGGCTATCCCCACCAGACAGGCTACCAAAACGATGATCATGCAGTTTTTAGAGGAGCATATCATGTCTAGGTTCGGAGTTCCTGGGAAAATAATCACTAATAGATCTCTAGCATTTAAGTCAAAAAACATGACCACCTCCTACTTCAAATACCAAACACAGCCATGGAATTCCACATCCTATTACCCCCAGGGAAATGGAATGGCATAATCTTCAAACAAGAGTCTCATGAGGATCATAAAGAAGCTGCTGCGGGAAAATAAGAAGACTTGGCACACTAAGCTAATTCATGCTTTGTGGGCTGACAAAACATGGGGGCTTCACTTGTTGACCAATATACTATCACGTTAGTTCATATTTTGGGTTTTAAAATTATCAAAAATCGAACCAATATATTGCAGGTATTGGGAGGATGAGGGGTTTAAGGTGGGGCTGGGTAGGGTGTTTTATAAGGATTGAGCTATAAAAAGGGGTGGGGAGGAGGTTTTAAGTATTGGGAGGGGGCTTCAACAAAAAGAGTTTGGGTCAATATCTCTCAAAATTAATGGTATTCTTTAATATCCCACAATCGCACGTGCTATGTGAGAGGTTCACTAAGAGAAGTCCCCATGTGAATAATTCTATAGGCACCTCACCTTTCCAACTAGTTTATGGTTTAGAAGTAATCTTTACCAACTCCCTGAGCTTCCCAGTAATGAGATTTTTGCAAGAGGAGGACGCTAAAACTCATCTCACCCAGAGGAGGATGTATTAGTTGGTTGAGCTACAATAGCAAAGGGAATAGATTTTCGATAGAACTCGGCAATTTTGGGACAAGATGAAGGAGATCTTCGACAGGAGAACCAAACCCAACTATTTCCAGATAGGAGATGTGGTGTTGCAATGGGATGCACCCCATAAGTAGAAGGGGAAACATGGAAAATTTGACCACCTGTGGAAAGGCCCATACAAGATCACCACCTTCAAAGGAAAGAATGCTTGTGTATTGGAAGAGATGGAAGGTGGATTGGTATCTGGAGCTCTGGTTAACGAAAGCCTCCTCAAACATTAATTTTTGTAAGAAAATTCAGTTCCATTTGTCATTGTATATATCGCTTTCATTTAAATTTTCTTGTGTGGATGGCTCTCCGACAAACTTAAAGCCCGAGGTTAAGGCCATAAGGTCTCCAGGAGATGTTGTCGTCCTGTTTTTTATTTTTTAGTAGGTTTTATAGTTACAGGAATCAGGGTAGAGTATGGTCCAGGCCTGTGGTCTATGTGGTTCTTTTCTACCTCAAAGAGAGGATAGCATCCCCGAGTTGGAGCCATTGTTAGCACCTAGTTCACACCAATGCTGAATTTTGAAGGCGCTTGTGTGTGGGGTTGGCCTCATTTTTGAACCAAAAGGGTGGCAAAGGGGAATAGGAGAAATTAAAGAGCATAGCCTAAAAATGTGACAAGGTTCCGTAAGCTCTAAAATTGACAACACAGACATACATCAGAGGTAGATCGACGGATGAGAATTTTTTTCACCTGATAGAAGATGTGCGGTCCATAAGACTATGAAGGATCTTGAGTTATGTCCCTCCCCTCAGACATTGACGACCGCGTTTATTTGACACTTCCAATCTATGGTGGAGATGATTTTTTGCGAGGCAAAGTCACATGACGGTTAGCCATATGGAGCACCACAAAAATCTAGTAGGACCTACACATCTGAACAACCAAGATCTAAGGGAGCAACAAATCGACGATGGGTGCAAGTTTCGCGAGGCAAAGGAACACGACGGTTAACAAGGTGCTACAATGTGAAAGGTTTGTGGGTCCATCATGATCGAATGATGGAGATGCTGTCAGAGGACAAATCAATGGCATAGTCGAATGTCACCACGGGAAAGTGCCCGGAGAGTAACTAAGGGATGTGCTGTGAAATCTAGTAGGACCACGCATTTTGGATGGCAGAGATCATCGCACTAATAAGATCAATGGTTTGAATGGTTTTTGTGGTGCAAAGAAGCAAAAAGGACAATGGGGTAGAGGTTGGAGAAATCACATAAAGACCTCGATGTGGAATGACTAATATTATCCATGTAGGAAATCTATAGCCTTGTTCGATTTCGCATGATGCAAGGTACGCGAGGGAAGGGGATCAAAACAGATGTGAAGCTCAGTTAGATAAATGAGCAAGATTCGGTGTCATGGGTCATTCCTAAAAAATTGAAACCGTTAGGGAGCGTTACTGTCAGATCAAGCGAGCGTGCGCCTCATATCCCGCGTTGCCATTTTAGGACCAATGTGTCCGTTGTGCTGTAAGGTCGATTTCGAGTAAAGAATCATGGCGAGTCTTCCATCTTAAGAACTTGTTAGAATTTGAATGATGGTTCAGGATTTGATTCCCAAATTTTGTAGTAGAATTGGGCTCTGTTTCGGTGTTGGTCTCGGGAGCCACGACATTATAAATAAGACCTCAATTGATGAGGAAAGGGTTGGAATTTTCATTCAGGAAGTGTTATGCTCTTGTTTTGTCCCTGTAACTTTCTTGGAAGAGTTAATGAGAAACATTCTCCTATGTTCCTGAGATTCATCATGGTGTTTTACATTCAGTCTGATTTTCCTATTTATTCATGTTCATTCCGGTGTATTTCTACCAATGCGCTTTAGTTGTATATGAGGAATTCGCTCTCAGTTAAGTGCTCCTCATGTCAGATGTTGCATTTGTTTTGTGTTTATGGTAGATGTTTTGGAATTCCTCTTCTATGATCCATTGCAGTTGCTAGCCTTTGTTTTTTATTCTACTAAAGGTGGTGCAAGGGATTCATCTGCATATAGGTGCCTCTTGCTTCGTTGGGATTCTCCCTCTTTCTCCTATCACCCTTTCAATATATTTGACTATTTGTGACACTTAATTTGCCTCATAGTACAAAGGAATTTCCCTTTCTCATTTTCGCTATAATACCCTTGTCTGATTAAGGTTCCGAATCCATTTCCCAATGATTTCCCCATTTGACTATTCTACCAATTTCAAATCTATCAACACCCTGTTACCATCAGAAATCTAGCCTTCTGCAAACTTTTTAAAGACGTATATATATGTGTTTCTTTCCTCTGTGAAAAGAGAGATCCCTCTCTGACTGTATTGGCTAGAATGCAGTCTAAAGTTTAGTTGAAATGGTTACCCCTATGAATTCCTATCGTAACCATAAGAAAATTACAGGGTGCAATAGAGTGTATCTGTTCTTCATCAAAATATTGTTGGGATCCCGATAGTCGATGCACATGCACCAAGTCCCATCTTTATTTGGAACAAGGATGAATGGAATTCCACAAGGAGAAGAGTTGGGTTGGATGTGACCTTTGTAGATGTAATCTTGAATCTACTTGCGAATATCATCATTCTCGATAATAGATATTCTGTAAAAAAATGCGTTAGGTAATGAAGAACCAGGAACAAGTTCAATGGAGTGTTTTACTTGGAAAAATAGATGTATTCCATTTTTATATTGAAATACATTCAAGTATTCCTTAAGAATATTGTCAACCTACTGTTGTTATCAGGAGCTACACTAGTCGATGAGTCGACTAGTTGCTATAGTCTTCCTAGAATGTTGAGTCTTAATCATGATCAATGAATTTTTTTTTAGCATGATTGATAAGATTCTTTGTCTGTTTGGATGATACCATCGTAACTGTTGTTGTAGGTCGTCGCTTTGGTATTCCATACCATTGGTTTTGTACTTTGACAATCACCTTTTGAGGCTGTGACTGATAACTTCCATGTCGATCCCATAAGTAAGGTTTCCCAAATAGGTTGTCGGCTACAGAAAGTGGTTCCACATCACAGTGTACTTCATCTTCAAAAGGCTTAATGAAGTAGGTGATTCTGCATTATCGGGTGATTCTTAGTTCCTGTCCATCCTTCATCCAACCGATATTGTAAGGCTAAGGATGTGGAGTGGTTACAAGACCTAGTTTCTTCACGAGATATTCAGAAATGAAGTTCTTCTGGGTACCATTATCCACAATCAGATACAATGGACTATTTTGGACCATATTTGTGTATGGAACAGACGCTCTTGCTCCTCCTCGTTAATGATAATCACGACTGTCGAAGTGGTTGATGCCGATGATTTTGGGTTAGATTATACCAGAGTTTTGTTAGACAAGTCGTTGTTAGACACAATGGCACACTGATAAGGGGGGTGAATCAGTGTGACAACACTTTTCACAGTTTCAACTTTATTCAACTACTTAAACAAATATCATCATAATAATATCAACATCAATCAATCACATAGACAACACAAGACACTTCATAAGATGAACTTGTAAAATTTATTATATTAGATTCAAACGGCTACAACTGTGAGGTTTATCAGATACAACTGAATCAAAAGCACCAACTTCTATTCCAAGGATCAACTTGGTATTTTTCTCATATCCAACTAAGAAAAATTGTACAAGGCCCAACTTGTAGTTACATACAAAAATTCTTTACTCACACATGTCATCAATCAGATCACTACTATCAAACCTTCAAATATCTTCATAAAGTTTTGTTGTAGGTATGTTACTACTTCCATATCATCAATATTTCCACATAATCTTTCTGTCCATCACCATATCCTCATTCAATGTCACATCTGCTAATGTCCACAATATTTGTTCATCATCTAATCTTCTCTCATCATCATCATCATCATACTGTATCAAGTCATCATAAAGCATGCATAGAATAGAGTATGCATCATAGCATATAAGACATCATCATCATAAGTAAATAATCACGGATCAAATGTATACATATTCTTTTGTATTCATCATATCAACATATCAAAATTCCATCATCATAAGGTACAATGTATCATCAATACAACATCAACCACTGTAAACTTTACTGTATATGTTCTCACACAACAGGTATATACTTGTCACTGTTTGATTCTTACATCCAAGGATGCTACTCTATACTTTTCTATATTATATTATGTTGTAGATGAACTCTATACACTCAACTAATCACTATATATGATTCTAAACGAAACAAACCTTTGTTGCTTCAAAATTGGGATTGATGTGAGTTTCCATGTGTAAGAATAAAAACATATTGCTTAGACTATGTTTTCCTTCTGCTGCTATATATTTATTTTACACCCAAAGAAAAACTTAGAAACACACCACCGAATTCAAAGAACTGTAAAAAAAAAAATCTACTGCTTTATATCAGTCCAAAATTCCTTAGTCACAGTCGAATTTCCTCAAAGCAAGTCATTATTTCAGAGCACATGAAATTATGTTTTTTTTAATGAAGTGCGTTGGGTAATTATACTGGTTTCAATGTAGAAAACAAATATGAGCTGACATGTCATTGAGTAATTAAGAATTTAATTTAATTCCTTTTTCCTTTAGTTGGCCGACTTGTCATAATAATTTTTCCATTCTTTTAAAGAGGGTATTAAGTGGACTGTATATGCTTTCGTTAGGTGGGATGCCACATCATCCTTTTAAGAGGTTTGTTAAGTGTTTAAATGCATCATCCACCAACAACATCAAATGTATGCAAGGTATGTCCACGACCTCTTCAAGCATGCTAGATTATTTAGCATTGTTTCAATCCCACACATCATCAAGTGCATCATCGAGTGGTGTTATGGATAATTAGCAACAAATGTGTCCAAGTGCCATTAAACAACCATGTTTGTGGGTACCAAGTCTTTACCATGTTCATGTCATCCAATGCCATGTCCTTGTTCTTTGTATTCCATTGCCATGTCTTCAACATTTTGCTTGTTTTGTCATGTCATCCATACTTATGTCAAGTCATTTTCCTTGCACCTTTCCATATCACCATTTCAACCTTTGTCATGATTTTCCATGTCATTGATCATGTAATCCATGTCATCACTTCAGCCTTTGTCATTAATGTGTTGTCATCAATGACAACCTATGCTCAACAAACTCCCCCTTTGTCATTGATGGAAACAAATTTCAAGTTCTCTCTCCATTTGACATTAATGATAAAGGACCAAGGACCTTTATCTGTCTCAGAACTTGAACCTTCATCTGTCTATTAATCAATCACTCAGAACTTGAACCTTCATCTGTCTATTGAATTCTAAAATAAATACCAATGACATGTCCTGAGATATAAATCTCCTTCATGAATTATTTAAATACTCTCCCCAACAAATAGACAATCTAGCACTTGCTTCTATAGAGATCCACCTCAGGATCATGCCTCAGTCTTCATAACACAGAGTTGCATGTTTCAAGTTTATTTAGTTGGGCAATATGTGATGCATGATATTCACCTACCTTCAGATATTGGTGTAGATATCTTCTTTAAATGTTGTGGATTCCTTCCATAAGATATGTTTTGAGATAGATACGAGATCATTTCTAGGAGTAAGCAATTACTAGGATTCTTCAAGAAGAACTACTCCACTGTAGATACTATTGTGGAGATTTGATCTACTTGTCAAAACAAATTCTGAACTTATGTTTTCCTATATTCATGCATTATGAGATATGTGGACACATACACAACTAACTTCAGTATCCCTATTTAGATCATAGTTTGACAGAAGCATGTATGAGATTCTGTGCACATACAAAATTCAGATAGATCTCAAATGCCATATGTTGCTTCATAGTTATTTCAAATATGTTGTGTAATGATCAACAAAGTAGTCTTCTTGGATCTGTCCTGAAATCAGTGTGATGTTCCTTGATACTTACAATCCTCCAATGATTACATATGTATACACAATTTAGCTCTCATTTATGCGTGTACTTTATTTTATTAAATAGATGATAGCTCTCTAGGCCTAGAGCTATTCGCACAGTTCTCCAATGATCTTATGTTGTTCCTAAAACTGCTTTAAATTTACATGTCTATATTCCAAGTTCAAACAATTTGGATCCACTCTATGCTTCTTTCTCTATCAAGAATCATGAGTTTATAGCATTCTCATGTATCTACAACTCTATTTCTTCATTGTATGGTTTTAACCTTGATTTTGTAATATTCAAACAATTTTCCATACGGGCCTTCACAAATATGTAATAACACTTTGAAATAGGTGCCCATAATAGTTTTCCACTCATCATTATGGGATTCTCAACTACCATTTTTAGAACACAAATTGCTAATCATAAATCAAAACTTTTAAGACTGTCATATACATTGAACTTGTTGGTTGTTTGAACTCCTACCAAGATCTACTACACTTTCATCCTTGATTGTCTTGACTACTCATACTTTAGCACATCACCTACTCCATTATCCCATACCTTCAGATATCATGAATTATTCTTTTTGCTTCTTGTTGCATGTCATGTTTGGAATCCAAAATTTTGAACCTATAACATTCCATGAGATATTCACAGTTTCAATTTGGTCAATTATATAGATAGTACGCAATACCTTTGGTGGATATGCAACATTCTTCCCTTGGATTACAGACTTTAAGAATAGTTGTTGTTATATTTCAATCCATTTTTGTCAAAGAAGATTGTTATCAGACACAACTATCTCCAATTTTTTCCTTCCTCTCTTCCTTCATTTGATTCCCATAAAAATTATACTTAGATACAAAATTTATTTCAAGGAGATATCATAGTTATTGCTTCTGTTCATCTGTCTTTATGAGCTGAATAGGATTTATCTCTTAATATTGCCAACCATTTAAACCATGCAGCATGAATCATCAATGATACATGGACTACTGTAGAAATATCATGGTCTTCATAAGCTTCAATGTCTTCTTAGTTGAATGAGAAACGTGCTCCCCCTCAGACTGGGATTATCTTTTGATCTTTAGACTTGCCTTTGTTCTCAGTATAAGTCATACAATCATATCCAAAACTAGAGAGAGTCATTTGTACACTTTAAGAATGGTGTAGTTATCATAAGGGTAGGCATGTATCAAGGACATCCCTTCAACCATCATCATGTCACTTCAATTCATTTGCCTCAATTAGAGAGAGTTCATTAGATCACATTAGATAATTTCCCCCCACTATCACCATGCTTGTTGTGACCACGATCCTTGGACCTGTTATTATGCTTGGAGTAACCACTAATTTCTTGTGAGTTCATTCTCCAAACTCGATGAACTCAAGGTGCATTAAGGAATTTGAAAGACCTCAAGTTTGGCTTGCCATATGGAAGCCACCTTCCTTGCACAAATTGACTTCAACCATATCTAGCAAAACATTCTTTTTCTTCCATACCTGGGAATTTCCTTGGTTGTGGCCACTTTTCCTTTGAGATTCAAATCCACCTGCATAATTCTGCTTCAAAGATTCATTGGTTCTCCTTGCTGATGTATATGACGGGCTCTTAATTGGTTGTCTTCTTGGACTAGCACAAGTTTGTGCTTTATGACCAAATCCACTGCAAATTGTAGCACCTCATAATGTGGAAGTTTGCAGCAACATGGCTAATATGGTTACAATTCCAACATATCACTATGTTATTTGGACTTCCAATGCTTCTTCTTTCATGGAATGAATAGTCCACAACATTGTGACCAAAACCATCACATGAATATCAATAACCATTGAATATATATTCATACCTGGATACCTGGTTCCACTTTGAAGATGAGTCTTTTCTGAACTTTCTTTGAGGAGTAGGACTAAATCCATGATATCCTCTAGGTTTTCTGATGTATTTTGCAGGTATGTGAGGAGCAGCTTGGATTTCATCTTTGGAGAATGAGGGACCTGCTTCATACTTGCTAGGTGTTCATGTGTCTGCTATGGATTTTTATTTTCCCGAGTTGTATCCAAAACCAGATTTATCGAAAGGTGATTTTTGGTAGTCCAATATCTCGTCCAAGATGATTGAGTTGTTCCTGAACTTCACACATGCATTGGATTTTTCACTTGTCTTTCTGAGGCCAACTACTTCCATCTCAAGCTTTTGACATTGCTCCTCCTCATCCAATTTGTCCTTCAATACTTCCTCTATCCTTTTGGCTTCTTCTAGCCGAGTCTTCAGCTCAACATCTCCCTTTCTTGTTGCTTCAAGTCCTTCGCCAAAATATTCATGTTCTCATGTTTGACTGATCAATTCAGCCTTTAGTGTTTCAACTTCATCTTCCTTTTCTTTCAGCTCATCCTATAAACTCGTATTCTTATGATTGAGTTTCTTGAACAGATTCATAGACTTCTCATGGAACTTATCGAAGGACCACAAAATATTTATTTTAAGTCTCAAATTGTATCTGAGGTCAATATCTGCTACAAGGTGAGCTAGGACATATTTCTTTGCTTCTTCAAGATAATCTTTAATGTTATTACAATCACTTCTACTGTAATCAGAAATATTTTTACCGTCACTGGTGTTTGATGCATGCTCCTCCTTTTCTTCTTTCTTTTCTTCTTTCTTTTATTCTTCGGTAGACTTGACTTCTACTTCAATCTTTGTATCTTGGTTTCTTCCTCAAATATTCACTTTCCAGCTTGAACCAAAGGCCTTTGGCTGAAGTGTGTTCTCCTACACTCTCTCTGACAGAGCTTGAGAGTCCATCCATAAGAAACTTCAATGGAATGGTGTTGTCCTTCTTGGAATCCTTTTGTGTAGCTGACTTTGTCTTCTTGTTGGACTGAGAAGGTGGATTGACCACAATCTCCCATACACCAAATTTCTTCAAGTAAGCTTTCATATTACTTCTCCATCCAAAGTAATTAGTCACATCAAGTATTGGAACTTCATCATTGTTGGGGGACTCTATCTTTGCATCCATTGTGTGTCCATCGATCTCCTTCAAGCTTGTTAGGCTTGTTATAAAGGCCCACTCTGATACCAATTGTTAGACACAATGGCACACTAAGAGGTGGTAGGGGGGGGGGGGAAAATCAGTGTGACAACACCTTTTACAATTTCAACTTCCTTCAACTAATTAAAAAAGATCATCATAAGAATATCAACATCAATCAATCACATAGACAACACAAGACACTTCATAAGATGAACTTGTAAACTTTATAATATTAGATTCAAATGGCTACAACCACGAGGTTTATCAGCTACAACTAAATTAGAAGCACCAAATTCTATTCCAAGACTCATCTTGGTACTTTTTTAAGATCCAACTAAGAAAAATGGTACAAGGCCCAACTTGTAGTTACATACAAAAATTCTTTAGTCACACATGTCATCAATTAGATCACTACTATCAAACCATCAAATATCTTCATAAAATTCTGTTGTAGGTATGTTACTGCTTCCATATCATCAATATTTCCACATTATCTTTCTGTCCATCACCATATCCTCATTCAGCATCATGTCTGCCAATGTCCACAATATTTGTTCATCATCTAATCTGCTCTCATCATCATCATCATACTGTATCAAGTCATCATAAAGTATGCATAGCATAGAGTATGCATCATAGCGTATGAGACATCATCATCATAAGTAAATCATCATGGATCAACTGTATACACATGATTTTGTATGCATCATATGAACATATCAAAATTCCATCATCATTAGATACAATGTATCATCGATACAACATCAACCACTATAAAATTTACTGTATATGTTCTCACACAGCTGGCATATAATTGTCATTGTTTGTTGCTTACATTCAAGGATGCTACTCTATACTTTGCTATATTATATTATGTTGTATATGACCTATGTACACCCCACTAATCACTATAGATGATTCTAAACAAAACAAACCTTTAATTCTTCAAAATTGGGACTGATGTGAGTTTGCATGTGTAAGAATAAAAACATATTGCTCAGAATGTATTTTCCTTCTGCTATTTTATATTTCTTTTACACCCAAAGAAAAACTCAGAAACACACCACTGAATTCAAAGAACTGTAAAAACTTTTGCTACTACTTTATATCAGTCCAAATTTCCTTAGTCACAGTCAAATTTCCTCAAAGAAAATCGTTATTTCAAAGCTAACGATTATTTATTTATTTATTAATGAAGTGCACTGGGTATTTATATTGGTTTCAATGAAGAAAAAAAAAACTGAGCCGACATGTCATTGAGTAATTAAGAGTTTAATTTAATTCCTTTTTCCTTTAGCTGGTCGACTTGACATAATAATTTTTCCATTCTTTTAAAGAGGGTATTAAGTGGAGTGTATATGCTTGCGTTAAGTGTGCTAAGGGCTTCCACATAATCCTTTTTAGATTTTTGTTAAGTGTTTAAATGCATCATCCACCAACAACATCAAATGTATGCAAGGTATGTCCACGACCTCTTCAAGCATGCTAGATTATTTAGCATTGTTTCAAGTCCTCAAACATCATCAAGTCCATCATCGAGTGGTGTTATGGATAATTAGCAACAAATGTGTTTAAGTGCCATCAAATAACCATGTTTGTGGCTACCAAGTCTTTACCATGTTCATGTCATCGAATGCCATGTCCTTGTTCTTTGTCTTCCATTTCCATGTCTTCAACTTCTTGATTGTTTTGTCATGTCATCCATACTTATGTCATGTGATTTTCCTTGCACCTTGCCATATCACCATTTCAACCTTTGTCATGCTTTGCCTTGTCATTGATCATGTACTCCATGTCATCGCTTCAACATTTGTCATTAATGTGTTGTCATTAATGACAACCTATGCTCAACAGTCGTATGTAGACAATTTTTCCAAAAATTTCTTCTAAGCCTTGCATTCAAATGTATCATGCCATGATGAATTGTGGTAATCACACCATTTCTCAGTAGGGGGTTGTTTTCTACATTCCCTTTTGTCTTTTTGAGGGTGCTTTTTTCCATGATCTTGCTTTGGTGGGGTCAGTTGAGAAGGGTGTATTGACTTGTTGGAGTCAATGGGTGACTTCTTGTCAGATGTTTGACTTGTTTTCCTGTTTGCGAAATGTGTTTTTCCTTTCTATTTAGCTTCAAGCTTGCTGGCATAGTGGAATGCATTCGTAAGTGTACTAATAGTTAGAAACTCCATCTCTTGCTGAATTTATGGGGACAATCTGCGATGGACTTCAGAACAAGAAATTTATCTTCTTCTTGAATGCCAAGTCTCACCACGAGTCAATAGAACTCATCGGTGTAACGCTGCATAGACTGGTCACTTTCCATTACCTTAGCTGTTGCCAATTCTTATATTTTTGGTCAATGTATTTGGGTGGGTAGAAATCCTTTCAGATGTATTCAAAAAATTTATCCCATGTGTCTATTGGGTCTTCTTCTTTCTCCGTCTTTGTCGATAGATTCTCCCACCAACAGTGCACATAGGTCGACATCTTTAAGGATGCAATGGTGATATTTTCGACTTCTGAGAGTTGATTCACAGAGTAATAGGATTCCTGTTGTTGTACCCAATTGTCTATGGATTCCTTGTGAATATTTCCTTCAAGATTTGATATGTCCAAATTCATTTTCACTTTGAATGGACTGATTTTGTTAGATTTGGATCTCTTCAAGGATCCTCTCGAGGTTGAGGCGAATCACGTGAGAATCTCATTGAACTGGGAAAACATTTCGGTTCATTGTCAATCCCATCCTTTCTCTATGAGTTGTTATGTCTCATTAGTTGCATGTCTATTTTGTGTTTCTTCGACCATCTTCGATCTAGTGGTGTGCGTAGATAAATAATTCAAAGTCGAAGGTAGTGTCTTCTTGAATTGTTGGGTTTGCGAGCATGTTTGAATAAGCATAAGTCAAGTAACCTCAATAGAAGTGTCTATGCACAACTTAAGCATGAATAAGTTTTGAATCGCTCTGATACCAATGATCTGTGTGCCCAGGCACACAACCAGGACAACAACTCGATTGAATGAATGAGCATTGTTATGGTGGAAGCATATTAAGAATGAGCAAAGTAGGAAATACACTACACACACAAAAACATATATACATAGAAAAAATGCGAGAATTCGAACCAATATCTGTTATTTCGTTACTTTTGTATGGTGCACATTACTCTACTTGTATATTACAATCATGGATCATTTTAGCAGCTATATATAGCCCATGGGATATATTAAGGGGGTTACAAAAATTTAGTGGGATATTTTCTTTATGGAAATGGTTTTTTCAGCTAAAAGATATTCACCCAATATTTATTATAAAAAAAACAAATCCAAAATAAATATCCTCCTATATATTAATGAGGAAAATGAAAAAACCTATTTTCTCCCTAGAAAAATCTCCCATCAATCTATCTTTCGCCCCCAATTTCTAGAGAAAATCTATTGAAAGCATTCCTTCGCCCACATTTTTTAGTAATGAAGGCTCCCAAGGGTTACTTCACTCTCCATTTTCCTTCTAATTTAGGTATATGGTTTCATTCACTTGTATTTTTAGTCAATTTCTTGTGATAACTTCTTTGAGCCCTCGATTTTTAGTATTGGAGGGAAAAGCCTGGGGTATTTTTTCTATATAAAGGCTATAGTGGTTCATGTTTAACCAACATTGGATCATGCTTGCAGGGTGAAGGTTCTGGTTGATGTGATTCCACTTTTCATTCTTAGTTTTATTGACATTTTAATATTCACATAACATCTCCATTGTCGAAAGCTCAGGTCTTAAAGGGGCATACCACACATGCAATTTATCATAGAATACAAACTTACATCACTCTTTTTATCCAATAATTAATGTGGTATGATTTTTATCATGCTATTTTTCAAAAATTACAATAGATTATTATATTGTAAATTCACCTTTTATCATGGATGCTTTTTTAGGCCTTTTGAATTCTATGGCACTTTTGATTATTAGGCTCATTCGGTTTTATTAGGGTTTTATTCCATCCTAGGAGTATTGGTTTCATGAAAGTGTTATAGAGCTCAAAATATATGATTTAATTTATTCCTTTTCATGTTTGAACTATCAACTAGCATTTATATGTTGATAGTGGATGCTACTCTTGATGGAGAGATGCCACATGGTTTTTATATATTTAAACTGAATTTGACCCAGTTGTTTAAAATGTTCTTTTATTAGGATATTTCTCTGGAATTATTATTGGATATGTTATTATTGGTGTTTGGGATGTTTATATTATAATAGAATGCACATTGATTATAATGGAAGGGCTACATTGGAATGGTCATTATTTTGGTTGTTTTCTTGTATACTTGTCCATAGCGTACTGGTACATTCTTTTATTTGTAGGGAGAATTTCGTGATTGGTAGATTTTTTATTCGTATTTCCAAGTTTGACAATTTATTTGTGACCTAAATTTGTTGTGTTCGGTACTTGTTATATGATATTTTGTTTTTGGTAAGGGTAATTTATGAGTAAAATTTCTTAATGTAATTTGTTTTGATTTGTAATTGCTATCATTAAGAAATGGATCTAGTTATGTATGATAAATATATTATTTAGTTGGAAAATGGTACTTCATTTCCATCATGATTGTATTAATAGGTACAAGGCATGTTTGACCTAAGATGTAAAAAATTTTCTATTTGATATCTAATCTTTTGCATTCAATGAGGGTGTTAAAACAATTTTGCCACATTTTGCATGCTTTAAAAATTTTCAAGGACATGGATACAAACACCTCCTTAGTTTATCATAGAAAAACTCGTATTTAACAAAGTAGTTCCAATGATATGCATGATTATGAATTAATGTGCTTTCTATTGTTTTTAGTGTATGTTCTTATTTCTAATAACCATTGTAATTTTCTAAATAACTCTAAAAAATCTAAATCAAATGACAAAATTCATATTTTGATTGTCAACAAAAGAAAGGAAAAGTGACATTCATATCTGTAAACATATAAGCAGGTTATCTTTTTCTTAGAGGGTAGCTTAAAAATGAGAGATTTATAAAATAAGATAATTGGGAATTCATACACTATATTAAGGTTGTGCGTCTTGATAATACTCCATGTTGTAATAATGGTTCGTGGGTTCCATAATCAGTCCACTATGTAAAGTGTTCAATTATATCAGTTTGTCAGTATGTAAAGATTTGGGTCCCTACATGTCTATTAGACCATTAACAGATTAGATAAAAAGTGGAGTCCCCACTTGCACTGAATCTAGTTAGTGTAGTTGTGTTTCACCCACAACTCTAGTTTTGAGTGACCCAACACCACTTGTGAAATGTATAAATAAATCCCTCTTCTCCTCGTTCATGCATTTGTTCATTTGAGGGTCTAGGAGTCAAGAGAGTCGATCTCTAGTATATGTTCTTTTATTCCACTACCTTACTAATATGTAGAATCAAAATCCGAGTCTTCCTAACAAAATATTCACCAAGACTTTACAAGGTTTTATAATTTGATGAAGGATTACCAAGTTTTTACAATATTTTATAATTTAGTGAAATAATCGCCAAGATTTTACAATATATTATAATTTATTGAAAGATTCGCCAAGATTTTACAAGATCCTATAATAGAATGAAATATTAGCCAAAATTTATACATACATATTATATTATTGATCAAATAGGCTTCAATGCTTTCTATATATTAGCGATATTCATCCATTAATTATACATACAAATTTTGGGTGTGTTCTTAAAATTATCCCTAATTACAATAGTATACATGTTTATATAGAGTGTTGAGAACGCTTGGGTTGTATGCCCGTTACGTTCAGTTACAACGAAGTTGGAACGATTTAGAAGTTCAAGTGTTACATACGATTGGAATATAGAGAGAAAATATGTCGTAGTTGTGTCAATCCTCGGTATCAATGATGCATGTCGAGATGTTGAACCTATCGAGGTTTTGTCGAGGTTCAGACTTGTCGAAGTCTATGTTGAACCTGTCAAAGCCGACAAACATTGCCAACTGCTGGGTGGATCATAGAGGAAAATACAGAGGAAGGGGGGGAAATATAATCAAGGAAAGAAACAATGTTATAGATGTGGCAAAACTAGTCATACTGCTAGTTATTGTAGAACTTATTGGGAGAAAATTGTTAACTAGAAAGAGAAAATACAAGATAAAGGAAACGATTAAGGTAACCCTCCTAAATCTCCACATTATGTTTTTGCACATTGTAATATTGGAATTGAAAGGGATTTTAGTACTTCATTTTCTTAGAATGACATTTGGTTATTAGATACTGGAGCTGTGTTCCATATGACATTTAGAAAATACTTCTTTGAGACATTTAGTGATCAAATTGATGGGGTAGTACATTTAGTAGATAATTCTCAATTAAAATATTCAAGAATTGAATTTGTTAGACTTAAATTATCAGGACTTGTTGATTACATACTTTCTGACATTCTTTATGTTCCACAATTGAAGAGAAATTTAATATATATTGTGAAAATTAGACAACAAGGTCACTCGATACATATTTTTGATGGTATCATTGAGATTAGAAGATATTAAGATAATGTGATTATAATGAGTGGAGTGGAAGATAAAAAACTTTTAAAGTTGAATGGTACCTCACCCAATTCACAGAGTTCTACAAATTTGGCCCAACATAATAGTAATTTATTTTCCAGCTTGTTATGGCATGTTATATTTGGCCATATTAATTATGATAGTCTCAGAATTATGAAACAGAAAGGAGTTTAATGGATTCCTACTATTCCAATACAATTTTCCTAATGTGATGATTGTATTTTAGGCAAGCGCAATAAACAACCTTTTCATGATTCTATGTTTCGAGCTTTTAGAAAGCTAGGACTTATTCATTCAGATTTATGTGGACCATGCCTATTCCGTCATCAAATGGTAAAAAATATTTAATGAATTTTATTGATGACTTTACAAGGATGTGCTAGGTTTATTTATTAAAAGCAAAATCTCAAACTTTTGATACATTAATAAATTTTCATTTGTGGATTAAAAATGAAACTCAACTCAGTATTGGAACCTTTAGAACTGATAATGGTGATGAATATACATCTCAAGATTTTGAAAAATATTTGCAAGAGAATGGTATTAAACATCAAACCACTGTTCCTTATAATCCACACCAAAATGGTGTGGAAGAAAATTTGAATAGGACATTGTTGAATATGGGAAGTGTTAGATTTTTAACATTAAGCTAGCATTATATTAGGATCTTTAACTGAGAGAATAAAAAGCACAGTAATCAAACACAAGAGACAATGAACACATTGTTTTTCCTCAGGGAAACCATAAATGGAGAAAACCCCGCAACTTCCTCAGAGATAGAATCAGCACCAAAACTAAAACCCGAAAATAGAAGGATGATCTCTTGACAGTAGTAACCTATTTCTTCCTTGCCCCAGTGTCTTCTTCTTCCTCAGCTATGAACTACAATTGAGTGTGAGTGAGTGTATGTTAAATAGAGAGGCTAGCTCTCTATTTATACTAATTCTCGACTTGACTAAACCCAACTAGGGCCGACTTCACTAGGTGAGTCTAATAACCCTAGTGCCCCAGAACTGCAGGACTTTAACCCTTAACCAATAGGAGGGTTACCCACAATGACTTGACATGACTTGTTTACATTATAGAACCTCCCGATAGGAACATTAGGGCATGACATGACTCAAATACATTACAAATACATCCCGGAATAAACATCGGGTTACAGTACATAAGAAATACAAGTGAATACATTTTGAAGTTACAATTACATCAACACTACCTCTTAACTAGGAAGGTATTCTCTCGACACAATTTATCAGCACAAGTCTTCTTCTATGTATCATCTGGATCATCGTCAAGTTCTCGTCATCTTCATCTTCAATTCATCTTCATCGTCGGATCTAGATCATCATCATTGGATCTGGATCATCACTCTATCTGGATCATCACTGGATCTGGATCATCACTGGATCTGGATCATCACTCGATCTAGATCATCATCACTGGATCTAGATCATCACTGGATCTGGATCATCACTGGACATATTCACTGGATCTGGATCATCACTTGATCTAGATCATCACTGTTGGATCATCATCACTGGATCATCATGGGTGCTATCTCATGATTCTTCTCGTCACAGGAAGTTCTATAGAGCCAGCCCTTTTTGATCCTGGTTGTAGGCCTAGCCTCCATGTAGGTCTTCTTCAGTGCTTATATCTGACACCAAGTCAAAATGGCCCACCCATCACTTACATCTGACCATGAGAGGAACACATCCAACACCATGTCAGAAAGGAACGACCAGCACTCACATCTGAACATGTAGGAACCAATCCTATAATCACATCAGAAAGGACCAGCACTCACATTCACCAGCATGATAGGACACAACTACTATCATCTGTGAAAAAAATCAGCACTTACAACCACCAGCATGATAGGACTCAACTACTATCATCTGTGGAAGGCACAACACTCACATCCACCAGCATGATATGACACACCTACTATCATCTGTGGAAAGGCTCAGCACTTGCAATCACCAGCATGATATGACACACCTACTGCCATATGTGAAAAGGAACAACACGTACATATGACCATGGAAGGAACTTAATCCTCTAACCATGTCAGAAGGGAACTCAGTCCTAGACTGAGGGTTCCTGGTAACTGACCAGGTGCCTCCATTCTCCCAGAGAATGGAAACAACCCTTATATCTGATCAAGTGGGAACACATCCCTCAATCACATCAAAATGGCCATGCACTCATATATGATCATGTGAGAACACATCACACAGTCATATCAGAATGACCCTCAGTCCCAAACTAAGTTTTCCTAGTAAATGACCATGTACCTCCATTCAAATAATGGCAATAGCCCTTATATCTAATCAAGTGGGAACACATCCCTCAATCACATTAGAATGGCCATGTGCTCACATCTGATCATTTAAGACTACATCTTACAATCGTATCAGAAAGGCCCTCATTCCTAGACCGAGTATTCTTGGTAACTCACCAGGAAGCTCCATTCCAAGAATGGCAATAACCCTTATATATGGTCATGTAGGAACCAATCCTGCAGTCATATCAGAATGGATCAGCACTCATATCTAACATGGAAGGAACCAATCCTCTCACCATGAAAGAATGGCTCAGCCCTTATATCTGACCATGGAAGGAACTAATCCTCTCACCATGTCAGAATGGCTCATGGACTCATCACTTCCCCTTGGAAGGAACCTCGATCTGGAGAACACCAAGCTTCTCCCTGAAGTACTCAAAATTCACTCTAGCCAATGGCTTCATCAACACATCAACTATCTGTTCGTCCGTCACAACATACTGGAGCTTCACTGCTCCCCTCTGCACCATATCCCTGATATAGTGATACTTGATCTCGATATGCTTCGACTTGTCATGGAACACCGAGTTCTCCGACAACTTCACACAACTCTGGTTGTCGCAATATATACAAGTAGCATCTAACTAGAGATCAAATAAATCAGACAGTAGCTTCCTTAGCCATACTACCTCACAACTAGCTGAACAAGCTGCGACATACTCTGCTTCAGATGTACTAAGTGCCACACAGGATTGCTTCCTGCTAAACCAAGAGATCACACCTGATCCCATACTGAAGCAACACCCTGAAGTGATCTTCCTATCAATGGCACTGCCTCCCTAATATGAATCAACATAACCATCTAGGTTAATATTCTGACTTGTCTCATACTTGAGCCCATAATCAACTGTACCCTTCAGGTATGTCACGTCCCCATCCCTTAAAATAGTGAAAAGGACGCGACGAACACCACAATAATCGGGCAAACAGCCCCATGAACATAACAAAAGACATAAATGCTGATATTAAATTGCTTAAACATATATATAGCAGGATGCATGATCCATCATACAGCGATGCATAAAAAATCAACATACAACGGAAGCAAACACACATACAATTCCAGCATTCAACATGTTCATTACAATTCCTTTGACATCAATATAATTGCAGAGATGAAGTAACCAACAACACTTATCTTTTGATGAAGAGTTTACCCCGCAACCAGCTACGTCACTGCAACATTCCACCCAACCATAGGCCAACGTGCTCATCAATCTCTCAGCAACACTGTCACCCCTAAGCTGGGCATGATTCCTCCAAGGATAGGGGTCAAGGCAGGTTTACACATAGCCAGGGGACACAATCAGCCATACCAACACCGCTGGGTTTACCAGGCCTTCCACAATCGACCAAGCTAGCACAGTCCAAGGAACAACCATTGCATACCCACAGTAAAACAATTCATTCACAGCTCTATGATGAAGGCATAAGCAACAGGGTGGAAACCCCAAAGAAAAATGAGACACGGCTCAAGCCCACAGGGAAATTCAGAGTTGTTCTTTGCCCTAACGTGGCCAAAACAACTCAGCTGCAACCCAAAACTAGGGTACTTCAGCAGTCACACTCACAATGCAAACGATGGCAACTACACAGTCCCAAAGCAGTGAAGAAGACACAGCCAACAGATGTGGAGATCAGCAGCCACAACCCCACAATGAATGATAGCAGCCATCCATAGTCCCAAAACAGGGAAAAAGCCAAACTCCCAGCACAGTCCACAGACCAACAATTACACGCATGTAACCACTCAGCAATTACAGTCTAACATGGAAAACAACTTCCAAGTGACTTCCAACAACCCCAAACGTAACAGCAGCCACAATCACCATGATGAAATGCAAACAACAGTCCATCCTGGACAATTAAGAAAATGGAAAGACTTACATAGTCCCCCACTGGGGAAAAGCTACATACTCCTTGCCTGTGCATGAGGATGAAAACAGACCACGATGGGGAATGAACAGCCCACAGAGAGCACGCACGATGAGGAGCCCGACCAACTACCTACGTGAGGATGAAAATAGACCATCCCTCTCTCTGCATGAGAGTGAGCAAACTCATTGAAGGAACGAACCTTCTCTATGCATGAGGAAGATGAACCGACCATGGAGAATGGGGAAAATGGAGTCGTGGGAGGGAGGAGTGAATGCAGTCGTGGGTGGAGTGGGCGTGTGGGAAAGGGATTGATAGTCCTGCCACCCCACTCCCAAAGACAATAACTGCCCCCAACCACCAGTAGTCATAACTGCCTCAACTACCCAAAACAAGACATTGAAGAGGTTGGAAGAGGTTGACAAGGGAAGATGGCAAATCAACAAGGTGGCAACACATGGGTTTTTCCCCCATAGATCAAGGTTGACATCCCCCACACCTTATCCTTTGGAATCATGCCCTTTTCATTCAACGTTGCACTGCCGTAGCTGGTTGTGGTTCATTTTATTTGATGTGCGTATTTACATGATGCCAAATTATAATGTGCCACATAGCATGATATACCATCGGTAACTATCCCCATTGCCGAAACATACACAACCAAATCGATGGTGGGGCTTTTGCCTTAAGCTCCTCACCACAATTAATTACATTACATACATCATGCAAATGGGGTCAAAATCGGGACGTTACATTCCCCTCCCCCTTGGAATAACACCGTCCTCAGTGTTCCAATACATAGGAATACATATACAATATATATACAATTGCACATCAAAATTTCAAAATTTTGTAGATCTGTCCCACGTTCAATCATCTACTTTTAATGTTCAAGACCAAGCCCCTTGGCTTCCATGGACTTCTCCTACTGGTTCTCAGCTTCCAGTTGATCCCGAAGTCTAGGAACTTTGCGGCTATTTCCTTCATCATGTTCCCTCATTGGGCAGTCCCGGCGTAAATGATGTCCTCCGCATCTCTAGCATCTCACTGGTTGCTTCATCTTTACCTGCTCAATTTCCTTTGAGTCTTCATGCCTGGACCGTTTCCTATCGGGTCGCTTGGACGAATGTCCCATCGCTGGTCCACCTTCCTTTCCCTTGCCGATTGCTCCCATAAGGCTTTTCACCTCCCTTTGCAAACCAATAGAGTCTTGCAAAATCTGGTGGTTCATTTCACTCTGCCTTTTCTGTAACTTGAGCATCTCCCCAAGATTCTCTTGGGTCTTGGAAATCACTTGAAGGAGAATTCCAGCTAAGTCCAATAACTTTTGATCTGCTTCCATGATCAATGTGCACCACCTGGTTTCACTTTCTCACCTGTGAAATGCACCATTGAAATTCTATCAGACCAAGCATAATATAGACATTAAAATCAGTCAGTTAATTACCCAATTGGCATGACATTCCAAGTCTCATCAAGGAGGCTTTCATATTTTTCATGCCTTCCCCAACAGGCACATGAGATCATTCATGTCCATTCCTAGGCAGGGAATTAACCACTCCAGCATTCACAATTTACCTTCAGCAAAAACACACGTTCCATTTTCAGTCATACATGCATTCAACAATATTTTGTTTTCATAATGCATAAATATATATGTACATATACATAATTAAAAAGGGCAAGAGAGAGCAGCAAGAGTTTTTCCCTCTTTGTTCTGTCCCATCCTGGAACCCACACCACTGCCGTGGCTTTTCATGCTCTCAGCCTCTTTCACCTTACCGTGAATGCTGGACCAATCTCTCTTGTTCATGACACTTAGTGTCTCTGGTCTGTTCTAGACCTCTAAACCATGGAGTCTCTCCACATGGTTTGTCTCGGCTGCTAGGACTCCCCCATCTTACTAGCACCTTTTTCATTACCACTCATTCCGAGCTTTCCAGGACAGTCACATGTCCACATGTACCCCTAGGATGCTCTCATATTCCTCGCTTCCAACGATACCTATATCCAAACATTGAATAGATCCACATGTTTAGTTTATTCACATCAGTTTTATCTCTAGAACAAGAGCTTAAAACATCATAACCAAATCATATACATAGGCATATTCATAAAATAATCCAATACTTATCTGTATTGTGCATTTCCTCGTTCGTCCACAGAATCCTGCTTCGCTTTGCAAGCCTTGGGATCGCCTATGGACTTAGATGTTAGGTCAGCACGCAGGCTACCCCACAACATCAAATAATTAATGTCCAGCCAGTACATCCTCATGTCAACTGGGCTTGGAACTTTAACACGACCATTCCTAGATCTAGGATCTACTATGGATCCCCAGGCATATAATAGCCCAACATACACTTATATCAACAATAACCCTTACTCTGCAACCCCTCACAACAACCATTTACCATTTTACCTTTACCTTTAGCCTGCCAACACAAGCAACACAAGCAATACAAGCAAACTCATCAGCGTTATTGCTCAAAAACTGTAATCACATTTCTCATCATTCACTATCAAGTATTGAGACACCAGGAGTGCGTCCACTCCCTAGAGTGTAATCAATATTGAAAACCCCTTTTCATGATCCAACATCGGGAAAGTGTGCACCCCTTTCCGATGTGTGCCATGTAGGTCCTATTCATACTCAAGCAATCGGTCATAATGGATATTAAATCAAAACTTGTTCTTCATATGGAATTTAATAATTAAACATGCATATTCATAGCAAGGGTCACAGAACACTTATCCATTTTCCGTCGCAGCATGCCTTTGTTAAGGAGGAATGGAGGCTCCTTCCCTGAGTTAAGAGTCCCTCAGTTTGCCATCCCAACTCCTTTTTACATTTCACATTCAAATATGTCTTACTGACATAACCCATACCATCTCACTCATGTTATCACCAAACATGCAGTGCAGATGAGACATTTTCAAAATGTCCAATGGCGTTTCACCCGAAACCCATTTCCAAGATAAGGGAAAACCTTCCCATGAAGTTTGGCTCTTGCACGTCATCACACATGATCTTCCTACAGTGTGTACCCCTGACACATTCATCAAATAGCCAAACGGTCAGTAATTACCTGATACTACAATCCAATTGATCGTTCCATAACCAAGCAATGGTATTAGCAATCCAATTCAATAAGAATTTGCAATTCTATCTATTACAGAAATTGACTTGCTCAATTGTGGGTTTCTTGTAAGCTGCACTACTATGCCCATTATAATTTTATGCTTACTATCATAACATGAATACCCACTTACCATGCATCCCTCCTGACACAATCTCATACAAGCCAACAATGATTAGTAGTCGTTAGCAATTCCTAAATCCGAAATCCACAATTCAAATTTGACAACCCATTAAGCATGCCAACTACTTTTACAACCATGAGACTCTTCTCATAAAGTTTGGCTCTTTCATATGGTAGATTCTGGCATTGGTCAGGGTCTTACCTCACATTGCCATGCTCGAAATAATCTACCTGAAACCTGAGCTTCAATCAACCAAACACAATCTTATGCAAGCCAACAGTGGCTAGTGGTTGTCAGCAATTTCTCAAATCCAAAATTCACAATTCGAATTTTAACAACATATCATATGGTAGATTCTGGAATTGGTCAGGATCTTACCTCTCACTGCCATGCTCGAAATAATATACTTGAAACATAAGCTTCAAACATCCAAACACAAGCTTATGCAAGCCAGTAGTGACTAGTAGTTGTCAGCAATTTCTCAAATTTGAAATTCACAATTCAAATTTAATAAGCTTTTTCACATGGTAGATTCTGGCATTGGTCAGGGTCTTACCTCACACTGCCATGCTCGAAATAATCTACCTGAAACATGAGCTTCAATCAACCAAACACTTGGTAAGTCTGGATGCATTTAACCTTTTCATTGCTACAACCATCACTGAAGCATTTTCAGAATTTATAAAAATTCAAATACTTCCAGCTGTTAGTCACATCAGTTTTTATCAAAGCTCATTTACTTCATGCAATCATTATCATACTAACATTGCAAGGTATAGTCATAGCATTCATGCAATTAAATGAAGTGTTTAGATACTCCTTACTTCACAGGCATATCATTCATACCACCTTTCTCTTCCACAGAGCATTTCTGGCGACCAATTGATCATGACTATCCTACATTCATAAAAACCTTTGAAACAGATCCAGAATTATCATTAATTCATCATTTCAGTCATTAGTTAGTCCGCATATCGCATGCACTCATCTCAATGCATTAAACATACCATGCATGGCCTAACCATGTCCACTTCATATAGGATGCATTACTATAATCAATGCCATCAACATATATAGGTATGACACCTTTCTATATTCCAAGATTCTCATGGTATGAGGTCTCTCACCCTTACCAATCCATGGAATTTGTCATAAGCAAACTCTTACCTGCATGGGTCTTACTTACACCCTTAACATGACCAATTTGGTTGGTCCTTTGCAGGAGGTTGCAGCATTTGCTCACCAACTTTTGCTATGGAATTGTTTCCTAATCCCTTTCTTCATAGGGTTGCTGGTCACATTCAACAGCATCAGCAACATATTTAGCTAGGTCCATGTCATCGTTGGCTTTTCCACTAATGCCAACATCAAGGCAATAACTATCATTAGTGGCTTATTATAGATATATATAATTCCCAATATTCTATGCATGCAAAACATATTCTCATACGTTTCAGCTATAAAACTTAGGAAATGTAGTCATAATCAGCAAGATAGGGTCTAATGAAAACTTCCCTTTCAAATCCCTCATCCTGGCATGGAACTCCTTGTCCACGCACAGCTGGTTGACTTCACAGTCCTTGCTACTTATGGCATGCAATTGTACAGATTTTTCCATTTGATAACAGCGGCCATCATTAGCACTTTGCTGCTCCATGCTCAGATTTTGGTCACTTTTCCTTGTTCCCTACTGGATAAGCTTTCCAACGCCTATCCACATGCTTCATTCCGACCTCGGGTGTGAAAACCACACCACTTCTAAGAATGAAGACTTTCACCAAATCTTTGCATTTTGGACTGGGTTCCATCTTCAGCCAACTTCAGCTACCTGTAAACCACTGAAAACAGCTGAAAATCCCACTAGAGGGAAGTCGAAATCTGCTGGAAATCCCACTGAAAACCACTAAGAAATTCCTTTTGAAAAACTCAGTTTTTCCTTTGCAGAATCGACTCTTATTCCAATTATCCATCCGCAGAAGCGGCTCTCAAACCACTAATTCTTCCATCGTTTTGGATCCCCAAACAACTAACATCTTCCGCAGTTTATCGGCTCTCAAAACCACTAACTCCTCCGCCATGTCGACGATCTAAATCACAATCCCTTCCGCTACGTCGGCGGCCAGAACCTCTAAAATTTCCAACGCTCATCGACAGTCGGGTGCACTGTTCATCGGAAGGGTAGTCCCTTAGACATCCGCAATGGCGGCAATCCAATCGACTAAATCCTTCCGATGTTTTCTTCTTCGCGGCTTAATCGGCTCCATCATCTTTATTTCCGTCGGTGAAACAGTTTATTAACAGCCGCAACGGCAGCCCGCCAACTCCATTCTTCTTCCAATCAGCGGACTTATTCTAACCGGCTTCACAACCCTTTTACATCGGAAGACTAGTGGTTTTGGTTTCCGCAACGGCGGCTCGCGGAACCACTATTTCTTCCGATCGGCGGACTTATTATAACCGGCTTCGACGAGCTTTCCACATCAAAAGCTTAGTGCCTTTGGCTTCCGCAACGGTGGCACACCAAACACTAACTTCTTCCGATCGGCATTTACTTAGAACAATTTTAAACTTTTTGGCGTTGGCGGCCTTCCACATCGGCCACCTAATGACTTTGTCTTTCACAACGGCAGAACGTAGAACCCTTTCTTCTTCCGGTGGCAATCTTTCTTATCGGAAGACTAATGCTTTCGGCCACCGCAACAACGGAACATGATTTCCTTATTTTCTTCCGATCGGTAGCCCAAACTGATCGGCGTCGGAAGTCCTTCCCTGTCGGTGGTCGAGTGACTTTGAATTCCGCAACAGCGGACGAGAGAACAATTATTTCCTTCCGATAGCTGACGATTTCCAACACTTTAGCCAAATTTTCAAAATTCTTCATGGCGTTGGCAGTCGAACGACTTTTCCGTCGGGCGCGTAGTTGCTTCGCCATCCGCAACGGCCGAAGTCCATCCCACTAGATCTTCCACTACGTCGGAAGTCAACTTCACTAACTCTTCCGCAACGGCGGAAGTCCACTTCGCTAATTGTTCCGATGGGGAACACTTAGACAAATTTCTCAAATTTTCCCTTCAAACATCCTCCGCGGGCGCACTTCTGCTAGCTCTTCCGCCACAGCGGAAGTCAATTCCGCTAATCCTTCCACCACAGCGAAAATATTTTCCACTTAGTGCTCCGATGAACCACTGTTCAAATACTTAGAAATTTTTTTGAATTTTTCCATTCATCCACTGTCATCAAATTTCCTGATTGCTGCTGTTCTGCTGAATATAGAAGGTAATTCTACCCTCTGTCACTGCATCCTTCATAGCCCATAGAGGCCCATTGTTGCAACCTTGGCTCTGATACCATACTGTCACGTCCCCATCCCTTAAACCAGTGAAGAGGACGCGACGAACACGACAATAACTGGGAAAACGGCCCCATGAACATAACGAAAGACATAAATGCTAATATTAAATTGCTTAAACATATATATAGCAGGTTGCATGATCCATCATACAGTGATGCATAAAACATCAACATACAGCGGAAGCAAACACACATACAATTCCAGCATTCAACATGTTCATTACAATTCCTTTGACATCAATATAATTGCAGAGATGAAGTAACCAACAACACTTATCTTTTAATGAAGAGTTTACCCCGAAACCAGCTACGTCGCTGCAACGCTCCACCCAACCATAGGCCAGCGTGCTCATCAATCTCTCAGCAACACTACCACCCCCGAGGTGGGCATGATTCCTCCAAGGATAGGGGTCAAGGTAGGCTTACACATAGCCAGGGGACACAATCAACCATACCAACACCGCTGGGTTTACCAGACCTTCGAAAATCGGCCAAGCCAGCACAGTCCAAGGAACAACCACTGCATACCCGTAGTAAAACAATTCATTCACAGCTCTGTGATGAAGGCATAAGCAACAGGGTGGAAACCCCAAACCAAAATGAGACACAGATCAAGCCCACAGGGCAATTCAGAGTTGTTCTTGGCCCTAACGTGGCCAAAACAACTCAGCTGCAACCCAAAACCAGGGTACTTCAGTAGTCACACTCACAATGCAAACGATGGAAACTACACAGTCCCAAAGCAGTGAAGAAGACACAGCCAAAAGATGTGGAGATCAGGAGCCACAACCCCACAATGAATGATAGCAGCCATCCATAGTCCCAAAACAGGGAAAAAGACAAACTCCCAGCACAGTCCGCAGACCAATAATCTCCTAGCACAGTCCGCAGACCAACAATTACACACATGTAACCACTCAGCAATTACAGTCTAACATGGAAAAGAACTTCCAAGCGACTTCCAACAACCCCAAACGTAACAGCAGCCACAATCACCATGATGAAATGCAAACAGCAGTCCATCCTGGACAATTAAGAAAACAGAAAGACTTACATAGTCCTCCACTGGGGAAAAGCTACATACTCCCCGCCTGTGCGTGAGGATGAAAACAGACCATGATGGGGAACGAACAGCCCACAGAGAGCATGCGCGGTGAGGAGCCCGACCAACTTCCTACGTGAGGATGAAAACAGATCGTCCCTCTCTCTACGTGAGAGTGAGCAAACTCACTGGAGGAATGAACCTTCTCTGCGCGTGAGGAAGATGAACCGACCATGGAGAGAATGGGGAAAATGGATTTGTGAGAGGGAGGAGTGAATGCATTCATGGGTGGAGTGGGCATGTGGGCAAGGGACTGACAGTCTTGCCACCCCACTCCCAAAGACAATAACTGCCCCCAACCACCAGCAGCCATAACTGCCTCAACTACCCAAAACAAGACATTGAAGAGGTTGGAATAGGTTGACAAGGGAAGATGGCAAATCAACAAGGTGGCAACACATGGGTTTTTCCCCCATAGATCAAAGTTGACATCCCCCACACCTTATCCTTTGGAATCATGCCCTTTTCATTCAACGTTGCACTACCGTAGCTGGTTGTGGTTCATTTTATTTGATGTGCGTATTTACATGATGCCAAATTATAATGTGCCACATAGCACGATATACCATCGGCAACTATCCCCATTGCCGAAACATACACAACCAAATCGATGGTGGGGATTTTTCCTTGAGCTCCTCACCACAATTAATTACATTATATACATCATGCAAACGGGGTCAAAACTGGGACGTTACAAGGTACCTCAGAATATGCTTTGCAGCAATCAAGTGAACATGTCTCGGATCTATCAGGTACATCAAGGACCCAATCATCTGATGATACATTGTAGCATCAACTGTCTCTAATGAAGCATCACTCAATAGCTTCAGTTTCGATGCCATAGGTGTGGCCATAGCCTTGCAGTCTATCATCCCAAACCTCTTTAGGATCTCTATAGCATATTTCCCTTGTCCTAGGTAAATTCCATCTGCATTTTGCTACACCTCCATGCCTAGCAAAAAATGCATCATACCCAAGTCCTTCATTTTGAACTCGACAACAAGCTTCCTGTTCATATCAGTAATCAACCCATCCATACCTGTTACAAACAAATCCTCTACATACAGTAGGAGCATCACTGGGTTTCCATATTCAACCTTGTAGTAAAGGTTGGAATCCGCTTTACTCTTGGTAAAGCCCAAACTGGATAGAAAGCTGTCAATTTTTCCGTACCATGTCCTAGGTGCCTGTTTCAAACCGTACAGGGCTTTCTTCAATCTACACACATGAGACTCCCTGTCATGTGTCTCAAAACCAAGTGGCTACTCTATATATACTTCCTTTTCCACTACACCATTCAAGAAAGCAGTCTTGACATCCATCTAGTGTATCCTCCATTTCATCACTGTAGCCAGAGCAAGTACTGATCCGATGGAAGTGTATCTGGCTATAGGTGCAAAATTTTCTTCATAATCTATTCCTTCTTTCTGGGAGAAACCATGAGAAACAAATCTTGCTTTATATTTTTCAATGCTATCATCTGCAGCATGCTTGATCTTGTAGATCCATTTGGAAGTTACGATAGACTTCCCTTCTGGTCTTGGGACAACATCCCAAACATCATTCTTCATGATCGATTGATACTATTCAATCGTAGCATCCTTCCATTCTTTCCATTCTTCCACTTCTTCATAATTGGAAGGTTCTTTATCGATGAAATCACATAATAGAGATACATATCTGGTGCAGGATATGGTCCTCTTTCTTTCTCTGTGATTCTCTTCTGGAGCCCCATATCTTTCCACACCTTGGATAGCTTCTCGTACCCAAGTAAGTTTCCTCTTATGAGGATTCTTCTCCTAAGGTGGATCTACAGGTTCTTGTGGTTCTTCAAATTCTCTATCTTCTTCTTGAGTTTCTTCATACATGGTTGTATAATGAATCCTGGGTGCTTCCGCTTCTTCAGGAATTTCAGCAGGTTTCTTTCTGGATTTGTTGTAAGCTGAGTCTTCATCAAATGTCACATCCCTGCTGATGTCGATCTTCTTGAATCCTGGGAAGTATATTCTATAAGCCTTCGAGCTTTCAAAGTATCCCACAAATATACCCTTCTTTCTTGAAGGATCTAATTTTTTCCTCTTCTCTTTTGGAATATGTATGTAGACTGGATAGCTGAATCATTCTGAGATGGCTGACTTCTGGTTTCTTGCCGAAAAATACTTCTTCAGGTGTCTTGTTCTCGAGTACTCTGTGTGGAGTATGGTTCTATACATACATCACTGTCCTTGCAGCTTCTTCCCATAGATGCATAGGAATATCTTGATCATGAAGCATAACTCTTGCAGCTTCCATGATAGTTCTATTCTTCCTTTCTACAATCCCATTCTGTTGTGGATTATATGGGGTGGACAACTCCCTCTTAATCCTTGAGTCTTTTCATAACTCTTTGAATTCATTTGATGTGAATTCTTCGCCATTATCTGATCGAAAGGTCTTGATCTTCTTTTCTGTGTGATTCTCGATTAAGGCTTTGAATTCCTTGAACTTGTTGAATACTTCATCTTTGTTTTTCATGAAGTAAATCCATGTCTTCCTAGAAATGTCATCAATGAAAGAAACATAGTATACACACCCACTGAGTGATTTTGATGACATTGGTCTGCATACATCGGAGTGGATGATTTCCAATATTCCTTTTACTTTTCTCTCGCTACTTGGAAATGTCTTCTTTGTGTTCTTTCCTTTCGTACATGCTTTGCAGACCCCATCATGTTTTGCTTGTATTTCTGAAAGACCTTCAATAGCTTTGATTACAAGTGGTAGTGCTCTGTAATGCACATGTGCAAGCCTTCTATGCCAAAGTTCATTTGTCTCTACTGTGTCATGGACCAAGGCTTGTTCTGGATGGTCCTTCAATTTGTACAAACCTCCTTCTTGTTCCCAATCACTATTGCATCATCAATAGTCTTTCCCTTTGGCCACATGATGACTTGGCCATCTATAAATGCAACCCTCATTCCTTTTGCATCTAATGCAGATATAGAGAGGAGTTTCTTCTTTAGTCTTGGTACAAACAATACTTCCTTCATTGTCATATACTTTCCAGATTCTAGCTTATAGGAGGATTCCCCACTACCTTTTATTGGATACTGGTAGTCATCTCTGAGCTTCACCTTGTGAGGTGATTCATGTTCTGATAGTTTGACAAAGGATTCCTTGAATCCTATCATATGTTTGGAAGCCCCACTTTCTATAAACCAATCATTTCTTCCATGAGTAATGTTTCCCATAAGAGCGGAAATCAAAACATATTCTTCACCACTTGAAGAATATTCACTTTCATATTCTTCACCACTTGAAGAATAGAAGGTTCATCATCCTCTGCAACATGATCATGATGTATTCTCTTGTTTCCCTTCTTCTTGTGAGAGACATTTTTCTTTCTAGGACATTCTCTAGCATAGTGTCCTTTCTCATCACATGTATAACATCTGATTCTAGACAATTCTTTTCTAGTGTTATCTTTGTGAGAGTGCTTACCTCTGGGGTGATGAGAACTTCTTCTGGTTTTCTTGGAGTGTACTGTGAGAGCTTGATCTTCACCTCCCATATTTTCTTCTCGAGATTATTCTTGAGAGCACTCTTCCCATAGTCTGATGAACTTGACTAACTTCTTTCTGGCACTGATTCCTTGAATAAAGGAGTCCCATGATCTAGGGAGACCATTAAAGGTGGTCATTACAATCTCTACATTCTCCACTTCTTCACCTACTGCTTCTAGCTATTCCTTGATCTGAGATACCCTTGTAAAGTAAGACTAGATGGTCTCTGTATTCTGGATCTTTACATTCTTCGGTTGGTTTCTCAGAGTCATCTTCTGGTTTATGTTCTTCCATTCAAACAATTTGGTTAGGGCATCAAACATAGCTTTTGGTGTCTTTAGGGAGGACACCTATGGTATGAGGTGATCCTTGATTGAATCAGCAATGATCCTCTTCAACTTCTTCTTATGTCAGGCCTTAGCCTCATCTCCCTCTGGAACCGAAACCTCTTCACTGATATAGGAGTCCAACTCATTTTCTTCCAAGACCAGGGAGATCCTATACCTCCAGGTTCGGAAGTTATAAGCTCCCTCAAGATTTTCATCTAGCTTGGTATGATGAGACATCTTAATTGAGAACCTCAAATGGAAATACAAAATATTTAGATCTTACCAGGTCAAGATGTCGGATCTGGACTTGGAGCTGAAATTCTACAGTGCTGGTTCAGGAGCCGGTTAGGGTTTTGCTTTTCTGGAGTTCTGTCCAACCAAATGCTTTGATTTTGATCCCTAACTTTGATTTTGAGGAGGAGATCAATCCAGGCCTGGGCTCACTAAAAAATTCCACTTCTGTGGAAAGCCCTAATTTTCGGCAGTAGTGTTGGGTCCAAAATTGAAAAACCTCAGAATTGGATTCTGCTTTGACAGAAAGATGCACCCTAGGGATGAGATTTATTCCAACCTTGTTTTGCTGAAAATCTATGGAGAGAGATCCACAAAGTAGGAATCCCTACTTCCCATAGCTGCATAGTGTCTTCTTCTCAGGTTAGCTCTGATACCATGTTAGATTTTTAACATTAAGCTAGCATTATATTAGGATCTTTAACTGAGAGAATAACAAGCACACCAATCAAACACAAGAGACAATGAACACATTGTTTTTCCTTGGGGAAACCATAAATGGAGAAAACCCCTCAACTTCCTCAGATATAGAATCATCACCAAAAGTAAAACCCCAAAATAGTAAGATGATCTCCGGACATCAGTAACCTCTTTCTTTTTTCCCCAGTGTCTTCTTCTTCCTTAGCTATGTGCTACAAATGAGTGTGAGTGAGTGTATGTTAAATAGAGAGGCTATCTCTCTATTTATACTAATTCCTGATTGACTAAACCCAACTAGGGCCGAATTCACTAGGTGAGTCTAATAACCCTAGTGCCTCGGAACTGCGGGAACTTTAACCCTTAACCAATAGGAGGGTTACCCACAATGACTTGACATGACTTGTTTACATTATAGAACCTCCCGATAGGAACATTGGGGCATGACATGACTCAAGTACATTACAAATACATCCCAGAATAAACATCGGATTACAATACATAAGAAATACAAGTGAATACATTCCGAAGTTACAATTACATCAATAGGAAGATCCATGATGTTTTTTAAGAATGCCAAGTTGATGTTTTCGGGAGGAGCATTTCTTTGTGCCATCTACATTAAGAATAAGTGTCTTTCTGATGCACAACAAAACAAAACACCTTATGAAATGTGGCATGGCCATCTTCCAGCTGTCAATCATTTTAGAATTTTTTGTTCCACATGGTATGCTTTGATTCTTGAACAACATAGAAATAAATTGGGAGCAAGAAGCCGAATGTGCATTTTTTGGGGACAATCTAATATTTACAAATCTTATAGATTGTATGATGAAGATGACATAAAAATTATTGTTTCAAGATATGTTATATTTCTTGAATTTGACAAGGATGCACTTACACTTGATAAACAACTTTATCAACTTGATGGATTTCATTCTAAAAAGTTCTATCATAGAAGGGATAATGAACTTCCAATTCTTGAAGGGGGGATTCTTGTTCTAAGTCAATTTTTGGAATTTCCTTCCATAACAACAAGTTCTTATAATGCACAAGTTGATGAAATAGAGGGTTAGAAATTTGATGATATTATTAATGGAATGGATAAGTTAAGTATCATAGATAATGAAGAACCTTCTATCGAAGAAGAAACTAAGAAAACACCACAGCAACAAGTTCATAGATCGACACAGATTAAGACATTTCCAAAACGGTATAATGATTTTGTCACATTAGATTGTGAATTAAAATTTTATGCTTTTGATGAACCTGCTTCTTTTCAAGAAGCAGTAACTAGTGATATATGGAGAAGTGCAATGAAAATAGAGTATGATGCTCTCATAAAAAATGGAACTTGGAGGTTGGTGGACCCTCCAATTGGAACCAAACCTATTGGATTCAGGTGGATATATAAGAACATGTATAAAGAAAATGGGTCACTTGAAAAACACAAAGAGAGACTTGTAGCAAAAGGATATGCACAGAAATAAGGTGTTGATTACACATAAACATTTTCTCCTACAACAAAATGGGGCACTATTCAAACTCTGTTTTCTTTAGTAGCAAAAAAGGATGGAAAATACATCGTATGGATGTTAAAACTGCCTTCTTGAATGGAGACTTAAAAGAAGATGTTTATATGGCTCAACATGAAGGTTTTTCTATCAAAGGTCAAGAACAAAAGGTATGCAAATTTGTAAAATATTTGTATGGTTTGAAGCAAGCACCCCGAACATGGTATGAAAAGTTAATTGAACATCTTCACAAATTGAACTATAAGCATTTCAATCTAGATGATGCAACTTTATTTGTCAAGAAAGTTGGAAGATCAGTGGTATATCTAGTTGTCTGTGTGAATGATTTGCTTATCACGAAAAATAATGATGATTATATAGCCTTTATTAAAAGAGAGTTGAAAAGGGTTTTGATATGAAAAATTTGGGATTATTACATTATTATTTAGGAATTGTAGATAAAAAACCAAAGCACATTTTTATTTCTCAGAAAAAATATGTTGGAGAATTATTGAGCAAATTTGGTATGTAGGATTGTAAATTTGTTTCTACAGCAATGGAGCAGAATCTAAATCTTACTTCAAATGAAGGTAGCACATTTAAAGATCCAACAAAGTACATGAAAATTATTGAAAGTTTAATTTATCTTACTACAACTCGTCCGAACATAAATTTTGTTGTAGGAATACTTTCCAGGTTTATGCATTAGCCATGTGAAGTTCATTATAATGCAGCAAAGCGAGTGCACTAATATTTAAAAGGCACTCAATGTTATGGCATTGAATATTCTAAAGTTTCATACTTCCATCTCATTGGTTATGCAAATTCTGATTTTGATGGAGATGAAGAGCATGGGGTGTATACTTTAGGTTATTTTATGAACCTTGGATTAGCAGCTATCACTTGGATATCTCGAAATAAACATGTTCATGTTGATTCTCCAACTGAAGCTGAATATGTTGCAGTAGTTCAAGCCACAAAAGATATCATTTGGATTCATAAAATACTTGAATACTTGCAGGAGAAACAAATGACTTCAACACCTCTCTTTGTTGACAACTCTTCTGCAATTCAATTGGCCAAGAATAAAAAATTCACGATCGAACCAAACATATCAACACCAAATATCACTTGATTCAACATCATGTTGAGTCCAAAACCATTCATCTCACACATTGTTCTACTTTAGAGCAAATTGCAGATATCTTTTCTAAAGCATTGGACTGTGAAAAGTTTGAAAAAATTAGAATGCAACTTGGCATGTCAGCTGTCCCTTCGGATTAAGGGGGGGACGTTGAATAATCCTTAGGGATTTCATTGTAAATAATAATTCAGTTATTAGTCAGTAAATTCTCATTAATAATCTCGTTATCTAATTGTAGATAACATTTTTTATTTCCTTTCTATGTAATACTCTTATACAAAATAATACATTGATTGCTGAGGTTCTTCATGACTTGTGTTAGGAGATGGCACTAAATGTAAGAGATAAGTAATAAAGGAAAAATGACAATCGATGGGACCTCCCTGGATCGTACATTCTTAACAATAGTTCATTTTAACTCACAGTGCTTAAAATTGACATTTGGTGGATTTTGACTAATGATGTAATTGATGATGTGCATTTGATTTTGAAAACAGACACATTGATGAGAAGGTTCAAACTTTAGTCGTCACTAGGTTTTTTAATAAATGAATTGAATGCTTCAATCTGCCATGTGGGGAGGCTACTTAAATTTTGTATTTAATGTTTTCCCTACAAAGCAACTTTACCAATACCAATTACCAAAAAGCTTTACATAGTCCAACAATTACATATTTGAATGACCACTAGATTTTCGCTCCACGGGCCCCGACTCCTGCTAGATTTTAGTTTCATGGCCCTGGATTCTGTTAATTTTCAGGATGTAACATTTTGCTTCCTCCTCCAATTTCCAAATAGGTCACCAACACTAGAGGGATAGGTTGCAACATTATGCTTCCTCCATCAAGAATCATCTTGTCAAATATGTTATGTGTTTCCTTCCTTATCTCGTTCCAATCGGTTTTTATCCCTATTTATCTCCCTTCAAGTAAGTATATGTCTCCTTACCTATTAGTCTCATCTGTATTTTTCCCTATAAGTATGATAGATAAATATTGGCACGCCTTTTTCTTATCTTTCTTGGTATTGCACTTCCTTAGTGGATCTACTTCCTTGGAGGAACTTCAAGTACTTAGAGGGGTTCATCCCGTTAAGTTTTTGTTGAAGGAAGGGGTATCATAGTCTCAAAAAATGGAGGATCCCGAGGGGGATTAAAATGAAGGTGCATGGATTGATACCGATGAGGAGTCTGCAGGACTTGTAGGTACATATATTAAAGTTTTATTGGGTACTTTTCTAAATAATTACACCAACACTAGAGAAAAGAGACCTATAGGTTATAGGTATGTAGAACCTCACAAATTTCCAGGTTCATTGCTTTCAACAAGAATATGCAACAGAAAATTATGCACATAAAATGTCTTGAAATTAATTTAGATTTGTATATAGAGATTAAAATATTTTAGGTTCGCTATAATTGTAACAGGCCATGTAAATTTTTCCCATTGTAATTGCTTTTAACAATAAACCATTTGTAACAACCAATTGATTTCATAACAAGAAACCCCTGTATTCAACCCATTCATGTGAGAATTGGTACACAACTAGATCTAGAAGCCAAAGAAACATTCACAATTCACTATAGTTCACAAACAAGCACATAATAGCTAAAAACGACTGAAATTGCATACACACATGAAGTCAATAATCGATACTATTAACACTGTCCAACATGTAACTATGTTTGGAATTGATATATAATACAATAGGGAAAAATTGTGGGGCCTTGTAGTCCATGTGGAAGCATATAAGTGTCATCACTAGATTTGACCCTCATCCCCCTTAGGTGGACCAATGAGCCTCCATCTCATCCCAAACGGTCATGAATGCATGTGTGAACGTGGGTGAGGCATGATGGAACATGTGTGGAGGTATGAAAGGTGTGTATTAGCATATGGGTGAGTGGGAGTGGCCCAAGGAGGTAATAAATTCCCAAAACAGTCCAAAAACCACCCAAAATATGCACTAGCGCCTCAAAGGAGTCAAAATACCTAAAAAGGGGGAAGGAGAGCGCATGCCTGGTTGAATGCAATCAATGTGGGCACCTGCGTGTTATAATGATCAACCTAGAGCACATCAACTGTGAAAAATGATCAACTAGGAGTGCCTCAACTATGGCAAATGATCAATTCCCCTAAGTCTAACAATAGGAATCACTGCATGGAAGCAATTGAAAGTGTCTAAGGTATAATATTATGGCACTAAGGATGTATTATTCTCTAAAACCCCACCTTAAGACATACTTAGTAATGCTTAACCAAAAATATCATGGATTCCTTGACAACAAAGGCTCAAGTCACCTCATACAACATAAAATTTTATTTGCCCATGAAAGCAAGGAAAAGAGGAAAGCCACATGGGAACAAAACCTCTACTAAAAAATGTACATGGAGCCAAAATTATGAAGGTGAAAGGAATACATCACCATGCACCACTCACCCCAAGCAGTGATCTCAAGTAAGTGAAAGTATTCTCTATGAAGCACTTGGTTAAAATATCAGCAACTTGCTCAGCAGAAGGGCAATACTACAAGGCTATCACCCAATCATGCATCAAGCTCCGGATGTAGTGCATGTGTATCTCAATGTGTTTGGTCCTCTATCTCTGTACTATATCTGTGGAAATATTGATTGCAATTTTATTTTCACGCCAGATGATAATGGGAGAATACAGTGCAACACCAAGTTCCCGAAGAATTCCTTGCAACCACACACATTGTGTAGCTGCATTCACTGCTCCTCTGTACTCGGCCTTAGTTGAAGAAAGAGAAATATTGTGTTGTTTATTTCTTTACCAACATATGGTAACATTTTAAATCATGAATACATAACTTGAAGTGGAATTCTTGTCATTGGGATCGCCATCCCAATACGAATAAGAAAATCCAACTAGTTCTAGTGGAGAACTAGCAACATAGTGTACCCTGAAGTTCCTGGTTCCTTGTACCTAATGAAGGATCCTCTTGGATGCATTCCAATGGATCTCATGATGCTGCTGCATATATCTAGATACAACACCTACAACATATGCTAAATCATGTCTAGAATGAGTAATATACAACAAACTCCCAACTAGTTGCCTATACAATGAGTTGTCCACCAATGGAGAGTCACCAACTTCACCTAGTTTAATACCAGAAAGGAATGGGAACTTGGATTCCTTACATTTAGTATTTTTAAAATTAATTAAAATGTATGCAACATAATTTTTCTGGATGACCTTTATCCCTACTTCACATTGAACAATTTCCAAACCAAGAAAGTTTCTCAATAAGCCAAGATCGGTCATTGAAAATTCATTGTGCAAAGATTCTTTGATTGACCCAATTTATTTGGTGCAACTACTTGTAATCAAAAGTTAATCAACATATAGTAATATTACCTGAAATAAATCATCAATATGATTCAAATAAATATTATGATCATACTTGCATCTAACAAATCCAAGTGACGACATAAATTTGTCCATCTTGGCATACCAAGCCCTTGGGGATTGCTTGAGGCCATAGAGAGACTTCTTTAACCTGCATACAAGAGAAGTATCCTCTTGGAAACCTTCAATTTTCTACATATATATCTCTTCCTTTATCTCACCATGAATAAATTCACTTTTGGAATCCATGTGGTGAACCTCCCAACGCTTGCTTGCAGCAATGGCTAAAACTAGCCTGATAGAGTCCATCTTTGCAACCGGTGCAAAATTGCAAATGTCTCTGTATAGTCCAATCCATGGAATTGAGAGAATCCTTTGGAAACTAATATGTCCTTATACTTTATATAATACCCATCAGAATAAACTTTGGTCCTATAGACCCATTTGCATTGCACTAGCTTCCTCTTGGGAGGCAAAGGAACCAATTCCCAAGTCTCATTTTCCTGTAGAGAGTTGAACTCTTATTGCATGGTTGTTTGTAATGTTGGGTCATAAGATTATTCCTGATATGATTATGGATCAGATCCAACCATGATGTAGCAATTCTCAACAAGACTCAATTCATTTTCTATTGTGATCTAGTCTTCCTAGGATCTAATGTATTTCTAGCTAAATCCCCAGCTGCTTCTATGGTTTTCTCTGTCCACTTGGGCTTGGAGGGGGAGTCATGTTAAAAAAAAATCATATTCAGTGATATCAGAATCATAAATATCAGAAATATCAGAATTTGAATCATCACTTACATCATCTTGGCGTTGAGGAGAAGAGCATTCCCCCAGTGCTAGTTCAAAATTTGGAATGATTTCTTCTTCAAATTGCACACTTATTTAAATGAATTTATTTTGAGTTGAGGGATAAAATATATTGTAGCCCTTTTTATATTCACCATATCCTACCATGATGCACTCCTTGCTTTGTGGCTGCAATGCTTTTCTCTTTTTTGAAGGAATCCTAGCCCAAGCCCTTGAGACAAAAAATCTGAAATGTGAAATATTGGGCTACTGACCAAACCAAGACTCATATGGAGTTTTTCCACTCACTGATTTGTGAAGAGCTCTGTTCTGAATGTATGCAACATAGTTAATGTCTTCATCCCATATCTTAGGACTCAAATCCTTAGCCTCAATCACATAGGTTTCCATCTCCTTGAGCACCCTGTTCTTCATCTCGGCCACACCATTTTGTTGTGGTGTGTAGGGGACTGAATGTTGCATTTGGATGCCACATTATTCATAAAGGTGCTGCAAATTATTGTTAACATACTCTTTACCATTATCAATACAAATCACTTTGATCTTATTCCCACACTGATTCTCAACCAGGGCTTTCCAAACGTTGAGAGTCTCAAAGACTTCAGATTTTAGTTTGAGAAAGTAAACCCAACAAAACCTTGAGACATCATCTATGGAGGTCAACACATACCTTTATAATCCATATGAAGGTGTAGGGAGAGGTCCAATAAGATCTGAATGCACCAGTCCAATCATTTGAGTAGCTCTCCTTGCTTTCCCTTTCTCATAGCTGTGCTCTGGATGTTTTCCCACCACACAACCAATGCATGCACCACTGGAGATCTTGATAGAAGGAATCCCTTCCACCATGCCACATTTGTTTAATTCTCGGAGGTATTTGTAGTTCATATGGCCAGATATCTCATTCCACAACATGTTGGTTTCAATGGCATGATACATGAGCACTTTCCCTCTGGAGTAGGGAAGGAAATGGGATAATTTGTACATCTTTCCTTGATGATCAACTAATCCCAAAGCCACCACCTTGTTGGTAGATATTTAAGCTATCTCCATTGTGTCTAGAGTAAATGTTACTCTGTTGGATTCTCCAGTGTGGGTCATTTGGTTCAATGAAAGTAGATTTGATTCCAAGTCTAGTACAAACAATACATTATTGAAATACCCATCCTCAAGATCGATCTTGCCAATCCCCATTGGCCTGGATCTCTGAATCATCACCCATTCGAATAGTTGGGCCACTGTCTGAATACATGGATATGAAGAACTCTTTGACAGAGGCAATGTTCCTTGACGCTCTAGAATCAATGATGAAGGAAGAAGAGTCCGAAGAAACAAAAACCAATGCATGGAACCTCTCTTTGTTGTCTGAGCCTGAACCTCCATCCTTCTTCCTTGTGCCCTTTGGGATTGTGATGTTGTTCTTATCCAACAGTTGCATCATCATATCAATGCTTTTCTTCATACATGCACTCTCTGGATGCCACCCTTTGTGACATTAGGTGAATTTGGTATTCTCCTTGTTCTTGCAAGGATTCAAACCCCCATCTGAAGATTTGGGTCTGCCTGGTTTCTTCTTGTTTGGCTGCTTCGAATCCTTGGATTTCTTCTTTCCCTTGGATGGATTCAAAACTCCTGCAGGAAGAGCTTGGTCTTTGCTAGACTTGATGGTACCCATCTGCATGAGCTTGTCTTGTTCTTGGTTCAAATACTCCATGAACAAAGCCAATGTAGGCATGTGTCGGTTTCAAGTTGTGAGCTTGCTAGAGTGAAATGTCCTTACAAGCACAGAGTAATATGGCCCTAGCTTTGAAAGTATTGATATTATGACCTCCTCCTCCTTCTTATCTATGCCACATTGCTTGAGTTGAAGCACCAAAGAATTAAATTTGGTGAATAAATCTTAGATTGTCTCAAAATGAGCAGGACTCAAAGAGATGAGCTCATTTTCGAGCTGGTGACCCCTTATCTCATCAGTCTTTCCAAACAAATATTTCAGCTTCAGCCATACTTCATTTGGAGTGGTCAAACTATCTACATGAAAGAGAAAGTCTCTCGAAATGCTGAGACAAAGCATTCCAAATGCTTCATCAAGTTTGTTGAAGAACTTCGATTTCTCAATAGCTGAGTTTGGTTCAACCTCTATTCCCATGGTGACCCTAAACAGGCCTTTTGACCTCAGCTGGATAACTATCTCATCCTTCCATTTGAATTAGTTTAATGGTGTTAGCAAAACATGGTTCTGCTCCATATTTGCTTGTGCTGCTGGTGACAAATTGTTGAATGTACCTGCAATGAAAACTCTCGAATCTATCTGGAGAATCCCTCTTACAACAAATCAAACACTCTAGAATCGATTTGTAGCTTCAATAAGATCTGATACCATGTGATAATTGATACACAACTGGATCCAAAATCCAAAGAAACACTCACAATTTGCTATAGTTCACAAAAAAGCACAAAATAGCTGAAAAAGACTGAAATTCCATACACACATGAAGTCAATAATGGAATCATGGATATTATTAATACCACCCAACATGTAACTAGAGTCTGGAACTAATATAAAGTATAATAGGGAAAAATCGTGAGGACTTGGAGGCCATGTGGAAGCATACAAATGTCATCACTAGATTTGACCCTCATCCCCCCTAAGTGGACCAATGAGCCTCCAACTCATCCCAAATGATCACGAATGCATGTGTGAATGTGGGTGAGGCATGCTGGAACATGTGTGAAGGTATGATATGCGTGGGTGAGCACATGGGGGAGTGGGAGCGGCCCAAGGAGGCAATAAATGCCCAAAACAGTTCAAAAACCACCCAAAACACGCAGTAATGCCTCAAAGGAGTCAAAGTCCATGAAAAGGGGGAACTTGGAAGGACAGCACATGCCTGGTTGACTGCAATCAATGTGGGTGGCTGGGTGTCATAATGATCAACCTAGAGAACATCAACTCTGCAGAATGATTAACTAGGAGCGCCTCAACTATGGAAAATTATCAATTTCCCTAAGTCTAACCATAGGAATCACTGCATGGAAGCAAATGAAAGTGTCTAAGGTCTAATACTATGGTAATAAGGATGTATTATGGTCTAGAAATTCATATGATATTCAAGGCATGCATATGGTTTTCATATACACAAAACTTGAACTCTATTATTTACCATTTCAACACAAAAGATATAGATCATATGCTAGTTTTATTAACACTTTAAAGCTTTTGTTTGTATATAGTAGTAGTTGTTAGGTTTTTATTAAATCATAGGATATAGTTGTTAGGATTTTTTTTGTCAACATATTATTAATAATAGTTTACTAAGTCCCTCATTTGGAGGGATCCTTCGATATGTCATTATATGTGTATTTAAATAAGGCATTGTGTGTGTGGGAGAGGGGTTGGAATCTCGCTCAGTAATGCAAAACCTTTCCTCTATATAGATTTTCTACCATAGAGAAATAGAAGCAATTTGTTTTGATATTGACTTCGAGTGTGTATTTGAAATAGAGATACTATTTTCTATGAATGGTTTAGTGGGTTAAGTGTTGATTGTTCCGTGTATAAGAGAATGGAACATTTTTGTGTTCACAACATATAAATCTTCTGGATGGGTTTTCCATCACTAGAATCTATTATTCAATAGATTATATTGCATATGTAATGGCAATATCATGTTTAATGATGGTTAAATTATTGAGTAATCAAAACATGTTTTATTCATTCAATTACGAGAGATCGAACGAAATTTTTCTTAAATAAAAACTGTAGAAGTTCCATCGTGTAAGTTTTTCTTGCCTATCTGTAATGCATGCTTCACTTTTCAATCTTGGGATGTTCATTGTGACTCTTGAGACATATTTTCTCGTTCGTTTGTTATTATCTTTCTCATGTAATTGAAATTGTAGCCGACAAAATGTATTATTTAATGATTATAATTTTAAAATATATATATAGATTTAAAAATATTCAAAACAAAATAAAATAGAAAAAATCTTCTAAAAATACAATTGAAGAGAATAAATTATTTTATGAATGTAAAAATAAAATATTATTCATTAATTTTAAATAAATTAATATTTTGAAAAAATAATATGAAAATGTTATATATCAATCCAAATCGATTAATGTTATCCCTACCGTATTGATTAATAATGAAAAAAAAGAAAGTATACTTCCAATTTTTTTTAATATTCATGCAAGAGAAAATTAGAAATCAAACTTATTTCTATTTAAACTTTAATTTAATTTATTAAAACATTGTTTATAAGAGGCTGACAAAAAATTGTTTATGCTTTATCTTAAATATTAATTAATTTAAACAATAGGACACACTAATGGCAAAATGCAAAAGCAATTGGGATTTTAACCAGCAAGTGTTCAACTTTGAGGATGCAATTGGTGATCGTACAAGTCTTTAAATGAATTAGTAAATTGCGCCCAAACTGTAGGAATGAAGGAAATATTTTAACATCTGCGAGGCTAAGAATAGCCTATGGGACAGACCAACTCACATGCTGTTTTCTGCAATTCAATCTTTTGTCTGTTCAACTTCATGATGAGCGCCCCCAATTTTTCCACAATCCCCTCGTTAAATAAATCATCCCAAGATTTATCCGCCAAGACATTTGCATACCTGTCCCTGTTGTCCTTAAAGACTTCACACTCTAAAATGAAGTGTTTTTCTGTCTCCACCTTACCAGTGGTGCAAAAAATACACACTCTTTCTGCCCAAGCTTCTTTTGGCCTTTTTTAGCACTCGGTCTCACAACGGAGTTGATGGGAATTAGTTCTTAATTGAGCAATGAGAATTTTGGTTTTCCAAGGTATATTGGCCCCTATGTACGCCTTTTGATGTTGATTGTAGGTAGGGTTAAACTCTTCAATATAATACTTTCTCTTTCTCCCTATCTCTTTATCCCAAGTTCACTTGTGGAACTTATTGATAACAAAATCCTTTATTTCTTTACTATTCATAGGACACGTGCTCAAGCACATATCCCACTTGCTAAGCCATTTAATATTTTGCCACATCCAAGTATTCTTTCTTTTGCCCAATATGTCATTGACGACAACCTTATGCCATCTACCTTCTTCCATTTGCTCAACTCTTTTTAGATATCTTATGAGTCTCACCATAGCGATTGCTTCAATAGAAGCCACCCCCATTTCACTTAGCATGATTTCGTATGGCACTGAACTCTTAATTTTGAACTTGCTTATGATCATGTATTTTTGAATCTTTTCTATTTGCTTCCACTGTAAGTCAGTAGTTCTGCTGGCCCAAACTTCACCACCGTAGAGAACAACCAGGATCACTAAGAGCCCAAAAAGGGTTTGCATAGTTTTCCAATCCCATAAATCTGCCTCTTTGCACCTATTTTGGAAAGCATAAAACGCCTTCCAACCTCCTAGAGTTCTTTTTTTCCTGTAGCCTTCCCAACTCAAACTTTTGTTGAAGTCGATTCCGAGGTACTTGTAATCTTCCACTACCTCAAGGGTATTGTCTTCAAAGTAGAACTTATGTTGTTTATGTTTTCTTTTGCTAGAGAAAACTACCACTTTCGTCTTGCTAGTATTTACTTGCATCCCAACTGTTCTACAAAAGTGCTCAAGGGAAATCAAGTGATCTTGCAAGCCAAGAGTGGACTTAGCAATCAAAATAAGGTCATCTGCATACAAAAGAATCCTTATCACATACTCGCCCATGAGGATTCTATCCCCCCCTCTCTAGGTTTAACCACTCTTCAAGTTTGTCAATATATAAGCCAAAAAGGGTAGGAGATAATGGGAACCCTTGCTTGACCCCAATATCGCTTCTGAAACTTTCGGAGATACCATCTGATGTTCTGATTTTAACTTTGACCTCTTCATATATCCTATGAACAACTGCTCTAAGATGTATAGGAACCCGAAGTTCCTCCATTATGTGCCATAGTTTATCCCTGGGAACCGTGTCAAAATCTTTTTTGAAATCGACAAAGCAACAAAAGGCTTCCCCTTTTTTCTCCCACACTTTTTCAATGATGTGCCTTAAAGTAATACCATGGTCCACAATGGAATGTTTAGGTCTAAAACCTGCTTGTCCTTTAGGATTGTGTTAAACCTTCAAACAATTGCACTAGCATTGTAATATGTATATAATTGTTCCCAAAGCTGTAGAATGTAATTGTAATTATGCCAGCCGGCAGATAGTGTTGGATTGATAACATACAATCATTGCAATCAAGGACTAAGAACAAATTTTATAGTCATTTGAGTAAGGAATAAGTTACAGTGAATAAATAAAATTTCTAAATTAACCACTAAATAGAGATACTAAGAATGAAATTTTTGACATTTGGATTTTTGAAATAGTTTTGAGAATTCATTCATGAAAGGGAATGTAATAAAAAGCATTGATTTTTTTTAAACTTTATATGAAGGGTCGGGAAACACCTCTAAGAATTATTTTATATCAAAGGATCTTCCCTATAACAACTTAACAAAAATGAGGGGATGAAAGCCCCACAATGGGGCCCTAAACAAATAGAGGAAAAGAGATATAGAAAGGAAAATCTCTAGTGGAAAGTTGGCGTATAAAGGGCAAGGCCTATATGCTATTTTTCCAAGTTAGCAAGTGTTTCATCTATTGTAGGTTATACCAGAGTGTTGTTTCAAAGATTCGTATAATCAAAAGTCATGTGAACATAGGAGAATGTACCATTTTTATATGCCATGTTTGCATTCTACAACTTATCATATCTTGCCATGTTCACATTATAAAAATGACCAGGTCCTACATCCCAGGGCATAGAATTACCCTATAGGCGCCACCTTTCTGCTCTTAATTTCCCCATTTTGATCGGATACCAAGACTACTAATGATCTTGATAGGTCATTTCAGAACTAAAATCGTCATTAAAAAATTAGCTCATGAGCAAGGGTGCCCATCAAATTTAACCCCTCATTCTAAGAGTTAAAAAGAAAAATTACATTGAACTTAACATTTTCTTAGGTATAAGTAGGGATCAGAATTCATTTTAGCTACACTGTTCATCGCAAACAGGAAGTAGCAGCAGGCAGGCGATAGGAGCAGGCAGTGATAACAGCAGCAGTAGAAGCAGGCAACGAAATCTTGCAGGAAGCAGTAGTATGAAGGCAGGAAAACATGTCTGTTTGCAGGCAGGAAGGCAGTGGTATCTCAGTGTGCTCGAAAATCGGCTTGGACGGGCGTGTAGGCACTAAAGTAAAAAGGGGAAAGCGACCTGGGTAAAATGACAAGTCTCTTCATCCCAGGTATTTAGTTCTGTTTTGTCCCCCACTTTTGTATTTTCTTGTCTCCTATAACAATGGAAACACACTTGGAATCACACATCAAACATGGGTTAGAGGTACCTGTAACTAACAACTTAGGCCAAGTGAAAATTGCCTCCTTGAGTAAAACAGGGAAGTGTGTTTGGGTTAATTCCAAGTAGTTTCGGTGTATTTTAAAACGGAGAGTTTCTTGTCTAAAGTCGGAGGAGACAAGGAAAACACAGTTTCAAAGGAAGACTAATAAACAATCAAACAAGTATTTGTGGAAAGGATGTGGTAGCAACAAGGGTAAAAGAAACACAGATCCTGCTCTATACAGTCCCACATCCACACCTCTCACCTGGTCATCTGCCCTATATGTACAAGAGCTACTCAATACCAAGAGGATATTGGAGGTTTTGGAAGTCAAAGAGCAGGAGAGGGACCTTACAATCCATCTGTTAACAGTAGAAAATCAACATTTAGCAAAAAGCAACAAGGTTTTAAAAGGTCAAGTGGCATTCTTGCAAGAAGCTTTTCTAGTAGGAAAGAATGAGTGGCAAGACATGAAGGCGGACTGGCAAAGAATGAAAGAATCGATAGGGGAAGAGAGAGGGGTGTTGAATCATAAAAATCCAGTGTTGAAGGGAAAATAGATGAACAAACAAATCATCAGGGAATGAAAGTAAGAGAAGCAGAAAATGGAGGTTTCACCAAAAAATACAGAACATGGGCACAAGTTATTAGCAAGCCTGCTAATATGGAAAAGGAAAAAGAAGCAAGAAACCAAGGAGACAACAAACAAGGAAAGGAAACCAAAGAAAGACAAGACAAAGCAACAAACATAATAATTAAAGGTGTGAGAGATTATGGTAAGAATGAATGTACCCCAGAGCTTTCAAGTGACTTTTTAAAAGACAAATCGCATTGGCAAGGACAAATATTCCAAGCATGGAGGGTGGGTAAACCCAGTGATGAGAGAGCCAGGCCCATAAAAGTCATCATAGCAAGTGCGCGTGACAAGAAAAATCTTCGAATTAAGAAGCATCTCTTAAAGGGATCTCACTTTTTTCTAGAGGAAGAATTAACTATCATGTAGCAAGAGGAAAGAAAAAAAGAGTTGTCAAAGGTCAAAGCAGCAAACGATGAGGGAAAAATAGCATGGTTATACAAAGGAAAAGTTGTTATTGTTGTTTTTGGTCCTCCTTCTAAAGCAAGAAAACAAAACAACATTCAAGAAGTGATAGCAAATCCCTTAGCAAAAGATATCGCAGCAAAGTCAGGATGGGAAAATAGGGGTATAGACTCAACTTTGAGTCTTGTATGCCAAAGAAAATAGAAATCAAGGTCTACCCAAGTTCCCTTAAGCTTAGTATGTTGGAACTAGAGAGGATACCCGTGGAGGCATGGACCTGGGCTAGGACCTATTGTAGAAGATAGGGACATAATATGTCTTATGGAAACACATGAACATGAAGGGTGCAAGACACCCCCTTTTGAAAAATATATGAAGTTGGTAGTGTGGAACAAGGAAGCAGAGAATGGAAAAGGTCACGAAGGTATCATGGTCTTAGTGAAGAAAAAGATAGACCATTGCATTCAACTAGAATAAGAAGACTCAAATAAACAATTTATATGGTTTAAAATATCAGAAAATGAAAATGTCATCAGAACTGCAACATGCTACTTCGCCCCACAAGTTTCAAAAAATTACAAAAGGAGGGGGCTCGACCATAAAGACCCTTTTTGCAGCATTAAAAAACGATACTCCGAAGTATTCTCAAGTAGGTGAAATCCTTATAGTCAGGGATTTCAACGCCAAGACCGCAAGTGAACAAGCTAGCATTCTTTGTCATAGAGAAGATTGCAACCTTATTTGGCTTACAGAAGAAAGAAATCATCAATGGACAAGAATTTCAAAGGACAACAAAACCTGCAATCTCTTTGGAGAACAGTTTCTTTCCTTATGTGGATCTTTTGATTTAGTAATTTGCAATGGTTTTCCTAGATGAAAAAATTCTGGTAATTTCACCTGTAATACCTGCAATGGAGCAAGAGTGGTGGATTATGCAATTTTTTCACATGGCTTATGTGAGAAAATGGAGGAATTTATGATTGGTGAACAACTCTAGGATTTAAAATATGATCGCAAACCGATCTATCTAAGTCTTCATTGGATTGATAAGTAGAAGTTTGAGACAAAAAAAACATCACATTCAACAATCTCTGGCAAAGGGTAGAATTATTTTGACTCAAGAAAACTGTAATATCTTTAGGGAGGCATTAGAGATACTTTGTAAGAGGGAGGAAATTCTGCCCCAAGGCCTTAATAATCAACAACTAACTAATTTAATTCAAAGGGCACTCACAAAATGCAAAAGAGCAAAGAATATGAAACATGAAACAAATTTCTTTCCTGTTAATGCTTGGTTCGATGAGGAATACAAAAATCAAGGAGAAGGTGGAGAGAGTCAAACTAGAAATTAAAATACTTAAAAAGGTACAAGCAGATTTTAAGAAAGAAAAAGTTGATTTCATGGTCTCAAGGAAGGAAGAGCTAATCTTCCTTGGGAAAAATAACCTCAAACTTTTCATGAAGGAACTTCAAGCCAGTAAGAAGCAAACTGAAAAAAATATCACAGCAGACCAGTGGCTTGAATATGAAAGGAAACTCTATGAGTGGAATCCTAAGGTTGACCCCCCTCCCCCCTTAGTCAACACCGCCACCATTACTAATATTTTCACCATGAAAGAGATCAAGGTGGGTATTAAGAAGTTGGGTGTTGGAAAAGACAAAGATTTAGTAGAACTTCAAGTTGAATATCTAAAGTGGGGTTCAAAAACTATTGCACCTCAGATTATGAGAACCTTCAACAACATCATTCAATAAGGATTCCCTACAGATTGGAAAACTAGCCTCACAATACCTCTTTTCAAGAGCAGAGATGTCAACGATCCCTCCAATTATAGGACCATAATGATAAACCCCTTGTTTGAAAAGCTATTTGGAAGCATGCTAGAAAATAGAATTAGCAAGTGGGTGGAGGAAAGGGACACGCGTGCTAAAGGGAAAGAAGGTTTTAGACCTAAACATTCCAATGTAGACCATGGTATTACTTTAAGGCACATCACTGAAAAAGTGTGGTAGAAAAAAGAGGAATCCTTTGGTGCTTTGTCGATTTCAAAAAATATTTTGACACGGTTCCCAGAGATAAGCTATGGCACAGAATGGAGGAACTTAAGGTTCCTACACATCTTAGAGCAGCTGTTCATAGGATATATGAGGAGGCCAAAGTCAAAATCAGAACATCAGATGGTATCTCCGAAAGTTTCAGAAGTGATATCGGGGTCAAGTAAGGGTGCCCATTATCCCCTACCCTTTTTGGCTTATATATTGACAAACTTGAAGAGTGGTTAAACTTAGAGGGGGGGGATGGCACCCTCGTGGGTGAGTATGTGATAAGGATTCTTTTGTATGAAGATGACCTTATTTTGATTGCTAAGTCTGATGTTGGCTTGCAAGAGAACTTGATTCCCTTTTGTAAAACAATTGGGATGCAAGTAAATACTAGCAAGATTAAAGTGGTAGTTTTCTCTATCAAAAGAAAACATAAACAACATAAGTTCTACTTTGAATTCAATACCCTGGAAGTAGTGGAAGATTACAAGTACCTCGGAATCGACTTCAACAAAAATTTGAGTTGGGAAGGCTACAGGAAAAAAAGAACTTTTAGAGGTTGGAAAGCGTTTTATGCTTTCCAAAACAGGTGCAGAGAGGCAGATTTATGGGATTGGAAAACTATGGAAACAAATTTTGGGATCTTAGTGGTCCCGGTTGTTCTCTATGGTTGTGAAATTTGGGCCAGAAGTACCTCTAACTTACAGTGGAGGCAAATAGAAAAGATTCAAAAACACATGATTACAAGCAAGTTCAAAATTAAGAGTTCAGTTCCATACGAGATCATGCTAAGTGAAATGGGGGTGGATTCTATTGAAGCAATCGCTATGGTGAGACTCATAAGATATCTAAAAAGAGTTGAGAAAATGGAAGAAGGTAGATGACCTAAGGTTGTATTCAATGACATATTGTGCAAAAGAAAGAAGACTTGGATGCCAAATATGATACATATCGAAAGCAAAGTATGATACATATTGAAAGCAAAGTATGATACATATTGAAAGAAAAGTACACAAACATCGAGGCTTTAAATGACCTCTAGAGTTATTTCCATGTTTTGTTTTGTTGGTGGGTCCATAGTAGTTTAGGAGGGGAGTTGACCAAACTGTCATCTAGTTTAATTCAAGGGATTTATTAGTGGATTTGAGGATCAAAATGGTGGAACATGTCAAGGTTTTCAAAACTATGCTCTTTGTTAGCGTTATTGTAGATTCAGTAGGGGGGATTACACATTAAATTTTCCAGAGTAGACCATATTTTATGCATTCCATTATAGTGAGCCCTTCAGACACATCATGAGAGATAGATGGATTTTACATCCCTGAGATTATAGTTGGATCGGTTTGTTGGGATGAGCCTTTGAGTAGGGTTTCAGGTCATTTGTTGAGCAAGTAATGAACTCTCCTTCTTTGATTAGATCCCTTTACTCCATTCACCCTCATTGCATTGACCTTTGTTATGACCTCTTAAACATGCCAGATAGAGGATAGTTAAATAATGTAGGGGTGGATTTCCTGAGGTGATAGTGGGTAACTCATGTAGGTTCCGTTTGTGTCAATGTTTCTTTTGGGCTTTAACCACACACGAATCACTGTAAACCTCAAACCTAAGATCAAAAACCTTAGTCATTTTTTCATTTATCATTTGTCAGTTTTCAATTTTCATTTAACATCACAAAAAAACCTAACATAAAAAACCTTAGTCATTTTTTCATTTGTCCTCCACACTTTTTCACATAATTTAATTGTAACAACATTAGCATGTTGATGGTAAAACCTGTAATTCTCTTCATGTAATTTTTGAATTTTTGACCTTATTTTTTTGATTGGGATTGAATTCTAAACTTATACTATTGTATTTTAAATTGAAGAGCTATCATGTTCTGTTGAAGAGCGCAATCAAACTAGGATCGAATCAATAGATCTACATTCTGAAGTGGGTTATTCACTTCGCTGGATTAGTTTGTCAAGGGTTCAAGTTAGTAGTGTGTTGGAAGATCAGAATAAAAATGATGAAAACTGTGAAATTGATGAAAGCTACCAGAAAGACCCAAATGCTTTCTTCTTTATGCCAATTAGTGGACATGTCAATAAGGTGCAAGTTAGGGGAAAATTGGAAGTTCAAAGTGAAATTATCATCTATGAAAGATACCCAAAAATTGCAAACCTTCCGAGCATGCCAGCTAGAGGACAGTTACATAATGTACAAGTTAGTGGAGAATTGGAAATTCATAATATAATTGCCACAGGAGAAAGCTGCCTAAATTTTTGTCAAGCTTCAATCCACACATTATCCAAAGACAATTGGATAATGAAGTTAAAGGCTGCAGATAGTACTTCTCAATTGGATTTTGAATGGAAGTACAAAGACAGGTAATTTTTCAGAGTAAGGAACTCAAATATGAATTTTCTAGCAGATTATTATTATAGATTTTTTTTTTCTATTTATTTTATAAACTTAAAATTTAGAAGGATCTAGACATAAGTGTGGAAGAGTACCTAAACATAATATAAATATTCCACCTTTGTTATGACCTCTTAAACCAAAAAAGGGATTTTTAACATTCCTAAATTTAGAGCATTAAGCTTCATTTAAAAATATGTTTTCTTGGGTTTGTCATTGAGACTGAATTTACCTTGTTTTCTATCCCAGGTTTGATAAAGTTAGCAGAAAATCAAGCACAGCAGAGATGTAGGACTTTGAAAATCACTACGAAAATACATCTGCATCGGAAGACATGAACAAACTACCATTTCCCTGTGGATTCGAAGGCCATTCAAGAGAGGAGCACCGAAGAGCAGAGATGCACGGGAAGATCACTCACAAGAATGCCATTCAAAGAATGCGTTATGAAAAAATTCAAGATGAAAATGAAAGGATCTTAAGGTTTTTTTGAACTGGCATTTGCAACAGACTTGGTCAATCTGGAGCATTTTTTGCTCCCTATTATCTTTCCTTGCTTGAATTGCTGAGGGAAGTCATCAAATCTACTTAGAAGTCTAAAACATGGGAGAGCATGATTTTAGGCCTGAAAATGTTAGGTCCTTTATTTCTGGTTTTATAGTTTTTCTTTGTAACACAATTGTTGACTAGATGTATTTGTTCTTCACATCTCATGAACTTGTAGATACAGACCTGGAGCTTGGCTTATTGAGACTGGTGGTGTAAGCAGAAATCATTACGAAATTCCAACTAATACAACACTTTTTCTAGTTGGGCCAAAAGGAGTTGGGAAAATCACTCTCATTTATAATATACTACGGGTGCTCAGCTATGAAAACGAAAGATTAGATAGAGCTCAAGTTTTTTGTAGATTCTGATTCTTTAATCTCTTTCTTCTTCCATTTGCTAATAGCATTGCGGGTTTATCAAAACTGATAATATTTACATTTTTTTTTCACTTCAATGGTAATATGCTCCTAGTTGTCTTTCCAAAAAAATGGTTCAGTGGATTTGCTTTAGCCTGTACTATGTGTTATTCAATTTTGTTTATTATTCATAGAACTTTTATTTAGGTCTCTATTTACACAGGGAACATTTGGCTAAAATTTAAATGAGTGGGAACACAGGGAACTACTTTCCCATCAGAGTCCATCTCTACATTCGTTTGGCGCTACCAATAATAAAGAATCATCATTTTATCATTGTTGTGGTTGTTTATATTTTCTAAAATAACTAATGTCACATTCTACAAGAAGTACATAAATGTTCTAGATGTTGCTAGACTATTATTTAAACATATATGGATGTATTTCAGCCTTCCCTTTCATCACCAATCAGGACTTTGGGTTCATCAACCATGTCTATAAGGCCCTATGGACTATGTTTCTCCAATTATCAATCCCCTTCAATCCATAAATAGATGGGCAAATAAAAGTTGTGAGCCAGATTCTATTATAGCCTTTGCAAACGTACAATCATTTTCACCTCCACACGTGGAGTGGAAGCTTATAATCAACCTCTACACAGATTGATCAAGCACAACACTTTTTAAACTTTCCTCAACTTTCAACCACAGGCTCTATTAGATATTGTAAACACTACTCTTCAATATTCACCCACACTACAAGTGATCCAGGAGTTGGGAAAAGCAAAGTTCATGGAATTGATACTAGGAATTCATGAGTAAGTTAATAAGATCCTCATGTGGTCCTAGAACAAGTACAATAATAATGAGAATCAACATTAGGTTCATTCAAAGTTAGTTACCAACTCTCCCTACACTCGAAGAAGAAATTATTCACAAACAATAATTAAAAAATGAGACTACTCTTCCATGGCTTATAGACTATCATGTAAGCTACCGGATAGAATGTATCTGTAGAGAAAACTCCATAAATTATCATACTTCTTGTTACCTCCCATTTTTTCATGGGTGTCCACATCTAATTTTTATCACTTTCAGTAGGGATTTACAGGTTGATGGCGGTATGGATGGATTACTATCCTGTAAGATATCAGGTAAAATGTATTTTTTATTGAAAACTCTGTTTTAGCATACTTCTTTTTACCTCCCATTTTTTCATCTGTGCCCACATCTTATTTTTATCACACTTTCAGTAGGGGGTTACAAGTTAATTGAGGTATGGATGGCTTAGTGTTGTTGCTTTCCTTTGTGATAATGCCTTAGAAAATTTGGATGGAGTACTTTCTTGTCATTTCCTCTGATGATTGATGATGATGCATTCCACTTGTATGTAACTTGTAAATTCTTCATTGATGGAACACTGTCAAGGAAAAACCATGATCATGTCAAAAATTAGGTCAAACTAATCCTCTTTCATAATGCCTGTAGCATTATCTTTCTGCTGGCTGTCCAATATCAAATCTATAGATATGTGATAAGAAGAGTCGAGGGGTGGATCTACTTCAAAAGTACCTATCAGATCTTGAAAGATTATTGTTGGCAACTCCAGAATAGAAATAGATCCATGTAAATTCCCTTTCTATGCCAATATTCCCATTTTTAAACAAGTTGGAGGTTTATTTTGTAAATTTAGACTAATCCATTCATAAATAAAAAAATGCCAGGTTGTTATTTGCACTGCCATGACTGTTGTTAACATCTTTTTACGCTAGATTAATTTACCTGTAGATCTAACATATACAAAACTATTATTCCAATATTGTATCTTCTTAAAACTTCAACATTGTAGTGAGTGTTTATCATTAGTTTTGATGTTTTCAAGAGAACTCACATATCAATCCCCTTATTGGTTATTCTCACAGATGGACATATTATATGGATGGAATGGTGACACAACTGGACGGATGATTTGATACTGTTGGACATATTATATAGATAGAATGTATTATACATATTTCATGTTTATAAGGCTTACTATAAATACAGATGTTAAGGTCAGGATGTGTGCGTTGTTACGGGATGCAACATATAGGCGGGATGGAGCATACATGATGTAAGCATATAAAAATATGAGCTAGCTAGGCATTTATTTTTATTAATTTATACTATTTTGTTGGTTATCCAATGACCATCCGACACTAACAGTCTGTTGGATGTCTGACCCCCGGCATTGGTATCCGACGACGATTTCATGCATTTGATGGCCATGCCATGCATACGAGGTTGACAAATCGATGCTTGTGTTGTCAAAAAATCGACGATGGGAGGTTGAAAAGTCGATGATGGTTGGTCGAAAAAATAACGCTCGTGCTGTCGAAAAATCCACAAAATTCTGATATCATTATTCTCCAAAATAGGATAAAGATCCGTTGAAATGTCGACGAGACTAGTGAAGGTGTTGAATATCCAACAAATTCTCACTGACGAGAAAATAAAATGTAATTGTCGAAAAATAGAAAGTTGTTTGTCGAATGTCAAACATTACAATTGTCAGATTTCAGGCTAAAATTTTGTTGTGAGGGTTAAACTATTCAATATAATACTTTCTCCTTCTCCCTATCTCTTTATCCCAAGTTTGCTTGTGGAAATTATTGATAACAAAATCCTTCATTTCTTTACTATTCATAGGGCACGTGCTCAAGCACATATCCCACTTGCTAAGCTATTTAATATTTTGTCGCATCCAAGTCTTCTTTCTTTTGTGCAATATGTCATTGAAGACAAACTTAGGCCATCTACCTTCTTCCATTTGCTCAACTCTTTTTAGATATCTTATGAGTCTCACCATAGTGATTGCTTCAAGAGAAGCCACCCCCATTTCACTTAGCATGATTTCGTATGGCACTGAACTCTTAGTTTTGAACTTGCTTGTGATCATGTGTTTTTGAATCTTTTGTATTTGTTTCCACTGTAAGTCAGAGGTATTGCTGGCCCAAAATTCATGACGATATAGAACAACCGGGATCACTAAGAGCCCAAAAAGGGTTTGCAAAGTTTTCCAATCCCATAACTCAGGCTCTCTGCACCTATTTTTGAAAGCATAAAACACTTTCCAACCTCCCAAAGTTCTTTTTTCCCTGCAGCCTTCCCAACTCAAACTTTTGTTGAATTTGATTCCAAGGTACTTGTAATCTTCCACTACTTTAAGGGTATTGTCTTCAAAGTAGAACTTATGTTGTTTATGTTTTCTTTTGCTAGAGAAAACTGCCATTTTTGGCTTGCTGGTATTTACTTACATCCCAACTGTTCTACAAAAGTTCTCAAGGGAAATCAAGTTCTCTTGCAAGCCAAGAGAAAACTTAGTAATGAAAAGAAGGTCATTTGCATACAAAAGAAACCTTATCACATACTCTCCCATGAGGATGCCATCCCCGCCATCTAAGTTTAACCACTCTTCAAGTTATATCAATATATAAGCCAAAAAGGGTAGGAGATAATGGGCACCCTTGATTGACCCCAATATCACTTCTGAAACTTTCAGAGATACCATCTGATGTTCTGATTTTGACTTTGACCTCCTCATATAGCCTGTGAATAGCTGCTCTAAGATGTATAGGAACCCCAAGTTCCTCCATTTTGTGCCATAGCTTATCCCTGTGAACCATGTCAAAAGATTTTTTGAAATTGACAAAGCAACAAAGGGCTTCCCCTTTTTTCTCCCACTTTTTCAATGATGTGCCTTAAAGTAATACCATGGTCCACCGTGGAATGTTTAGGTCTAAAACCTACTTGTCCTTTAGCACACTTGTCCCTTTCTTCCATTCACTTTCTAATTCTATTTTCTAGCATGCTTCCAAATAGATTTTCAAACAAGGGGTTTATCATTATGGTCCTATAATTGGAGGGATTGTTGACATCCCCGCTCTTGAAAAGAGGAATTGCGAGGATGTTTTTCCAATCTGTAGGGAATCCCTATTGAATGATGTTGTTGAAGATTCCTATAATGTGAGGTGCAAGAGTTTTTGAACCTCACTTTAGATATTCATCTTGAATTTTGTTGAGGCCTCGAAATACGCAGGCAACAACAGCAAGGGATTCTCCCCAGTCAACGTTCCCAACTAGCCTATGACTGCTTGGTGTAGGGAATCCATCTGGTTTGCAGTCCGACTACCGTAGGTCAAGTAACAAAAACAAAGGGTTTTACCGGTTGCAGCCCGGTCCACCGTGTATATTTTGTATTTTGAATTTAAGTATGATATGCAAGTGCCTATCTAAGATGCACATTGATGAAGAATGCGAGGAGTGGTCACAATGTGATGCGCAAGTTCTTACCTCTCGTCTTAGACTCTCTCGCATCTAAATCACACACAACTGAAAAAAAATACTAACTAAGCTATCCCTAGGGAGAAATATTATTTATTCATGAGTAATGTAATACTGTTCATATGTTAAGATAAATCACAGATAGTTGTTCTTAGAATCAAAACACATAAACATGAATAAAGATATGCACAACAAGATAGCTCGTCATCTGTTAAAACATTCATTACTCATAATGGAAATTATCACAGAATAAACCAGAGAAGATTCAAATGAGAACATAGGTTCAGAAAGTTAGAACACTCTCACAGTTAATGAAACATAGCTAAAAATGACATAGTTACCCTTCAACATTGTTCATTTCATCACATTTGAACATTCCACACAACACTTTCTCCAACAAGAAAAATTGTAATTTTATTATTGCAAAACAAAGTAGTTCCTCTTACAACAAGCAGTCCACAAGTTTCTCTGGGAAAAATCCCTTCTCCTACCTAATTCCTCTATATTTATACAAAGGAAAAACTGTTGGGATTCCCACAAATGACTCTTGGGCTTCCTCAACGCTTCACCTCCCACACTTTCTTACATTAAGTGCTTATAGAATTTATAATATATTACAATAAAAACAAACAAATAAAGCACTTATGAGGAGGGCCCCGCTTGACTGTTCAAGAACTTCTTCCATGCTGAAGCTTCTGAGGCAATGTTTTCGAACTCAAAAGGTTCTAAAAAGCGAATATTGATTTCAAATTTAGCGGCTTGATTTCTTATTACTTCGATCCTGGCTGAGCTCAGGCGAAGTTGATCCTCTAGCAACTGTACACTAACCACAGAATGGGCTACCTCATTTCTCAGGGTCTGCTAGTCTAGGGCTTTGATGTGTTGAATCCTTTGTTCATCTTCCTAATATGTACTTTGCAACATCTCCAAAAATAGGTTATGGTCTGGAAAGGTGTCCATCCTCTGTTCAGTAGCAACCTGGCAATGATTGTAAGTAATCAAAAGCCTCCTACAGAACTCTGTAAAAGCTCCCTTTTTCTTCTTTATATCCTTCTTGAATTCTTTGGCTGTGTTTATGGAAAACTCCAATAAATCATAGTCTTATCTCAGGCCTTGTTGACCTTTTGTCGACAGGTCCGTAGGGGTTTCCTCATTGGCCTCTAATCTCGCCATTCTTCCCGTCAGGACTTCTAAAATGTCTTGCAACCTGTCCACAAAATATGAGGAAGTTTCCAAAATTTCTTCTAGTCTATTGTCTACCTACAGGATCTTGAACCTCTCTTCTTCTATGGATACTTGCAGCTGGTGCATCCTGCTCCTTTGTGCTAGAACATGCTACTTGAAAGGCTGAAGGTTAGCTTGTTGTTCCCTGGCTTCTTCTAGAGCTGCTACTAATGACGTAACTTGTTCTTTAAGCTCTGTTGTCTACACCTGGGATTTCCTCTTTGACTCCTCTAAGGCATCTTTCTGTAACTCCAACTCCCCTATCTTACTAAGGAGCTGATCCTTTTCTATATGAAGGCTTTCACATATCGTTTTCAACTCATCCTTTTCTGTCCTTAGCCACTGACATTCCTGCTGCAGTTTTTCTAGATTTTCCTGGGCAACCTCCAAATATCTCTTCTCTACTTGGAGGAACTGGAGCTCGTATTTTGAAAACTTTATTTCATGTTGCATGTATTCAAAATTTCTTTTCAATCTACGAATTTCCTCTCTCTCCCTTCTTAGGGTATCTTTTAGTTGGGCAGAAGATTTCTTTGACTGTTCAAGATCAATCATTATCTGATCCACATTGTCCTCAGAAGCATGGTCAATGCTGCTCCATCTCTAATAGTGAATCTTGGGTCCTTATCTGTCCCATACACTGTGGTTGTATAATTTATCATTTTACCCGACTACCCCCCAGTCTTAACCTTCCTCTTGGTCTTCTTCACAATTATTTTTCTTTCCCTGTCATAAAAAATAGTGTTGAAGTCTGGCACCTCTTCCCCTTTCTTCTGCTCAAAAGGGATTAGTCTTAGGGTAGGGATAATAGCGTGTCCTATTGTGCTACTAGCAACTGCCTCAGGATCCTAAACATCAGGATTACCCACATCCTGAACTCGAATGTCTACAGGATCAGAAACTTGTTGCTATGTCAGTTTTAATCTTTCTACTTCCTGCTTCCTAAGTTCCTCATCCATTTTCCTTTTCGTTTCTTCTTCTTCAATCCTGGCAGCTTCTTCTGCCTTTCTAGCTGCTTCTTGTTCAACTCTTCTCTTTTCTTCCTCCTCACTTTCAAGCCAACTTTCAGCCTCCTGTGCTAGTCTCCTAACATCTTCATCTCTTTCTCTAGCTTCCTCTTCCTCTGCTTTTTTCTGCTCATCTTGTCCTTTCCCACCTTTAGTGGTGATTTTGTTTTTAAATCTTCTTCTTAATGTAGTTATGTTTTCTGCATTTCAAAAAATTGATTCATCTTTATCCCAGTGGCTTGTATACTCAAAATGTACATTTGCTTCCCTGCAGTGCTCTGCCACTTTATTCTGAGAGTCATTCATGTGGAAATTTATTTCCCCAAAATGGAATTTCCCCAATTCTTCTACAAATTCATCGGCTTTCTTGACTCTTGTGAACTTATAGCTTCCCAACCTGAATGGTAAGGGAGAATAAGTTTCCTTCTTATGTTCAAATAAAAAACTCCCTATGCCATCTAAGAAGACCTGCCTAACTACCTCCTTGTGTACCACATAATCAGTGGCATATTTTGGTAGTAGTGAAGGTGCTCTGGAGCATCCACACATTCTGATATATAGTCCATCCTCCATTAAGTAGTAATCCGCATATTCTTCAATAACCTGCAATTCTTCCTTTGACATGCAGTTGCATTCTTTTAATAAAATCAATGTATATAATGGCATAATGAAGTGTTCACACACTTCTCTAGACTGTGGTACTTATGTGCCCACAGTGGCTTGTAGGCTGAGTCGACTAGTGTTCTCTCTCAGTCCCAAATACACCTCAGGTTTGGGAAGGGTTGGTTGAATAGTATGCAATCAATCAGTATAGAGCTCATGTAGAACTCTGATTTCTTCTGGGACACCCCTCCTAATGTTGAAGCAATGTAGGCAGAGAGGCTGTTGGATACAATGTTCACCTAGTTGAAAACGGTACCTTGGGTTGCAACATAGAAGATGATAGGCACCCACCCCAACTTAAAGCTTTTACCGTGGGATCTCCCAAAAATCCTATTCAACATTAAGGCAATGAATCTATAGGGGGTCCTTACGGTGGCAGTATCATATTCCCCTGATGGCCTAGTTCTGAAACTCGTGCCAAGTACCAACATTCTTTTCAGTGTCTCAACTAGGTCCACATTAATTTTCTTTAGCCAGTCTTCAGTCAAGTACACCTGTGCTTCCGGTAAGTGGTAGGCTAGTGATACGTAACCAGAGCTATAAGCAGCATAAACCTGTTCATCAAATTTTGCCAAAATCATGGTAGTTACATCTGCCCTAGGAAGAATCCATCCAATCACCTCTAAGCACAGGAAAAGTTCAGGTCTGGTAGCAACCCTCATCAAGGCAGATCTCTCTATATTTGCATATATAGTTTCTTCCTCGAAACCTGTAGTAGGTACCTCCCGATGTGTTATCAGTCTGTAGATTTCCCCCCATTTATATTCAAGTTACACACCCACTATGCATATGGTGTCTTCGTAAGTGTATTCAACCTTGGTGACAATTTCAACATTGGGTTCCTCCTCCACTATAGGAGCCTTCTTCTTCTTCCTTTTAGACATCTCGAATTCAGAAGGATTTCCCTGTCATACACAAAATCCTTTAGGTTTTGTTGAGCCATTCCTAAATAATATTCAAAGAATGGAGACAAACTGCATGAGCATTTACCTCGTTTAGGCTAATCATGATTATAGCTATGAGAAATAAGCAAAAAATAATTAAATAACAAGTGTTCCTGCACAACAATGAATCTGCAAAAGAACTAAAACCTTCCTAGGGATAATTTTTTTTGTAATTGACTCATAACATCGTGGCCTCGCTAAAATGAAGAAAAAATTTCCCCTTCGAGGAAAACAATCTCAACTACAACCTCGGCACTATGAGATAAATCATCCACATTCCCAATCTCATCCTAAGTGGGGTGTAACCTCAAAACCACGACCCTGGTCCACAAGAAATGATAGCGACCCAAAGACTGGGAAACCAAAACCTTGGAATATTCAAAATAAACAAGAAAACGCCCCCCTCCTGCAACTAAAAGGGAACCACCCTCCCCAGACGGCCATACACAGACTGGGGGAAACTGGTGCAGACAACGTAACTCCCATCTGCACCGGTTTCCCAAGCAGTCGGGTGCGGGTCGCAAACTCTTAACGGCTACGAATTTAATCATTAAGCAAACAAAAACCCCCCACCGAATAGCCATACCGTCTACATAGACTATATATAAGTGCTGAAAACGTAAAACTAGGTATCCATTAACCGCAGAGGTGGGAACTAACCAAGGGCGACAAACTTAGTTCAACCATTCGAACGGAAAATATAGAACGAGAATAAAGTCCTACCTGGCAATGCGCTATGTGATTGGTGAGAAAAATCCGCAAACCTCCACGGCGGAGCCACCTAGGAATGAGGTACCGACAGCGAGTACGATGTTCTGATCGAAACGATAACGACAGCATGGGACACAAGTTCACAGGAATAATAATATAAATATAAAACCCCAAACCCCAAATATATACATCCCGGTAAACAAATAATCGACGGGAAAAAATAAGACCATCGGGCAGCAAAACGACTACGGGATAGGCGATCATGTCAGCAGCATCTCCACAACAACAGATGATGAAACAACTGTGAGATCCACAGTGGCATCGGTAAGAGAAATAAATAAAACTTTGCATCGGAGTTCACCAGACTAAGACCTCGGACCAATAGTTGGTTGAAGAGCTACAACAGTGGAAACCATAAAGACATCGAGTTCTGCAGCCTAGTCAAAATCGGAGGTAAAATAAACATGACTTAAACGAAAAATATCGGCCAAGAAAAAAACATAAATCAAACTATATCAGAAGAATAGTGCTTTCTAGAGCCGCAACAGCGGGAGTCAAAAATACTAAGGATTTGTGAATCAAACGGGTGGGGATCAGAAAAAATCAAAACAACCATTGAGGGGTTCGCAATACATCATCCACAACGTCGAAAACTGTAGAGTCAACAAGTTCTGACGGTATTCAGAAAAATCCATCGATAATGAGAAAAATACCAATAAAGCGCATCGGAGGAAGTATATCTTGGATCGGACCGTCTCTCAACTACATCTCCGCAATGGCGGGCATGCAGTTAACTGCATTTTCGATCCACAGTCTCGACAACTTCTGACGGCAGGGTAAGAACTCAAAGTAAGCCATAGACAACATTAACAACATTTGCATAAATATATTCCTTGAACAAACAACAGCAAAATCAAGCAAACTCAAACAAGCTGAGCAAAACAAGATAAAAGGAGGGTCCCGAAATTTTTAGAATTTTGGGAAATTGTTGCAGCTGCAACAATTGGTGACTACTTGGTGAACCCCAGATTTCTGAATCAACTTTTCTCCCAGTAGAAGATTGTTTAATCATTAAACCCATAAGTTGAATTCTTCTAGATGCTTGTATTCCTAAAATGGCAAACACATGCATTTAAATCATTGATGACAGTCCATTCTTTGGAAATTGGAACACCAAAATATTGAAAGTCTGGATAACTCTTTTGAGGATTAGTAAGTGAGTTTTATTTTACCTCTTTCTTTGGGTAGTTTCTAGCTTGGACACCATAGGATCGTAACATATGGTAAACAAAAATATTCATTTGTTCCTCATTCCCATGCCAATTGCACTTTTGTGCCTTTTGAACTTTTTGTTCTTTTGGGTCCTCCCCATGCCTTTCTTTCTGAATTTTATTCAGGCTCTTCTATCCATAGTGTCCTTTCGTGTGAGAGATGTATTTACTTTTCATCTCACAAAAAGAACTTTTGGCAAATTGGTATTCACATTTTTATACTTTGCTTTGATATGTATTGCTTCTTTTAGGATTGTTGACTCTTAACAGCCTAGGCTTTTAAAATCATGGCATGGGATCATTTATATATAATAAACTGTTTACCTTGCTTCCTTTCCATGGGTCCTTTGCTATCACCCCCTAGGACATCTTAGATGTGAAGTGGATGGAGAATCGAAATAGTATTCCAGACCTTTTGATTCTGAGTTATTTTCAGGGGTTAAGTAGGACTTCAATGAGCATATAGCCATTTAGGAAAACTACTTACTAGAAATTCTATCAGTTCAACCAAGAATGCACAGTATTATCCCAAAGATTTTAGTTAATCAAGAACCCTGATGCTTTCCATGCAACCAAAATTTTGCCTCTTTTATTAAAAAACAAACCAAAAATAACTAGAAACAACAGTGGCAAATCAAAGTGAAAACTGCCTCCAATTATGTATGTACAAGGTTATCAAAAACAAAAATCAAAGTAAATTTTTTGAGAACCAACCACTAGCTAACCAGTTCTCTTCCCACCCCTATAGATCTACCAACTTATGAGTCAAGGGGCTAGGATCGATTGCAGATGTGAAATACCTAACCATTATCTAATTCTGCTATTTTTGAAACCGAAACTACGTCTACCAATTTACAATCAATCCCATCAGCCCGTGAACATTGAAGGAGATCGGGCTGAGTGTTTATTATATTGTTGGATTCTTCTAATGCATGATGTCTTAGTTCAAGCTTCATTAGATAATTCCCCAAAACAGAATTTGTTGATTCATTCTCTTCTTCCAACTTAGTGATGGTGTGCTTCATGTAAAGTTCCCTTAAGATTTTGATCTGGTTTGGGACCCCTTTATGAGGCAGCCATAAATGTGACCAATCTGAAGCAAAATACCCCTTTAACCTTGTGGACCAGTCTCGGTTCAAAATAATCCCATACCCATCTGGTATGTCTTCCACTACAATATCAATAAATTGACATATCTTTTCATTTGTGGATAAAGGAATGAGAACATTCTCCATTACCCCAACTACTTTAACACTAGTTCTGTTTAGTTGAGTAACTTCCCAAGCAGTAGGTTTTGGCTGCCCATTAATTTTTTTGCAGACTAAGAGTGGCATAACATTCACTAATGATCCAGAATCTGCCAAACAATTATGCACCTTATGGTTCATAATTTCCAAAGTCAAAAGGAAAGGTGGGGTTTTAAACCTAGTTTTCCCTTCCCCAATTGATTCAGCATCTTCCTCCACAGGTTGGTTTTCGGTGGGTATCTCTTCCTCTGCTTCTTCAGGCCTTTTATTATTTTCCTTGTTAACACCTACTTGGTCTTCCATAGGCTTAACAGGCTCATTGATTTGCTGCGGATCTTGGCTGATAATGGTGATTTTCAGGTACTTTGCCATCAACATTGTTCTTTGGTTGTTTCCTGACATTCTCTTGCAACTTCTTAATCTTTGAGATCATTGAATTGTCTTTATTTACCAAATACATTCCTTTTGTTGTCATTTGAATTTCTGGTATATTCTCAAATTTCAGAGTACTTCTTTCTGTATCAAAAAGCGAGACACAATCCCATAAAAACATGGTATCATTCTCTTGTTTTTCTGTGGTCTTACTACCCTTTTCCTCTTCATCACTTTCCTCGGTTAATTTAGAATCCAACAGTTGATTCATCACCAATGACATTGAATTTATCCATTGAGTACAATTCTTTTCAGAATGGGGTTGTTGGTGAAAAGTGCAAAAATTATCCATCCCCATCTCTTTTAAATTCATCGATGTTGAACCGTATGGAGGAGGTTTGGGTTGGTTGTTATCCTCTCTCTTTCTGTAATAAGTCTTCTATGCTTTTTGAGCTTCCTTTTCTTTCTCCAGATCTATTATTCTGTTGGATAGCTTTTGTATTATTTTTAACATCCCTTCAAAATCATGTGATTGCTCCTCTTTAGGTTTGACAGCAATAAGGCTCTCTTGCAGGAAGTTGTTTCTCCAGACTGCTCAGGATAATCTTCTATACTTTCCTTTTCATCCTCTACTCTTTCTGCTTCTTCATAAGTCTATGATAACGTAGGCTTAACTTGAGCTTTTGCAAACATAGCCAAGTCAGGACCTAAAGCTGAGGTATAATACTCAATCTGAACTTTGTCCGAGAGCTTATTAGTTGCAGAGAAGTTCTTAAGGTAAGCAGAAAATATTTGAGTAAAATTGTGTACCTTCTCTTTCCTTTATTTTTTTAAAGCACCTAAAAATTTCATTAGTGCTGCATGCATCTTTTGGGCTGCATACTTAATTCTAGAAATCCTTTCAAAGGTATCCCAGTATGGGATAGAGTTTGCAGGCAAACCAAAGTACCATGATGCTGCTGCTCCTTTAAGGGTGTGTGGAAAAAGTCTACAAACTACATCCCCAGCCCTTAATCCTTCTATTGCCAAATAGAAACTTTGCAAATGGTCATCTACTACAACCTTCTCATTTGGATCAAACTTAGGCATCATCTTCTCAAAAGCTTGAGGTAAGTCATGCAATGGAGGAGTTAATTTCAAGGGTGATATGGCTTTCCAAGCCGATGGTGGATTTGGTGGGTTAAGTGGCTAATTCACATTTACACCTGCCATGAGTCTGGGTGGAGAGTGATGAGGTGAAGGAACAGAAGTATGCACAAGAGAATAGTAAGGTGTGCTTGGGCCTACTTGATTCAAAGGCTGAACAACTTCTTCCAATGCTACTTCTACTAACTCTTCCAAATCTCCAACCAACACTAAATCTTCCAAGATGGGATGATCTTTCTTCTTGTACTCTCTTCAGGGTAAATCAGGGAAAGTGGGTAATCCTCCAATACTCTTTACATAGGCCCGTGTGTGTCTTCTCAGATCATTTACTACTTGGTTGTCCATAGCAAACAAATGTTCTCTATTCTCTTCAGTATTTGGATCAGGAAATAAACTGCTTTCAAAACTATCACTGGTGGAGTGATTTCGAGGAAATGGATTTCCCCGGCTAGTCATGCACTGGTGGCCCTCCTAGCGCCAGAAACTGTTGAGGCCTAGAAATTCACAGGAAAAAACAACAAGGGATTCTCCCCAGTCAATGTTCCCAACTAGCCCATGACTGTTTGGTGTACGGAATCCGTCCAGTTTGCGGTCCGGCTACCGTAGGTCAAGTAACAAAAACAAAGGGTTTTACCGGTTGCGGCCTGGTCCACCGTGTATATTTTGTATTTTTACTTTAAGTATGATATGCAAGTGCCTATCTATGATGCAGATTGATGAAGAATGCGAGGAGTGGTCACAATGTGATGCGCAGGTTCTTAACTCTCATCTTAGACTCCCTCGCATCTAAATCACACACAACTGAAAAAAAAATACTAACTAAGCTATCCCTAGGGAGCAAGATTATTAATTCATGAGTAATGTAATACTGTTCATATGTTAAGATAAATCACAGATAGCTGTTCTTAGAATCAAAACACATAAACATGAATAAAGATATGCAAAACAAGATAGCTCGTCATCTGTTAAAACATTCATTACTCATATTGGAAATTATCACAGAATAAACCAGAGAACATTCAAATGAGAACATAGGTTCAGAAAGTTAGAAATATCTCACAGTTAATGAAACGTAGCTGAAAACGAAATAGTTCCCCTTCAACATTGTTCATTTCATCACATTTGAACATTCCACACAACACTTTCTCCAACAAGAAAAATTGTAATTTTATTATTGCAAAACAAAGTAGTTCCTCTTACAATAAGTAGTCCACAAGTTTCTCCAGGAAAAATCCCTTCTCCTATCTAATTCCTCTATATTTATACAAAACCAAAACTGTTGGGCTGCCCACAAATGACTCTTGGGCCTCCCCAATGCTTCACCTCCCACACTTTCTTACATTAAGTGCTTATAGAATTTACAATATATTACAATAAAAAAAAACAAATAAAGCACTTATGAGGAGGGCCCCGCTTGACTGTTCAAGAACTTCTTCCATGCTGAAGGTTTCGAGGCAATGTTTTCGAACTCAGAAGGTTCTAAAAAGTGAATATTGATTTCAAATTTAGCGGCCCGATTTCTTATTACTTTGATCCTAGCTGATTTCAGGCGAAGTTGATCCTCTAGCAACTTGTTGTGCCCCTGCTCAACAGCCTTTAAAAAAACATATTTCATCAAACAAAATCCCATTTTGTTTGATGAAATGTTCAAATTTTAAAGGGACAAATCCAATGAATTACCAGCTACTGAAAGGGTGGCCTTCCTTGTGCTACTGATTCGGTGAAATCCCATATTTTTAAGCAACCTTTGTAAACTATATTAGATTAACGAAATCACTACTATGAAGTTATTATTTTGGGTGGATTTATACTTAAAAAATCAAAGGATGAGTATTATTGATTCCCATACCTGTCATCGTCATCCTAGTCTTGCATCTTATCCGAAACATTATAAATTGATTTTATTGTTTGATTTTGTTACTATAATTGTTTATAAGGTTATGATATTGGAATAGTTGATCTTGGTATGGTTTGTCACATTATTATGGATTTCATTTGTAAGTTGATTAATGGTTATCAATGGTCGGTTTGTTATAACTTTGGTAAGAGCCTAGAGCATGAAGGCCAAATGTTTTACGTACCATACCTGCCATATCCTAAGTTTACAAACCATGGTTGATATTATCACAGCTGTTTATGCTAATCATTATAATATGGTCTGTATTGCAAATTCTAGTTTCGACTTGATGGTTTGTAATTATGTTCTATTGTCCGCCACCTTTGAAGGGTAAGTCGAATCTATGGTAAGGGTGGTATGTATTATGGTTTATCCTCAGATTAATTTATGCCGCAGTCTCCATTCTGATCCACCTGTTGCGAAGTCGATATGCTATCATGACACTGGTACTGAACCCTGTCCATCACATTTAAGTCTTAGTACTTGTCCTCCATCGTGGCTGCCTGTCAATGGAACACTTGTTCTGTGTACAGCGAAGGGCCTCATATCATTAATTCCAGTTAAATAATGATAACATGAGTTATATGGAGTCTTCGACCATCATTCCTCATTAATCGATTAGCTCTCTGAGCGATAATGCTTTCGTTTATGCCGAACTTGCAGGGGTATAGTCTGCGTTTATGCATGGCTTATTCTGCTTATCACAAGGTGAAATTTCATTACCTGTTCTTGCTCAGTCTTTACTCGGAGTGCTCGTTCTCTAATTTGTTGTCTTGTGCCGAGCTGTGGTATTTGTTTTGTGTGCGGTTACGTGCCTTGACGCAGTCAATAATGGCGCCAGTAGTGAGGGTTGAGCCCTGCGAAATGACATTGCTGGATTCAAACCCTGAGCTATCGGCAAAGGTTCAGGCTATTGGGTGGATGCCATTTATAAGTAAATTCTCTGATTCGAACCCTGAAGTCACAAGGGTTTTCGCTCTCTCTCTAGTTGATTTTCAGGCAGAAGTGGTTGATATTCGTTTTCGGGTAGACGAGCGATCAATGGCGGTTGCCACTGGTCTGTCACTGACCTATGAGAGATGGTTTAAATATAAGAAGATGGATATTACTGAGTGGCGCCAGCTACTAAAGAACCCTGGTCAAGAAGTGTTGTTTCGCAGTGGAGTAGCTCGCAAATATTTCAAAAAGGAGTGGCGTCCTGTTCTAGATTTGATCCACAGATACCTGACTTGTGAAGGCCGCTTGTCTTCAGCGTACGTCTATCATCTCAGGCTCATGTCCGCATTTATAGGTTTCCCGCTAAACTTACCCTATTATTTGTTGCAAAGTCTGTTTAAGATGTCTGCTGCCATTAAAAGGGGTCCTAAAAATGTTAGTCATAGTATCTTTCACCATGGTTTAGTCCGCATGTTAATTGATAAGGAGCTTCAGAAGTCAAATCGGTCCTGGGACGAGTTCATCGAGTCCAATGGTTTTCCCTCTTTTTTCCATTGCCAATTTGACAATCCTGAGGAATGCAACAAGCATAAAGAGCCGAGTCTAGTCTCAGTCCTTTCTTTACGTAAACCCCTGTCTAACCCTGGCCATATGAGTCCTAAACCTTGCCATGATCCTGTGTCTACTCCAGTGAGAAGCGCTGATGCTCCTCTGGTTTTGAAACGCGTGAGGAGATTTTCATCTCTGTCACCGATTACGCCACAAAATAATGTTGATAAAATTTGCAATCGTGGACGAGACAGACCGAAAACCAAATTGGTAGGAAGATTTACCAGGAGTATGGAAAAAGGTAACACTGTTAAAACCCCTGTGACTGACAATGTTCAGGTTGAGAGTGTTGTCTTAGATGATGAAGAAATGAATCTCCCTCTGCCTGTTAATGGTAATATTGTTCAGCCTGAGTTTGCTTTGAATATTGTTAATGAGAGTCCTCCTCTGATCGGTAAAGACATTCCTGTGTTTGATAAAGGCATTCGGGAGGATCCTGTTATTGATTCTCCAGCAAAAGAAAATCCTGTGGGTACAATCCCGCCCAATTTTCATTACATGGGGGATATGATGCATCCTCTGTTCATTAACTGTCTTTTAGACAAGATACGCAGGATGGAGGAAAGGGTAAATGAAGTAGTACCCAATCGTGATTTGATGGAGGCTGATAATCTGAAGTTAAAGGAGAAAGTGGACTTGAGTGACAAGCATCTCGTATGTCTGAAAAACCATAAGAACAAACTGATTAGAAGGGTTCTTAAATTACAGAGTGAGAATGATAAGAATGAGGAAAATCTTCGGGAGCTTAATGCTCAGATTGCGCTTATGCAGTTTAAGGGTCAGTCGCCAAGTCAGTCGAGTGGTGTGAACATCCAAGTCTTCAATGTGCCTGTAAATTTGTAATGTCTTGGGGTGTATTTACTATCAGTTTCATATTTTGAAGTTTTGATGGATTAATGATCAAGTTACCTCTGTATAGGTACTGATTTGTTTTATTTCTGTTTATTACATAGCATTTGTCTTTTTGATTTCTATTTGTGTGTTGATTTTATTATTTTTTATCTGGTTTATTGCAGGCGATATGGTTGTTGTTCGTGCTCAGATTTTGATGACTGTCTATTTTTGGATGATCCCCCACATTGATCAGAACAGATCAACTACCAGGCTTTCCAGGTGTTGTTTCATCGTTGAGATTTTCGATTTTCATGGATCGAATCTTTACAATTTCTTGGCGTTTTTACGTATATGGAAAAATGACATGTCTTACTTGTCATTTTTAAAGGGAAATTGGTTAGAGGGTTCGATTTTGATATCTCTAGTTTTTAGGACTGTTTCTCTTTTGAGATTAGATGTATTTAAGGGGAGATAGCATGTGGGTTATGGGGTCGATAGTTTGGGGAACAGAGATAACAAGACTGCGGTTTGATCTTTTGTAACTGGAGACAGCTTCCTGTCAGCAGATACAATCTTTAAACTGGTGATAAATTATATATATGTTTTCAGTTTTATGCTTAGCACATGTGTATGCTATCCCTAGTCTTGTTACTATTTTCTATATTATGCATGTTTGTCATAATCTCTTTTATGGAATTGTGCAAATATATTATGTTTGGCTATTGACTTATGCTGGTTATCATTCTGTTAATAAATGCCATGTTATAAATTGGTGACTGACATCGTTACGTACGTGGTTCACACGTCTATTGCATGATCTTGGTGGTTTCTAAATTTATTTCGAAGATTGTCAATATTATTGATATTCCTGTTAACATATCTGATTTCAGTTTAAATTTCGCATTGCTCCTGATCAGGATAGTATGCAGATTAGGATAATATGTTTTTATTTTCGGTTTATTATATCGTTAAAAAACCTATTTGAAACAGATGTTTATATTCATGTCATATGCAGGTTATTCTTTTCATTATTGATTAATGTACAGATGTATACAATGTATCTTTGTTAATAATCAAGCTTGTTAATAGTTATTTAATTTTCTATCTTTATAAACTGATTTAACTTAGTTTATTAATACTGTAATTAATAACTTTATTAATTTGTATGAGACATAGATACATATCTGATCAATAATAAGTAGTGTTAGATTTATTCTCTTAGGTTTGTATATAGTTAGATTTTCAGGCTAACAGAGCCTTTAAACCTGTCGGGAACAACCATCCCAAATAGCTTGGAGCCTGCTTTAAGGATCCCGGTCTGGGTTGTCTTCCCCGTTGCGTGCATAGTCATCTACGCCCGTCAACAATGGTGCTAGAAGGAGGGCCAGCCTAGGCAAATGGCTGATGATGACAATCCTGTAAACAAATTTAATCAGCCTATTACCCCTCAAATACAGTCAACTGCACAACCACGCTCTCACCATTCATCACGAGTGAATGAAACCCTAGTGAGTGACTCTGTTTGAAATCTGATCTCTCAGTTCAACTCTCCCGGTATTCACCTACCTGAAGAAATTGACCAATACGAGCAAGCCATAAATGAATCTCATAGAATTTTAACAAGGGCTTATTCGAATCTCACTGGGCGCCAGCCCACTGAATTACCTCTTCTGCAGATCACCCGTCCTCGCACTCATCATCCTGAATCTTCTTCGGGAGAACAAGAGCAGTCTTTAGGTGCCATCCCTGATCTTCAAATACAACAACCTCTAACAGGCACCAATCATCCTTCCTCTTCTTCAGGACCACCTGCTTCAGGAGGGTCTGGTCAACCACCATCACCGCCTCATTCACCTCCTCGTATTCTTCAAACACCACCTTCACCGCCTCCAACTCCTAGGAACATGGCAGGTGTAAATCCCCCAAACCCTAATGCTAATATGCCATGGTTAGCTCAGGATGCAGTGGCTGTCCCAAGTGATCAACATCCTTTACCTAAGCATCCTGAGAAGCTGTTACCCAAGTTCAACCCTGAGCTGAAAGAGCCAGCGGAATATCATGTCAAGAAGTTTATGTTAGCTGTTCGGCTCCTGGATGTTGAACATGAAGATGTAGTCTGTCGGCTTTTCCCTTATACATTTGAGGGAAAGGCATCGACATGGTATTTTTCGCTTACAGCTGGTTCTATTACCAGCTGGAACGAATTCGACCTCGCTTTCATGAACAAATTTGGAGATGACAAGACTCCAGCTACCTTGGTGTTAGAATTGTCTAGAATTCGCATGGAGACCAAGGAAAAGGTCAAATATTTCAACCAGTGATTCCTTACTCTAAGAAATAGGATAACTGCTGTTTCAAGACCAGCTGAGGATTTCACCATTGAATTTTACACTTTAGCCTTGCCTGTGTCAATGGCAATGTTTGTCAGACAAAAGTCCAAACTTACCCTTGCTGAAAACTTTGAAGAAGCAATTAAGGTTGAGAAAGATATGTCTGCCATAAAGGCAAATCCTGGAGTAGACACAGATGCTGCATCTTCTTCTCATAAGAAGACTGACAGTCCTACCAAGAACACAAACCCTGAGAAAAAAGGTCAAGATTCATTAGACCTAGATAGCCTACAAAGAGTTATTAAAAAACTGTCTAATGAAATCATTGATTTAAAGAAAGGCACTTCTGAAAACAATCCTCCTAAGGAACCACCTAGACAACTTTTCAGAAGGCCATTCTCGAATACAGCTCCCAGACAGACTCCACCATCTGAAGCTAATAGTGTTGATGAAATTAACAGTTTCCTCAAGCTACTAGTTTCAGGACTAGAAACATCATCTGAAAATGAAACTCAATCTTCAGGACAGAGTTCTGAAGGTACCCAAGATAAAAATAATGACACAGAAGATAAACCTCCTCAAGTTATTAGCCACTTCTGGGACACTTCAGAATTGACTAATGATGAAGATGTAGGTGTTGTCAATGTAAGCCAGCATCAATATAACACTAGAAGCAAGAAAGATCAGCCCTTAGGGGAACCTTCTGCAACTGCTACAGATAATAGTTCAGGTGCACAAACAAAAAATCAACTTGCAAATAGTAAAACTGCACCCTCTCTCGATTTAGAATACGATCTGATTGAAGATTTAAAGAAAATCAGGGCCAATATCTCCATCTATGAACTACTTAAGTTACCAGTGATTAGGGATAAAATGATGCAAGGGGTCTCTCCAACTAAAAGTGGAAAAACTCCTTCAAGTCAAAACAGCTCTGCTAACACTAAAGATAACCCAACAAAATCTTCAGTCAATGCATCATCCATAGGCAAGAAATCTGATTCTTCAACTCCACCTTTTTTACTTACGTTTGAAATATGCAATCGTAAAGTACATAACTGCATGATAGACTTAGGGGCCTCCAAGATTGTAATGCCATACTCTGTATGTAAAAAACTTAATGCTGTCCATGTGCCTTGTGATACAAGTATTGTATAGCTTGATCGTTCAAACGTAAAAGTAATAGGTAAGTTGAAAGAGGTGTTGATAAGGTTAGCTTCGAATCTCCAAGTCCATTTTATTACTGATATAATCATAGTAGACATCCCAAAAGCATATGGTCTATTTCTCAGTAGAGATTGGTCTAAGAAATTGAAGGGATATTTTGCTACTGATTGGTCACACTTATGGATATCTCATAATGGTCGCCCGAATAAAATCAGAATTGATCGGGAACGCTACATGAAGCATACCGTCACTGAATTGGATGATTCGAATGAACCGGTATTATTCATTGATACCATAATGGGAAACTATATGGAAGATTCTTTCTTTGGGGATTTTGAAGCTGAAACTTCATCAATAATAGGTGCAGAACAGCAGTCTGAAATTTGCCATTTTTCGCAAATTACAAATGATATTCCAGCCCCAAATGCGGCACACTTAGATCTGAACAATGGTCTTTGGTCTTTATATTTCGACGGATCTAAGTCAAAAGAAGGGGCTGGTGCAGGTTGCTTGCTGATAGATCCCTATGGGAAAATATATTTCATTACTTGCAGGTTAGAATTCGAATGCACCAACAACGTGGCCGAATACGAAGCTCTGATTCAAGGGCTGAAAAAAGCAATTGACCTGGGAGCCAAAGCTTTGGTAGTGTTAGGGGACTCTGAGATAATTGTCAGACAGGTACGTAACACCATACACTGCATTGCTGGGAACCTGAGAAATGATCAGGCAGAGGTATAGAATTTACTATTAGCATTTGAAGCATTTAACATAAGTTCCATCCCTCGTTATCTAAATCAAGAAGCTGATCTTTTAGCTAATGTAGCTTCAAGGTTAATTCCATCTGAAGGAATGCTTACTGATTCTTTCTCGGTTGACTTGATTTTCAAACCTTCTATACCTGACAACATAGCAAATTGGAGAGTCTTCGACAACGACGAGAAGTTGATAGATTTTCTGACTTTGAAGGACACTTTTAAGGATGCGGTCATTGATGAAATGACTCATGATGAGGATCTATATAATTTTGCGGTAATCCATAAGCCTTGCTCAATTTAGGAATCTCTCAATCAAGTTAGTGCTCTTCCCAGATCAGTAATCAAACTTGAGAAATTCTATGACTTGAAGGGTAAATTTAAAGCTGCAAGGAATTGTAAAACTAATAGCTCCATCATCCAATTTGACATTGTAAATCTAGGTACTGAACATAACCCTCAATGTGTAAATCTGGGTAGTACATGTACTGCCCAGGAAAAAACAGCCTTCATTAAACTCTTCAATGAGTTCAAAGACATATTTGCATGGACGTATGACGACCTGAAAACATTTGACCCTAATATAATGCAACATGTCATTCCTATGAAACCAAAGGCTAAGCCTTTTCAACAAAAATTGAGGAAAATGCATCCCATCCTAGAACCATAGTGTCAAGAAGGAGCTGAATAAACTCCTTACTGCCAGAATAATTTTCCCGGTTCGGCATGCACAGTGGGTAGCGAATCTTGTACCCGTGAGAAAGAAAAATGGTGACATCAGGTTATGTGTCGATTTCCGAAACCTAAATAAGGTTTCAGATAAGGACAATTATCCTGTTCCTCCAATGGAGAAAATCTTGCAACAGGTCTCCGGATCTGAAATGTTTTCACTTCTAGATGGTTTTTCAGGGTACAACCAGGTGTTAGTATCCAAAGCTGACCAGTTGAAAACAACTTTTAGGACTCCTTGGGGAACCTATGCATATAGGAAGATGCCATTTGGTCTCATAAATGTCGGAGAAACATTTCAGAGGGCAATGGACATCGCCTTCAGAGGTCTGATCGGTAAGTTTGTTGTTATTTATCTTGATGATATTACCGTCTTTTCAAAAAACAGAACTGATCATTTAACTCATCTCAGGAGAGTTTTTGAGCGTTGCAGGAAGTATGTGATTTCTCTGAATCCTAAGAAATCTTTCTTTTTCAGTCACAGAAGGTAAGTTGCTGGGTTTTGTTGTTTCTAAACAAGGCATCAATATTGACCCAGAACATACCCATGCTATATCACAGATTTCGATGCCTCACTCAAAAAAGTCTATGCAGTCATTTCTTGGGAATATAAATTTTGTTTCTAGATTTATTCCTGGGTTCACGGAAATTGTTAGGCCGCTTCAGAAAATGATAAAAAAAGATGCTGATTTTAAATGGTCTACTGATGAGAAGCAATCTTTTCATGACATCTTAAAAGCTATTGCTGAAGCTCCTACTCTAACTAGCCCAGTTTTTTCCAAACCTTTCATTTTGTATACGTTTGCTTCTGATTCTTCATATGCTGCTGTTCTGACACAGAAAAACCAGGAAAATAATGAAGCTCCTATCGCTTTTACGAGTTCTGGTTTGAACGGTGCAGAATTAAATTACCCAAAAGTAGACAAGCAAGCTTTTGCTGTTTTCAAATCTGTCAAACATTTCAGGCCTTACTTGCTGAAGTCCCACACCAAAGTCATTGTACCATATTCTGCAGTTAGAAATCTCTTGGTACAAAAGGATCTTGATGAAAAATGAGCACATTGGGTTACAGTGCTTTAGGAATATGACCTGGAAATAAAACCTTTAAAGATTGTCAGGGGACAAGGACTCTGCAAGCTAGCAGCTGGGTCTACGGACAGTTTTGAACCTGATCTGCACTTCTTTAGCGAACCGTCTTTATTTGAAAGGGAAGTTTTTCCGATCTCTACTCCTCCTGATTCTTGGTATAATGATATTAAGTTCTTGTTATTGCATGGGAATGCTCCTGAACATTTAGACCCACGTCATAAAAGAGCTTTGAGATTGAGATCTACCCGTTATCAGCTTATTGATAACATTTTGTTTAGAAAGAATTTCGAAGGAGTTCTCCTTCGTTGTCTAGAAAGAAATGAGGCTGATAATGTGTTATCTCAACTACATGCAGGACCAGCCGGAGGACACTTTAGCAAAGAAACCACTGCCCATAAGATACTTAAATATGGTTACTATTGGCCCACATTGTTCAAAGACGCATATGCTTTTGCCAGGAAGTGCCAAGAGTGTCAGAGAGCAGGAGGCATACTGAAGAAGGTAGCGTTACCCCTCTAGCCGGTTATTATCGAAGTCCCATTTCAGCAATGGGGTCTAGATATTGTTGGCCCAATCAAACCAGCTTCTTCACAGCAGCATAAATACATTTTGACAGCCACAGACTACTTCACAAGATGGGTTGAGGCCATCCCTTTGCGAGTAGTTAATTCGGAACAGGTGATATCGTTCCTTGATTCTTTTATTATCACCAGATTCGGTGTTCCTGAATCTCTGATTTTTGACAATGCAACTTATTTCTCTTCTGTTAAATTAACTGAATATGCATTGGAAAAGGGAATAAAATTAAAGTATTCAGCTAATTATTATCCCCAGGGTAATGGGTTAGCTGAATCTTCTAATAAAAATTTAATCAAGATTCTGAAACGTACGGTGGTAAATCATCACAGGAATTGGCATAATGCCCTATCGAATGCCTTGTGGGCTGACTGAGTGACTCCCAAAGCTGCCATAGGAAACTCTCCCTTTTTCCTGTTATATGGCAAGGAAGCTATTTTGCCTCCTCATTTGTTCTTACCCTCTTTACAGCTTTCCCAGTCAGTGCAAGAGACCCCATGTTCTGCCATGGAGCATCGAATTAACACCTTGCATAAACTGGAGGAGGATAGGGAGTTGGCTAGGAAAAAGTTTGAAAAACACCAGCAGACCATGAAGCATTGGTTTGACCTCAAAAAGTCATTCAGTCAAGATTTGGAAGTAGGTGACTTAGTCCTGAAATGGGACAAGGAGCACGAAGATAAAGGAAAACATACGAAGTTCCAATGCCTGTGGCTAGGACCATTTATTATTACAGAAAAACTTGGTCCTAGCACTTTCAGGTTGTAAACATTGGAGGGTGACAAAAACAACCTTCCAGTAAATAGTCACCTGATTAAGAGATATTTTTGCTGATCCCCCTCAAGGGATTATCCTGTATATACCTGTGTGGTGTGCTTGCTTGATGGATTTTATTTCGTTTTCTTTTTGATTTATTTGTTGTTTTATTTGTGTGTTGTGAACCTGATAAATTTATCAAACCTCAAACTGATGTCTGATTTCCAGTTCTGTAATTGATCTGTAAATCATGCACGAAGTCATTACTATCCTGGAAACTGTCATTCTATTTTACTTCTTGAACAGAGAATGGTGTTCTCATCATTCTAGATTTTACCAGAAACTTTTAAACCATGTTAATATTAATTAATTATGTCAGTCTCTGCAAAGATTCGCCCAAAGGGATTAGGGCAGTACTTGGTAAAGTTATCTATTTAAATCTTTTACGCCATCCCTTCTCGTAAAGAGGATCAGATTTGCCCCCTTATCTGCTAAGGTAATCTCATATGAGATTAACAATAATTACGTTCTGGACAAGGATGGATTTGAATATTTGCAAAAACAATCTGAAGGACAGAAGGTCTCATAACGAGCTGATCTGTTCAGGATCATAGGTTTACATTCAGTAACATTGTCGTCTCCGGTCACCAAGCCTGGGCAATGACCCTTGGACAGAAAAATCTGAGGGGTGAAAGGTCTCATCATGAGCCGGTTCATTTTACTGTAATGCAGACTAATGACTGACATGGTTACTATCTAGTTACCAAGCCTGAACCATGGCCTTCATGAGTAATAAAATTAAAAAAGAAAATAATGGTAACGGTTCACCCTGACCAAAATTGTATATTTATAACTAGCAGATGGGATACTGGCATTCTATGGGTTTTGAAGCAACCCTGTCGAGGCTATGGACGCCTGCTGGAAGCAGGGCCATGCTTGTGGTATTGAGATTTTATTTTTTAAGACTAAGCCATTTACTGTTTTACTCTTTAAGGACTGATTTTTGTTAGAAACCTGATTTTTATCAAATGAATGAATGAAACTGTAATTTTCTGGTAATCTTTAGAACTATGAAATACTTGAATCTGGTTGAGATGTTAAAATAATTATCTCTGTATATAATGGCTCATATTAAGGATTTAATTTCTTTGTTCGCATGGTTTCAGGTCAAAGAACAGAGATAACTGTTCCGCCCAGCTAGTCGCCATTTGTTGTGCCCCTGCTCAACAGCCTTTAAAAAAACATATTTCATCAAACAAAATCCCATTTTGTTTGATGAAATGTTCAAATTTTAAAGGGACAAATCCAATGAATTACCACCTACTGAAAGGGTGGCCTTCCTTGAGCTACTCATTCGGTGAAATCCCATATTTTTAAGCAACCTTTGTAAACTATATTAGATTAACGAAATCACTACTATGAAGTTATTATTTTGGGTGGATTTATACTTAAAAAATCAAAGGATGAGTATTATTGATTCCCATACCTGTCATCGTCATCCTAGTCTTGCATCTTATCCAAAACATTATAAATTGATTTTATTGTTTGATTTTGTTACTATAATTGTTTATAAGGTTACGATATTGGAATAGTTGATCTTGGTATGGTTTGTCACATTATTATGGATTTCATTTGTAAGTTGATTAATGGTTATCAATGGTCGGTTTGTTATAACTTTGGTAAGAGCCTAGAGCACGAAGGCCAAATGTTTTACGTACCATACCCGCCATATCCTAAGTTTACAAACCATGGTTGATATTATCACAGCTGTTTATGTTGATCATTATAATATGGTCTGTATTGCAAAGTCTAGTTTCAACTTGATGGTTTGTTATTATGTTCTATTGTCCGCCACCTTTGAAGGGTAAGTCGAATCTACGGTAAGGGTGGTATGTATTATGGTTTATCCTCAGATTAATTTATGCCGTAGTCTCCATTTTGATCCACCTGTTGCGAAGTCGATACGATATCATGACACTGGTACTGAACCCTGTCCATCACGTTTAAGTCTTAGTACTTGTCCTCCATCGTGGCTGCCTGTCAATGGAACACTTGTTCTGTGTACAACGAAGGGCCTCATATCATTAATGCCAGTTAAATAATGATAACATGAGTTATCTGGAGTCTTCGACCGTCCTTCCTCATTAATCGATTACCTCTCTTAGTGATAATGCTTTCGTTTATGCTGAACTTGCAGGGGTATAGTCTAGGTTTATGCATGGCTTATTCTGCTTATCACAAGGTGAAATTTCATTACCTATTCTTGCTCAGTATTTACCCGGAGTGCTCGTTCTCTAATTTGTTTTCTTGTGCTGAGCTATGGTATTTGTTTTGTGTACGATTATGTGCCTTGACGTGGTCAATAATGGCGCTAGTAGTGAGGGTTGACCCCTGCGAAATGACATTGTTGGATTCGAACCCTGAGTTGTCGACAAAGGTTCAGTCTATTGGGTGGATGCCATTTATAAGTAAATTATCTTATTCGAACCCCGAAGTCACAAGGGTTTTCGCTCTCTCTCTGGTTGATTTTCAGGCAGAAGTGAGTGATCTTCATTTTTGGGTAGACGAGCGATCAGTGGCGGTTGCCACTGGTCTGGCACTGACCGATGAGAGATGGTTTAAATATAAGAACATGGATATTACTGAGTGGCGCCAGCTACTAAAGAACCCTGGTCAAGAAGTGTCGTTTCGCAGTGGAGTAGCTCGCAAATATTTCAAAAAGGAGTGGCGTCCTGTTCTGGATTTGATCCATAGATACCTGACTTGTGAAGGCCGCTTGTCTTCAACATACGTCTATCATCTCAGGCTCATGTCCGCATTTATAGGTTTCTCGCTAAACTTACCCTATTATTTGTTGCAAAGTCTGTTTAAGATGTCTGCTGCCATTAAAATGGGTCCTAAAAATGTTAGTCATAGTCTCTTTCACCATGGTTTAGTCTGCATGTTAATTGATAAGGAGATTCAGAAGTCAAATCAGTCCTGGGACAAGTTCGTCGAGTCCAATGGTTTTCCCTCTTTTTTCCATTGCCAGTTTGACAATCCTGAGGAATGCAACAAGCATAAAGAGCCGAGTCTAGTATCAGTCCCTTCTTTACGTAAACCCCTGTCTAACCCTGGCCGTATGAGTCATGAACCTTGCCATGATCCTGTGTCTACTCCAGTGAGAAGTGCTGATGCTCCTCTGGTTTCGAAACGCGTGAGGATATTTTCATCTCTGTCACCGATTACGCCACAAAATAATGTTGATAAAATTTGCAATCGTGGACGAGACAGACCGAAAGCCAAATTGGTAGGCAGATTTACCAGGAGTATGGCAAAAGGTAACACTGTTAAAACCCCCGTGACTGACAATGTTCAGGTTGAGACTGTTGTCATAGATGATGAAGAAACAAATCTCCCTCTGCCTATTAATGGTAATATTGTTCAGCCTGAGTTCGCTTCAAATCTTGTTAATGAGAGTGCTCCTGTGATCGGTAAAGACATTATTGTGTTTGATAAAGGCGTTTGGGAGGATCCTGTTATTGATTCTCCGGCAAAGAAAAGCCTGTGGGTACAAGCCCGCCCGATTTTCATTACATGGGGGGTATGATGCATCCTCTGTTCATTAACTGTCTTTTAGACAAGATACGTAGGATGGAGGAAAGGGTAAACGAAGTAGTATCCAATCGCGATTTGATGGAGGCTGATAATCTGAAGTTAAAGGAGAAAGTGGACTTGAGTGACAAGCATCTCGTATGTCTGAAAAACCATAAGAACAAACTGATTAGAAGGGTTCTTAAATTACAGAGTGAGAATGATAAGAATGAGGAAAATCTTCGGGAGCTTAATTCTCAGGTTGCGCTTATGCAGTTTAAGGGTCAGTCGCCAAGTCAGCCGAGTGGTGTGAACATCCAAGTATTCAATGCGCCTGTAAATTTGTAATGTCTTGGGGTGTATTTGCTATCCGTTTCATATTTTGAAGTTTTTATGGATTAACGATCAGGTTACCTCTGTATAGGTACTGATTTGTTTTATTTCTGTTTATTACATAGCATTTGTCTTTTCGATTTCTATTTGTGTGTTGATTTTATTATTTTTTATCTGGTTTATTGCAGGCGATATGGTTGTTGTTCGTGCTCAGATTTTGATGACTGTCTATTTTTGGATGATCCCCCACATTGATCAGAACAGATCAACTACCAGGCTTTCCAGGTGTTGTTTCATCGTTGAGATTTTCGATTTTCATGGATCGAATCTTTACAATTTCTTGGCGTTTTTACGTATATGGAAAAATGACATGTCTTACTTGTCATTTTTAAAGGGAAATTGGTTAGAGGGTTCGATTTTGCTATCTCTAGTTTTTAGGACTGTTTTTCTTTTGAGATTAGATGTATTTAAGGGGAGATAGCATGTGGGTTATGGGGTCAATAGTTTGGGGAACAGAGATAACAAGACTACAGTTTGATCTTTTGTAACTGGAGACAGCTTCCTGTTAGCAGATACAATCTTTAAACTGGTGATAAATTATATATATGTTTTCAGTTTTATGCCTAGCACATGTGTATGCTATCCCTAGTCTTGTTACTATTTTCTATATTATGCATGTTTGTCATAATCTCTTTTATGGAATTGTGCAAATATATTATGTTTGGCTATTGACTTCTGCTGGTTATCATTCTGTTAATAAATGCCATGTTATAAATCGGTGACTGACATCGTTACGTACGTGGTTTACATGTCTATTGCATGATCTTGGTGGTTTCTAAATTTATTTCGAAGATTGTCAAGATTATTGATATTCCTGTTAACATATCTGATTTCAGTTTAAATTTCGCATTGATCCTGATCAGGATAGTACGCAGATTAGGATAATATGTTTTTATTTTCGGTTTATTATATCATTAAAAAACCTATTTGAAACAGATGTTTATATTCATGTCATATGCAGGTTATTCTTTTCATTATTGTTTAATGTACAGATGTATACAATGTATCTTTGTTAATAATCAAGCTTGTTAATAGTTATTTAATTTTCTATCTTTATAAACTGATTTAACTTAGTTTATTAATACTGTAATTAATAACTTTATTAATTTGTATAAGACATAGATACATATCTGATCAATAATCAGTAGTGTTATATTTATTGTCTTAGGTTTGTATATAGTTATATTTTCAGGCTAACAGAGCCTTTAAACCTGTCGGGAACAACCATCCCAAACAACTTGGAGCCTGCTTTAAGGATCCCGGTCTGGGTTGTCTTCCCCGTTGCGTGCATAGTCATCTACGCCCGTCAACACAGCTGTACACTAACCGCGGAATGGGATACCTCATTTCTTAGGGTCTGCTCGTCTACGGCTTTGATGTGTTGAATCCTTTGTTCATCTTCCCGATATCTACTTTGGGACATCTCCAAAAACAGGTTGTGGTCTGGAAAGGTCTCCATCCTCTTTTCAGCAGCAACCTGGAAACGATTGTAAGTAATCAAAAGCCTCCTACATAACTCTGTACAAGCTCCCTTTGTCTTCTTTACAACCTTCTTGAATTCTTCGGCTGTGTTTATGGCAAACTCCAATAAATCATATTCTTGTCTCAGGCCTTGTTGATCTTTTGCCAGCAGGTCTGTAGGGGTTTCCTCATTGGTCTCTAATCTTTCCATTCTTCCCGTCAGGACTTCTAAAATGTCCTACGATCTATCCAAAAAATATGAGGAAGTTTCCAAAATTTCTTCCAGTCTATTTTCTACCTGCAAGATCTTGCACCTCTCTTATTCTATGGATACTTACAGCTGGTGCATCCTGCTCCTTTGTGCTAGAACATGCTCCTTGAAAGGCTGAAGGTTAGCTAGTTGTTCCCTGGCTTCTTCTAGAGCTGCTACTAATGACATAACTTGTTCTTTAAGATCTGTTGTCTGCACCTGGGATTGCCTCTCTGACTCCTCTAAGGCAGCTTTCTGTAACTCCAAATCTCCTATCTTACTGAGAAGCTGATCCTTTTCTGTATGAAGGCTTTCACATATAGTTTTCAACTCATCCTTTTCTGTCCTTAGCCCCTGACATTCCTGCTGCAGTTTTTCTATATTTTCCTGGGCAACCTCCAAAGATCTCTTCTCTACTTGGAGGAACTAGAGCTCGAATTTTGAAGAGTTTATTTCATGTTGCATGTCTTCAAACTTTCTTTTCAATATACCACTTTCCTCTCTCTCCCTTCTTAGGGTATCTTTTAGTTTGGCAGCAGATTTCTTTGACTGTTCAACATCAGTCATTATCCGATCCACATTGTCCTCAGAAGCATGGATCAATGCTGCTCCAGCTCTGATAGTGAATCTTGGGTCCTTGTCTATCCCATACACCATGGTTGTATCATTTATCATTTTACCCAACTGCCCCCCAGTCTCGACCTTCCTCTTGGTCCTCTTCACAATTCTTTTTCTTTCCCTGTCGTAAAAAATAGTGTTGAAGTTCAGCACCTCTTCCCCTTTCTTCTGCTCAAAAGGGATTGGTCTTAGGGTAGGGACAACAACCTATCCTATTGTGCTTCTAGCAGCTGCCTCAGGATCTTGAACATCAGGATTACCCACATCCTGAACCTGAATGTCTATAGGATTGGAAGCTTGTTGCTTTTTCAGTTTTAATCTTTCTACTTCCTGCTTCCTAAGTTCCTCATCCATTTTCCTTTTCCTTTCTTCTTCTTCAATCCTGGCAGCTTCTTTTGCCTTTATAGCTACTTCTTGTTCAACTCTTCTCTTTTCTTCCTCCTCACTTTTAAGCCAACTTTTGGCCTCTTGTGCTAGTCTCCTAGCATCTTCATCTCTTTTTCTAGCTTCCTCTTCCTCTGCTTTTTTCTGCTCATCTTGTCCTTTTCCGCCTTTAGTGGTGATTTTCTTTTTAAATCTTCTTCTTAATGCAGTTATGTTTTCTGCATTTCAGAAAATTGATTCGTCTTTATCCCAATGGCTTGTATACTCAAAATGTACATTTTCTTCCCTGCAGTGCTCTACCGCTTTATTCCGAGAATCATTCCTGTGGAAATTTATTTCCCCAATTCTTCTACAAATTCATCGGCTTTCTTGACTCCTGTGAACTTATAGTTTCCCAACCTGAATGGTAAGGGAGGATAAGTTGCTTTCTTATGTTCAAATAAAAAACTCCCTATGCCATCTAAGAAGACCTGCTTAACTGCCTCCTTGTGTACCACATAATCAGTGGCATATTTTGGCAGTAGTGAAGGTGCTCTGGAGCATCCATACATTCTAATATACAGTCCATCCTTCGTTAAGTAGTAATCCGCATATTCTTCAATAACCTGCAATGCTTCCTCCGACATGCAATTGCATTTTTTTAAGAAAATCAATGTATATAATGGCATAATGAAGTGTTCACACACTTCTCTATAGTGACTGTGGTACTTATGTGCCCATAGTGGCTTGTAGGCTGAGTAGACTAGTGTTCTTTCTCGGTCCCAAATACACCTCAGGTTTGGGAAGGGTAGGTTGCATAGTATGCAATCAATCAGTATAGAGCTCATGTAGAACTCTGATTTCTTCTGGTACACCCTTCCTAATGCTGAAGTAATGCAGGCCGAGAGGCTGTTGGATACAATGTTCGCCCAGTTGAAAACGGTGCCTTGGTTTGCAACGTAGAAGATGATAGGCACCCACCCCAACTTAAAGCTTTTAACGTGGGCTCTCCCAAAAATCCTGTTCAACATTAAGGCAATGAATATATAGGGGGTCCTTACAGTAGCAGTATCATATTCCCCTGATGGCCTAGTTCTGAAACTCTTGCCAGGTACCAACATTCTTTTCAGTGTCTTAACTAAGTCCAGATTAATTTTCGTTAGCCAGTCTTCAGTCAAGTACACCTATGCTTCCAGTAAGTGGTAGGCCAGTGATACGTAACTAGGGATATAAGCAGCATAACCCTATTTGTCAATGTTTTCCAAAATCATGATAGTTACATTTTCCCTGGGCAGAATCCATCCAATCACCTCTGAGCACGGGAAAAGCTCAGGTCTGGTAGCAACCCTCATCAAAGCAGATCTCTCTATATTTGCATATATAGTTTCTTCCTCAAAACCTATATCAGGTACCTCCCGATGTGTTATCAGTTTGTATATTTCCTCCCATTTATATTCAGGTTCCACACCCACTATGCATCTGGTTTCTTCGTAAGTGTATTCAACCTTGGTGACAATTTCAACATTGGGTTCCTCCTCCACTATAGGAGCCTTCTTCTTTTTCCTTTTAGACATCTCGAATTTGGAAGGATTTCCCTGTCATACACAAAATCCTTTAGGTTCTGTTGAGCCATTCCTAAATAATATTCAAAGAATGGAGACAAACTGCATAAGCATTTACCTCGTTTAGGCTAATCATGATTGCAGCTATGAAAAATAAATAAACAATAATTAAATACCCAATTTTCCTGCACAACAATGAATCTGCAAAAGAACTAAAACCTTCCCAGGGCTAAAATTTTTTGTAATCGACTCATAACATCATGGCCTCACTAAAATGAAGAAAAAATCCCCCCATCGAGGAAAACAGTCTCAACTACAACCTCGATGCTATGAGATAAATCGTCCACATTCCCAATCTCATCCTAAGTAGGTTGTAACCTCAAAACCACGACCCTGGTCCACAAGAAATGCAAGCGACCCAAAGACTAGGAAACAAAAACCTCAGAATCTTCAAAATAAACAAGAAAATGACCCCCTCCTGCAACTAACAGGGAACTACCCTCCCCAGATGGCCATACATAGATTGGGGGAAACTAGTGCAGACAGCGTAATGCCCGTCTACACCGTTTTCCCAAGCAGTCGGGTGTGGGTCGCAAACTCATAACAGCTATGAATTTAATCATTAAGCAAACAAAAACCCTCCACCGGATAGCCATACCGTCTACATAGACTATATATAAGCGCTAAAAACGTAAAAATAGGTATCCATTAACCGCAGAGGCGGGAACTAAACAAGGGAGAAAAACTTAGTTCAACCATTTGAACAGAAAAGATATAATGGGAATAAATGCCTACCTGGAAATGTGTTGTGCGACTGGCGAGAAAAATCCGCAAACCTCCATGGCGGAGCCACCTAGGAACGAGGTAATGACAGCAAGTACAATGTTCTGATCAAAATGATAATGACAGCGTGGGCCACAAGTTCGCAGGAATAATAATATAAAAATAAAACCCCAACCCCCAAATATATACATCCCTGTAAACAAATAATCGACGGGAAAAAATAAGACCATCAGGCGGCAAAACGACTACGGGATCGGTGATCATGTCAGCAACATCTCCACAACGGTGGATGATGAAACGACTATGAGATCCACAGTGGCATCGGCAAGAGAAATAAATAAAACTTCGCATCAGAGTTCACCAGACTAAGACCTCATACCAATAGTTAGTTGAAGAGCCGCAACAGCAGAAACCATAAAGACACCGAGTTCCACAGACTAGTCAAAATCGGAGGTGAAATAAACATGACTTAAGTGAAAAATACCGGCTAAGTGGAAAACATAAATCAAACTATATCAGAAGAATAGTTCTTTCTAGAGCCGCAACGATGGGAGTAAAAAAGACTAAGGATTTTCAAATCAAACGGGAGGGGATTGGAAAAAATCAAAACAACCATCGAGGGGTTCGCAATACATCATCCGCAACGTCGAAAAATGTAGAGTCAACAAGTTCCGAATATTTCAAAAAATCCACCAATAATGAGAAAAATACCAATAAAGCGCATCGGAGGAAGTATATCTTGGATCAGACCGTCTCTCAACTACATCTCTGCAACGGCGTGCGTGCAGTTAACTGCATTTCCGATCCACAGTATCGACAACTTCCAACGGCGGGGTAAGAACTCAAAGTAAGCCATAGACAGCATTTAAAGCATTTGCATAAAGATATTCCTTGAACAAACAACAGTAAAATCAAGCAAACTCAAACAAGCTGAGCAAAACAAGATAAAATGAGGGTCCTGAAATTTTTAGAATTTTGGGAAATTGTTGTAGCTGCAACAAAGTTCTACTAAATCTTTGGCTTTTCCAATACCCACCTCAATCTCTTGCATGGTGAAAACCTTAGTAATGGTGGAGGTGTTGACTAAGTGGGGAGGGGGTTCAACCTTAGGATTCTGCTCATAGTCTTGCCTTGCATACTGAAGCCACTGGTCCATTGTAATATTGTTTTCAGTTTGCTTCTTGCTTGCTTGAAGTTCCTTCCAAAATAGTTTGGGTTTGTTTTTCCCGTGGAATATTAGCTCTTCCCTGCACACAAATGAGCCCCATCACAAATAATCTACATATGAGCCCCATCAAAAAATAAGGGGCGACACAAGCCATATTCAAGGTCGAGGAGGTGCCTGGCTACAATGGGAAGATGTAATAAATGTTTAGTTAATTCCTCACCATACAAGTTGTACACGATGCCAAGGTGTATGGTTTTAAGAACACATCAATAATAACACTCTGTCAGGTCATTAAATGATAGAGTACAAGAACCCCATCTCGACTCTTCGCAAACATAAGGAGGAGTTGCACAATTTGTTCTAGAATGGAACATCGTTTGGTCGTAGAGTTTCTAGTTCACCCCTGGCCGAGGAGGTAAGCTGGGTCAATTTTAATTGATGAAAGGTATGTAAGAGCCATTCATCTCCTTACTAGGTTATCTTGCTAGGGAATTATTTTGGAAGGAATACCTTCTCAATAGTTGTGCGATAGTTCTTTCAAGGTCGACTGTATACAAATTTGATTACAGACTATCAAGAGAGGAAATTTTGGCAATTTATCTGCTCATTTTCTATAGGTATCTAGGTTTCAATTTTTCTTAGTTTTGGTTTTATTTCCTTCTATTTGTAATATTTTAGTTTCCTTCCTACCAAAATGAGCAACTAAATAATTATCTCAGTGTGATATATTGTTTCTCCAGAGTAAACATAATGTGGATGCATTTGGCTCAAGAAGTGGCCTAGGGTTTCAATGTCAAGTAATCTCACTTCCTTCTGGGGCCATACATCATGAGACATGGAAGGGATTTGATCATTTTTAATTTTATCTACTATCTATTGAATAGTATGTTAAATTCCACCAAAATTGGTTGGTTTAGGGTTGGACCCTCCTAAATGAGTTTTATTTTTGTTCTGAAGAATAAAAATGTAACTATGTCTATATTGGCATTACTTATCTCATGGTTTTAATGAGTTTCGCTACCATGCCTGGCAATACATTAAAATATTGAACAATTTGTTATCCAAATGGAGGTTATTGTGGAGTCAAATAAATATCCAATCTCATTTGGTGGTTATATTGGATTATAATCTGATTCCTTGATGTTTTGATGTCAATTACCTTCTCTTGTATAAAGTTATGTGTCTTTATTTTTGTTTACTAGCTAGTGGTGAAATCATAAATACTCTATAGCTACTTATTTTATTTTCTTAGACGTTAAGTTATTCTTTTAGGGTTGTTGGTTCAATGAGGGTTGAAGTTTGGTGAAACTAGGTCAATTTATTCAAGGTTCAATCTCAGTTTTGACTGTCAAAGAATAATTATATATATTTGAGGAGTTTTACCATGCAAGGGGAGATCCCATTTATTATAAAAACTACCTTTGCTCTAGTGAGTTTCAAATGGGTCCGAACCTATGAATTTATCTCTCTGGTTTAATTGAATAATAAATATTATGTGAATGGTTTAGTTCTTAACCCTAGTTACTCGATGTTTAATTGATCCACCACCGCTAATGAAAGAAATGGATATCTTTCGTTCTACATTTACAATTCAAATCAATAACTTTTGTAAATACAACATTAATAAAATCACATAGACACTTGACCTCTATAATGTAACATTCATAACAATAAGCACAAATAACATAAAGCTTCAACAATTCAGGAAAAAATATTTCAATTGCAATCTTTTCTCATGAGAAAATTGTTGTAATCAATCAGATTGCAAGGTTACCAATGATACACATAAATAAGCATATAACAATAACAGAACAAGAGACAAGAATGGTAGACAAAATAACAAATTATATTACTTAATTACACATGTGGTTTCATATAAGAAAACCGAACCAACTATCTATCTAACCCAACAGCCTATATATATATATATATATATATATATATATATATATATATGTTTACAAAACAATTACATAAACTACCTGTTGGTTCAACCAACCGACACGACCTATGAGGTCGACCTAATCTAGAATTAAGTGACTAGTGAGTCTAGTCAGATTAGCCAACTAGCTTCTCCAAAATCTCCCCCAGCACAACATATTTATTTTCCCAAAGAAACAGGGAGGTGAAAAAATTTCTGTCTTGGGTAGTTCTATAATGCTTTTTCATGGGTTGTTCTTCCTCATAGACGATTTCTTCTAAATGAATATTTCCACAATAGCTTCTGTAGTAATTTCCAATCGATGCCGAAATTCCTCCCAAGTGCGAAGCGACTTTTGGATGTCTATGGTTAGAGTAGTGAGACTCGACAAATTCTCTACCTTTTGATGTATGCATATGTCAAATATATTGCTCATGTCAGTCCCCAGAAGTTGTGCGTTTTCTTCGGAATCCTCAATTAATCTTTTCATGTGAGAGCATATCTTGTCGAGACTGACTAGGATTGGTTTGGCTTGGCTAATCCATTGATGTTCTTGTTTCTCCAATTTTTCTAACTTTGTTATTTCTAACACAAGATGGTTTTGAATTATTTTCGCCATTGCTTTCGTGCTCGCTTGACAACTCTAAACTGAACTAATGAGCTCCCAAGTATTCCGTACATGCTGAAACACTTGGCCATAGTATGTGAACCAATTTTTCAAGACTTCTTTTGTTACATTGGATTCTGTGATATGCTCTCTCACCACGTTGTAGGCTGCTAAAAATGTTGCATATTGATTTCTCAATAATATAATAGTTTCTTCTGCATGTTCTTCTTTCCTTTTTTGTAATTGTGCTTGAAATTTCGACACGACACTTTCAAACAGTTGGTATGCTTTTTCCAATGGTTTGTCGGTGTCAATCCTTTCCGAGATTGAAATGAATTTCTGTGCCATATTTTCACATTTTTCCAAGAATTCAGTCTCCTCTGTCTTTATTATTTCTATTGGTTCTTTTCTTTTCTCTCTTCTTATTCTTTACTCTTTATTGATTGCATCCATCAATCGGTATAGCTCCTCTTCTCTTTTCTTTTGCGTGTCGATTGTTGTTGTTGATCCTAACTGAGCCAAGTCAATCACTAATGGTATCTGATGCTGATCTAACTGTAGTTGTTTTTGGTGTTATTTTTCTTATTTCTTTCTTTCTTTTCTATATTTTCTTCTTTTCCACTCCTATTCTCTATTTTGTCTTTCATCTTCATCTGTCGGTAGAGGTATGGTATGTATTTGCTCTGTAGTTGTAGTGGATGTTTTGTTTGCCATGTTGTGCAGAGATGTTTTTGATGGAAATTCCGTTCTCATCGGTTGTTTTGTTTGTCGTTTCTTCTCTAACAAGAAATTGGTTCGGATCGACTTCTCCTGTCAATGTCTAACTGCACTGATTTGTTTGCGGGTCCGACTATTTTGTATTTTCTAAAGCTGTGTTTGGTAGGGGGGGTGCTCCTTCATGTGTTGGGTAAAGTAAGTGGATACTTCGATTGGAAGGGTACACCTTAAGTGTTACCCAGTCTCCCTCCTCCGGTCGACAGATCACTAGATGATTATCATCATTTACCTCGTCGTCTAGTCAACTCCATATACCAAACTCACCAGCTCTTAGTCTTAGGTCTTCTTCGACAATGGCTTGTATCTTGGTACTTGGATTCGTTGGAGACAGAGGTCTTATCTCCTGGGGGATTTCTACTTGGAAAGATTTACGCTGCTCTATCCACAAGTGTTCTTCCATGGGTGATGCTTCTTCATCAATGCCTTCTTCCTGTCGGTCATGACCCGACTCTGATGGATTTTTTTCCTGGTCTGTCACCCTAGTATTCATTCCTCTTTGCAGTGCTATAGCCCGTTCTCTTTTCTGTTCCCTTCTTTTCAACCTCTTCTCTCTTTCTATTTTTTGTAAATTCGTCGTACCTTTGTGTGTCACTGTTTGTTTGATTTCCTTTTTAGGTTGACTTTTCATTGCTGGTGATGGTATCTCCTTTAGTCGACTAGAATCCTCTTCGCTTTACCTCGACATATGACCAACTACCCCCCCATAGCCTACCTGATGCTTTAGAAAGCTCGTATAGTTCTGTTTACTTGTTTAGGAAATACTCCCACTCCCTTTTGGCAATGAATTTTTCCCACTTTTTCTATTTCTCCACCCAGTTAGAATTTGGTGGCGGTTCATGTAGTGATGGAAGAGGTTCTACAATATGAACCACTCCCTTTTTTATTAGGAATTTGAACAGCGGGGTCAGTAAGGAGCACATGAATTGTTCGGTAAGGTCTGTTTAGAATATTTTCTGAATGGTTTCAACCGAATTTCTTTCTTCTATGGCTTTCTCCTCGTAGAATTCGTCTGTGATATTTTCAAACCACTCCGATAGGTTTGTTCGTCCCCCTCGAATCAGTTTCTCTAGAAGCTCTCGATCTTTATTTGCTTCCGGCTTTTTCATCCAGAAGTTTTTTCAAAAGATGGGGTAATGATTCTACAAACTTCTCATGTGTTTCAGTGAAGAATTTCTCCTTCTCCTGAGCAATGCTTAATCTGTTTCTCCTTGCGTAATTTTGCAAATAATTTTCTATCTTACGCTCCCACCAGTTCTTAATCTCCTGTTCTGATATCATCTGCTTATAGTCATTGCATTCAGATATGTACTATCGGCAACAGAACCAATGCTGTAATCTCACAGATCATAGGGGGTTACCTATAATACACATTGAAATATAGACATAAAATACACAAGACACAAGAACATAGATATGGGGAACAATGTATTATATTATAACATGAGGCTCCATATATACACATAACTGAACCGAGTTCTCATCTGGCTCAACAACCTAATATATATGATTTAAAAATAGTTACATATAACTACCAATCGGTTCGTTCAACTGACACGACCTTACACAGCTGACCTAATCTCCAATTAGTCAGCTAATCGACTAGTCGGCTCACTGACTAGCTCCTCTAACATCTCCCCCGGGAACAAAATCTTTCTTCGTCCTGAAGAAATAGGGGAGGTACTTCAACAGTGTGTTGTCTTAGGTAGTTGTTTCTGGTATTGTTTATCTTCATGAACTATGTAGTCGGATGGTTGGTCGTTTCTGCACGCATATTTCCACAATTGCTTATGCCGTAACGGCCAGTTGGTGTTGAAATTATGCCCAACTCTGTAATACTTTTTGGATGTCGATAGTCAATGTTATGATGCTTAATAAGGTCGACAGTTAGATAAAGTAGGATTTATTAGATGATTTTATCATTGAGGAATGGTAAATGATGATTGTAGTGGTGGTGTGAGTGAAGGGAGAGGTGGCAGTTGTTCGGAGTTTGATGGTAGAAAAGTTGGGATGGAATCTATCGGCAGAGGATTTTCAAAAAAATTTGGTGATTCTATAGTTTTGGGGGTTTCGACAGATTCAATGTTTTAGACCATTTCTTAGCTTGGTGTTATTGGTTTGAATTGGTCGAGATCGATAAGTTCTTTAGAAATGGCTCGTTCCTCTTATTCATTGGTTGGGTTAGGAAGTGGGGGGTTTGTTAGCTGGAATATTTCACCTTCTACGAACAGTAAGGTGTTCCACTGGTCTGAATGGTTCATATCCAGAACAAATGAAGGGCAGAGGTTGAAGACCCTCCTTGGACGTCATAGATACCTGGAATGTGATGCTTCGATAGTAACCATGTACCTACAATCAACTTAAACATGCAAACACATCAAATCTGTTAGAATATAATCTACTGATCCATGTTAGTGACTAAGGAATCTAACAGCATACATGTGAAATCAAACAACAACAATAATGTGAGATGAAAATCAACTTGCATTAAGATAAAATGAAGAAGTTTACAACCAAGCCTTAGTGTTGACATGCATCTCCATGAAACGAAGCACTCTCATCCCCATAAGATCCAAATCTAGCTCTCTATGCTATCCAATGGCTTGGGCAAGTGATCAATCCAACAGCATAACAATACCTTAAGAGTTCTCCCCTCAACCATGGATATGAGCTTGTATTTATAAGGCTCAATGGATATGAATGGTTGAGATATTAGTGGATGAGGTGACCTCTAAGATCCTAGGATGAGGGATCTCGAGCTCAACTAACCAACAATGATAGAGATAAGGGAGGACAGGAGGATTATCATCTAGAAGCCTCAAGAATCTTCTCTTTTTCCCATTTTACCCAGGGTACTGCATTTCTCCTTCAATGACAAAGCATTTCTGGTAAGAAACGCTTATGGACTAAGGGACATAAGCAGTGGCATTGCTTGTGGCCAACAGGGGATAGGCGGTGCGAACAAGGTACCGCTCCTAGACAACAGGGAAAGTGTGGTGCTAGGAATTTTCATGAAAGATTGACAATTAGCATGGGTTTCCACTCCAAGTGTTGGGATTAAGGGAAAATAGGTATGTCAAAGGTCTTATCACAATATTATGACAGGATTTTGGTATAACAGGATGCCCCCCAAAGCATGAGTCTTAGAGGGATGCAATAAATGAGAGATTTGAGAGAACAAGTCATCGCTACGAGGTGAAAATGTCGGCTCAATCAAAGCATGTTGTCAAGTAGGCATCTATAGTACATCAGTATGTTGACTCATAGACACAAGTAACCAAAGTCATGGCTGCAAACCAATACAAGGCAGATCCATGGGAGGAATAAACAAGCATGGATACTAGAATACAACATAGATCCATGTGATAGAGGACTCAAACTTGGACATAGCTAACAGACATACAATGTAGATCTATGTCATACAGATGCAAATTTGAGGATAGCCATGACCATAAAAATGTGGATCCATGCTAGATATACAAAACTCCATCGCAACCTGGGGAAAAGCAATGAGCGCTTTAAACAAATACCTAGGGTCTTCGTCTCGTCTTCCAAAAAGTATGATTCTATCCATGTGATTACAATGATCTGAAGTCGAACATGGTAGAAACCACTTTATTACCGGCCAATGATGTGAACCGTTAACAAGTGCAAGGGAGATCACCATTAATGTCAATGATTCCCAAGGTACTCTAGTACAATCTACTGAGTGTGAATAGATGTCCTGATGTCGAACACCCAGTCGATTCTATCGATCAAAGGTCAATGATGTGAACCTATGTCAAGAGCGAGAGAATCTGTCATTAAGGCATACAGATCTCAAGGTACTAAATATTGTTTCTAAGACTATTTCCTGGATGATGAGCTGATGTTGATGGGAATAGTCTCGTCGAAGGAGGGCCATGGTGAGTCCCACATCGGCGACATGAAACTTGGAACATAGTCTTGGAATGATGTGAATGTAGCAACCATAATACTAACACAAGAAGATTGTGTAGACTACAAAGGTAAAAATTCTTCAAATCCCCTTTGAACATCAAGTGGCACGACAAAAAGACTTGGCAGCATGACTGAACGGGACAAACACACAATGCAACAGTGGACAATGCATTCTTTTGAAAGACTCAAAGGAGTGACATGACTCATGAAAATGGATCGTTGTGGAGATCAGTTGAATACCCAATTGACTGACATGATGTGCAGACAAGTGCCATGTTCAAAGGTAACGACAAACAACTGCCATTATTTACAAAATGATTCCCTTCCCATTTCCCCCATCATGGTTGATGAGTGCCTCTTTTCGGTTTTACGAGTTCAAAGAGGGTAACAAACACTCGATATAGCTTGTCGGAAGACAAGTCCAGACTCATATGTTTTATGAACCTAAGAGAGGAGGGGTTCGTTCCCAAAATGGGCCTCTCAATGTTTAATTTAATGAGTCCATTGAAAGAAAACTCAGTATCGTTCATGTTTAGAGAGTCTGAACAATTACAGAAGAAGACTCCAAAGGGGTCCTTTTTCATATGATTTAGTCTCTAAGGCCTGAAAAAGTGTAAAATCATACCTTAGAGAACTCTTCCAGTCATGATTGGCTGGAGTGTTCCTTTTTTGTAAATAGTCCCATCCGAACCAAAAAAGAGATAACCTATCGTCGGAGAGACGACTCTTCAAATGCTTTAACGAGTGTGAAGAAGACAAGATCACTCGACAATCTTTTTGTATTTAGGGAGCCTAAAAAGAGTTTAAAGAGGACTCCATTAACATTTTTCATGTTTGAATCTAGAGCACGAAAAAGTAATAAACTAAGCTCAAACCACTTTTCATGTTTTAACTAGAGCACGAAAAATGAAAAGTAAGCTCAACCCCATCTTACTATTTTTAACGAGCTTGAAGATCAGTTGAAAAAATGCTCGAAGATTGGTTTCATTTTTACGCAAGCTCAAAACCAATGGGTAAACTATGCTTGAAAAATCCCATTAACATGATATACAGAGGTTGAAATCTTGCCCCCAACATGATTGCTAGCGAAGCTTACCCCTAACATGGTTGTTGGGGCTCAACATGCCCCCCAAGCTTCGTTTCATTTGATGATTCTTCTTCCATACCCAACCTAAAAAACCTGGTTACTAATGTGAAAATGTTCACCAGGTGGGTAGGAAGAACGAGAATTAGGCAGGTGAAAAGAAGGTTCAAGTTATAACACTAAAGGGAAGACTCGACTCAAGGGAAGGGGATATGTTTCATTTTTACACAAGCTTGAAACGGAAGGTAACTATGCTTGGAACATGGTTTCATTTTTATGCAAGATTGAAACCAAAAGGTAAAATATGCTTAAGGAAGCCTACTTCATTTTTTAACGAGCTTGAAATAGAAAATGAACTATGCTCAAGAATGATTTCATTTTTATGCAAGCTTGAAACCAAAAGGTAAACTATGCTTAAGGAATCCTACTTCATTTTTTAACAAGCTTGAAATAGAAAATGAACTATGCTTAGGAATGATTTCATTTTTATGCAAGCTTGAAACCAAAAGGTAAACTATGCTTGAGGAGATCCATTTCATTTTTTAACGAGCTTGACATAGAATGGGAACAATGCTCATGAAAAAATGACATGATGGTCAGAACCTGACATCATGGTCAGGTGCTTTTTCATTTTTTAATGAGCTTGACATAGAATGGGAACTTTTCTCATAGGAATCTGTTTCATTTTTTAACGAGCTTGACACATAATGGGAACTATGCTCGCGACATGGTTTCATTTTTATGCAAGCTTGAAACCAAAAGGGTAAAATATGCTTAAGGAGTGGTTTTATTTTTTAACGAGCTTGAAACCAAAAGTAAACTATGCTCTAAAACCTGCTCCTACCAAACATGATATCTAGAGGTTGGTAGGTTTCCCCCATTTCATAAAAGCTAGCCGCTTAGCTCCATTATGACATCCATATACTAGATCCATGCCCCCATTTTATCGATGATGGGAAGAAGCTAACTCGAAGGGGAAAGAGCCACAAGAACATGCAGCACATTTAGGGCTGTCTAATTACTCGGAGTAATGTGATGGTCAGGTGTAACAAAGGAAAGCTAATCAATGGTCACAATCTTCCCATCATGGGGAAAATGCATAACTCTAAAGAGTGTGGACACAATAGCCTTCATGGCATAAACATAATCATGTCCAAGGAGCAGATTGAAATCTAAAGGACCTTGGACCACCATAACATTAATACAGACAGTTTTCCCTCCTAATGTAATAGGAAAATAAGGAAGGGTCCCTAAAGTTGCAGTAAGCCTACAATTAAAATCCAGTATTTGATCGATGGCTGGAACAAGCTGAGGAGAACCTAAAGCTTTCCAAGCAGTTGAGAATAGAATACTAATAGAAGCCCCTTCATCAACAATAGTGCGAAGTATCTGCCTAGCAGTAACATTCACAGCTATCTAGAAAGGAACACTCGAATGAATATGAGACTCTGTTAGGTTACTCCAGTCAAAGGAAATAACCTCACTACTCAGAGAGGGTTCTGTCGAAACAGACAAAATTTCCTCTTGTCGAGAACAATCAGAATGAAGCATAAAAATTTCAGCAGGATTCAGTTCATTCTCTACTGGAAGAGAAGAACAAGATGAAGATTTGGTGAAAGAGACTACTTTAGTCTTAACACTCTCTGATGAAAGAGCGGGATCGGGTGGAAATGCCACCGACTTGACCACTTTAACTTCACTCTCAAAAGGGAGAGTGGGATCAACCCTAGATAAATCTGAATCGACCACTTGGTCAACTAGTGGGGGATCGAGGGATAACTTACTATCACTTGTTGGAATCACCTGTTGATGATCAGTAATATTTTCCAACCAACGTGAAGCTTCATCCATGCTTCGACAAAGAAAAGTACGATGCATAGCCTTGCATATCAAACAAGGATACAAGACTTTACCCTTATGACCTTTTACCAATGGGTCATTGGTTGAGGGAGTATCATCAACATGATGATCAAAGGTTGATGACACAAATGGTTTGGACCTTTTAAACCACTCTTCTTATACACGAGAGAGACCGGGACACTCCTTAAGAAGGTGGTCCCCCTTGCAAATCTTACAAGGGAACTTGAGTTTTCCGAGTGTTCTCTTAGAACAAGCACCATCAAGAGCAGATGGTTGCTTCTTTTTCTCTTTCTTATCCTTCTTCTTCTTAGCCTTCCCTTTATTCTTCTTCTTATCCATGTGACTACTAACCATAGAAATTTGGTCAAGTGAAGAAGAAGGAAGGGATGAAGCAAGAACCAATGAAGAAGGAGAGGGATTAGGTTGAGGTTGATCCTCTCCTGGAGGAGAGGTGACATTTGAGACAATAGGTGTAACAGGAATTACCGGATTAAAAAGCCAGACCGGTAATCCTATAGTTAATCCAGGAAGATTTAGAGTGGCAATAAAGGGAGGACCAATACCTTCACTTGGAGGGAATACAATAGGTACACCTTGGAAAGGGACCTCTCGAGTGGTAGTCCCAGATGAGGATGCCATCTCTAAACTCTCTAATAACCCCCTAACCACCACGCACAAGAAATTACTACTCAAACTAAAAGCAACAAGCAAACATGTGAAAGGAGTGGATAAGAATCAAGAACCTCACAGGACAAGCCAAAAGGATAACTCAGATGGTTTGAGGATTCCTAAAAAGGGTCTTCTGATATATGCAAGGTATGTGGGAGCTCAAATCGATAGTAGTGCTATCTAATGCATAACCGTTCACAAGGGGCCTTCCTATATACAATCGAGTATGTGAAGTACCTTTCTATATACCTCAAGGGTACGTGAAAGGCCGTTCGATATACTGATGGTACTTGGAAGATGCAGACAAATAACGACAGCTCCTATGTTTAACGATGCCCGAACACGTCTCTAACTTATCACTCAAATTGCTAAAAGTTTTAACCTAGTACTATCGTTAATTTTATCTTGTGTGTTTAGGTGGAACCATGGAGTGAAAACTTGAATTTAAAGAAGATGCATACTGATCTATATGATAGTGCAATTTTTCCTCTTCAATGAAATTCTACATAAGAGAGGGAGAGAGATTTACTTTTCTTGCCAAAAAATGCACACCCAAATGCAAATGCAATTCTATCTTTTCAAACGAAAAGGGAAATATCAATGCACCCCAAACAATATTCAAAGCAAATAAAAAAGAGATCTAGAGAAAATCAAACATAAATGAACCAAAAATGTTTCCTATCTTTTCATGCTTGAAAAAGACACATAAAAAACTCAATGGAAAGATGATTTCACTAACGTTTCCAAACAAATCTAACTCTAATGCACGCAAAGCTGAAAATAGATGTTTCTTCTCAATGAAAGTAAGATCTAGAATTTCAAACAATCATGCATAGAACAAGAACAAAATCGATTAACATGCTTGAGAATAAATCAAAGGAGAGAGAAAACTAAAACTTCCCTTTGAAATAGACAAGGAAATGAAGAACCAATCTTTCCTACCAAGCACTGAAAAAATCAGCATGCAAAAGGAAACAAGAATCACCCCAAGCAAAGAAAGACTCAAAACAACATGGTTCACTCACGCATTCCAAGTCCAAAACAAACCAAAAACCTAATCACGAAAATGAAATGTATATTTTACAATTCCAATGAATAATATCTACAAAAAAGAGTGAGGTTTCAAGCAAAGAAAATAATGTAAAATCTAATGCAAGAAACATAAACTCTCTTTGAATGCAGAAAGAATTTAACAATCAAAGAAATTGTAGAATACACCATTTATGGCCCCTCCCGGCCATGAGGGAGATTTTTTTTTCAAAAATACACTTCATTTTCATCAAAAAGTAAGCCAAAAACACACAAAAAATCAAAATACAGAGTCTGGAACAGGGCCTACCTGGCACAGCGCAGATGAAGCCGCTGACAGGAGGCTTTGAGGCAGAACCACTTCTTGCTCACTGGATTCAAGTGGTGGCACGACTTATGGGTAACATGACTTAGGCAGTGGAACCACTTCTTTCCAACAAAACATGTGCGGTTCCCTATGTAAATCCAAAACATCAAGGAGAACAACAGATCAAGACAGAAAAATACCAGATCAAGGTAAAAAATGCTAGATTGAGAACAAAAAAGAGCATAAAAGGTCAAAAATAATTCAGATCTAGATAGATTTGGAAGTTTCAAACCAAAATCCATTGAGTCAGATAGCAAATCTGACTGAAGAGAGTGGGAGAAGGAGCTTGGATTCAGACAAGATTTGAAAAACTGAGGAAGATCAGATCAACTGATACATATATTCATTCCCCAGTGGAGTCGCCAGATTTGTTAGCTAGAATATTTCACCTTCTGCGGACAGTAAGGTGTTCCATTGGTCTGAATGGTTCAGATCCAGAACAAATGAAGGACAGAGGTTGAAGACCCTCCCTGGATGCCATAGATACCTGTAATGTGATGCTTTGATAGTAATCCTGTGTACCTACAATCATCTTAAACATGCAAACACATCAAAGCTGCCAGAATATAATCTACTGATCCATGTTAGTGACTAAAGAATCTAAAAACATACAAGTGAAATCAAACAACAACAATAATGTGGGACGGAAATCAACTTGCATTAAGATAAAATGAAGAAGTTTACAACCAAGCCTTAGTGTTGACATGCATCTCCATGAAACCAAGCACTCTCATCCCCATAAGCTCCGACTCTAGCTCTCTATGCTCTCCAATGGATTGGGCCAAGTGATCAATCCAACAGCATAACAATACCTTAAGAGTTCTCCCCTCAACCATGGATATGAGCTTGTATTTATAAGGCTCAATGGATAGGAATGGTTGAGAGATTAGTGGATCGGGTGGCCTCTAAGATCCTAGGATGAGGGATCTCGAGCTCAACTAACCCATAGTGATAGGGATAAGGGAGGACACGAGGATTATCATCTAGAAGCCTCGAGAATCTTCTCTTTTTCCCATTTTACCCAAGGTACTACGTTTCTCCTTCAATGACAGAGCAGTTCTGGTAAGAAACGCTTATGGACTAAGGGCCATAAGCGGTGGCACTGCTTGTGGACAATAAGGGATAGGTGGTATTAAATTGAGCACATAGATCTGTCGACAAACACACAACTCACAAATTAGATCACACAATTTACTCAACAATTGAAGAATGAAACTGTGCAAAAATGGCTTGCAGCTATGAATGCTTTCATTAATAAAAAAGTAATCGGATAATAATTACAATGAAGTAAAATGGATTTAATAGCCACATGAAATTTGAATCCACATGAGGAAATTCGAATTGATAGACTCTACTTGACTGTAGGTAACTAAGACCTTGTCTAAATCACTATCGGAGGACTCAATAGTTAACTGACCTTGTCTAAACCATAACCGAAGTTCATCGGAGCTCTAAAACACAACTCAAGTGTTACATTCAGTGTTGACTAAGGCTAGCTGACTGTGGTACGTGAGAAATGCGCCCCTCCTGAGTGCATTCAAGTAAACCTAGCGCTAACTGAATGTAGAGGACTAGCACTAAATGTAACTGACTCCTAACTTAGCTTAGCTAGTCATCAACTGAACTGAACTGACCTTGGCTGGTTTCGGCACTCCCAGTGGATTCCTAAATTGTAGGGATTGGTCTACGAGGCTCCTAAACTGATGCAATTAAGTGCAATCAATGGCAGTAAGTATCAATTAGTGTTCCCCACACTTTAGTAACTAAAACATGTGCCCCAATTAGGCCAAGTGGACCCAATGGTGCTAATGACTATAAATAGACTGGATGGACTCCTGATTTAGACATGACTCCTGATTTAGACATATGAACAAATTTGTACAAGGGAGGATTTATAATCCTAACACCCCCCCTGAATGCTAACTTGGACAATCTATGGGCCCTGGTAACTAAGACCATAGGTCACCCATTACATCAAGTAAAATAAAATAACTGCTTAATACAAGGAGATGGGGCAAAAACCACATGGGAAAAAATCCCCCCCTCTATCTAAGCAGGTAGAATCAGATCTCAAGTTTGAAAAACTTCAAAATATGTTGCTGCAATCTTCATCTTTGTGAGGTAGCGAAGAAGCATGCATGGTGTGCTATGCACAGGTATTCTGGGGACTGGCATGTAGACTTCTCCTTCTTCTCCAAAAATGATGATGGAAGGAAGGAGGAATGTAACCTTTGTCTCTTGCTGAATGAAAAGGTGTATGAACATATCCATTCTTCTGAATGTAGTGAGACTGAGCCCTTGCCATATAGCATCTTACAGGGAGTCTATTGCATCTCCCTGAAGGAGGTAAGATAGCATGACATAGCGCAAGGGTCTTTCCTTTCTGAGTGTCAGGTGAGTTTCCAGTCATCTTCCTAGCTTCCAGTTTGGAAGTAGGGACTGAATCTAGATTTGAGTCACCCTAAATCTCAAGGTCATAAACTGATAAAGATGGATTTGCAAAACTAGTAGAAGCTGTAAAAGAAGTAGATGCAATGATTTTACCTTCCCTTGCAAGTGGCTGCTGAGAGTGCACTGGTTCTGAAGGAGGAATCAAATGTGAGAACTCATATGCTTTTGAAGCATGATTTGTAGTACCCTTTGCTATGATGCTCCCAGTAGAGATATCTGTGATCTCCACTAAGTTAGGACCAAATATCACTCGCTTTGGAGATCTAGTATGGGTCATTTGATAGACAAATAACAGGTTTGAAGCTAGGGAGGGAACAAATAGTACATATTTGAACCTTCCATGTTCAAGTTTGACAGAGCCCTTCCCTTTTGTTTTGAATTTATTGTTATTGCCCATCTGAATACTAGGACCATCAAAGGACTGAAAAGAAGAGAATGATTCTCTGGATGCAACCATATGGTTAGAAGCTCCAGAATCAATGAGGAAGACATCTGATGATGTGCAGCAAGCCTTCAGTGCATGGCCTTTCCTTTGGTATTCTTCATCTTCTTCTTCTTCAGAGTCATCCTTCCTTCCGCTAGAAGGTACAAAAATGTTATGTTTCTTTAAAAGAAGAGCCATTTCATCAAGTTGTCTTCTCATACAGGATCTTTCTGAATGAAATCCCCTTCCACAGTAAGAATAGAGGACCTTGCCTTTTCCATTCTTCTTGCTTCTCTTCAAACCTGAAGGTTCTTTTGACTAATCTTTCTTCATATGGGACTCATCTCTTTGCTACCCTTTGTCATTCGCTTATCTCCTCTTGAAACTAGAGCTAGAACTTTGGGAGATCGAATGATACCCATTTGGATCAATTTATCATTCTCAGAAATAAGAGATTGGATGAAGGCATTAAGAGTGGGCATCTTCCAATTTGGAGTAGTGAGCCTTACTGTTTGGAAGGTGGATACAAAGACTGAGTATTCTGGATTGAGCTTTGTGAGAATGGAAAGGATGAGATGATCTTCATCCTTCTTCACTTTGCATTGCTTCAACTAATATATCAGGTTCTTGAACTTTGTAAAGAATTCATTCAGATATTTGAAATTGGATGGATTGAGAGTAATCAGATTATTTTCTAGCTGATGGATCCTCATATCATCCTATTTATCAAATAAGGAGGCAAGCTTGTCCCAAACCTACTTGGGAGTCTTCAACTCTAGAATTTGGAACCAAAGATATTTAGAGACTAAGGAGAGCGAGTTTCCATGGGATTCAACAAGCCTGTTCATGTACTTAGCTTTGTCTTTATATGAAGCTGGCTCTTCCTCTATTTCTTCTATGAGTCTGAAGAGCCCCTTGGTGTGGAGCATTGCCACCATGTCTCCTTTCCAATGGTGATAGTTGAAGGGAGTGAGAAGTTCTATTGGATGAGCCATTTTGAATGTAGTAAGAATAACTGAGTTGCTGTAGCAAATGTAGTGAGAAGAAAGGGCTTCTTGTAGCGAATGCTGTAAGAAAAAGATAATAACCTGTCACACAATCAAACATACAAAGTAAGGTCGACAGTCTGCACTTTTGGAATTTCCTTCACACCCAGCATAGTTGGTCAAGCAAGCTTGATCAACAATTTCCTAACTTGGGATATTAAGTGGTAAATTCTCTTCTTCTGGTGCAGTACTAGAAGGAGCAATTTGCTCAAAAAAAATGATCTAGCTGGAGATCTGAGGAGGAGAGGTGTCTTGTCCACCGAGGCTTTGATACCATATTAAATTGAGCACATAGATCTGTAGACAAACACACAACTCACAAAGTAGATCACACAATTTACTCAGCAATTGAAGAATGACATAGTGCAAAAATGGCTTGCAGCTATGAATGCTTTCATTAATAAAAAAGTAATCGGATAATAATTACAATGAAGTAAAATGGATTTAAAATCCACACGAAATTCAAATCCACATGAGGAAATTCGAATTGATAGACTCTACTTGACTGTAGGTAACTAAGACCTTGTCTAAATCACTATCGGAGGACTCAATAGTTAACTAACCTTGTCTAAACCATAACCGGAGTTCATCGGAGCTCTAAAACACAACTCAAGTGTTACATTTAGTTTTGACTAAGGCTAACTGACTATGGTAGGTGAGAAATGTGCCCCTCCTAAGTGCAGTCAAGTAAACCTAGCACTAACAGAATGTAGAGGACTAGAACTAAATGTAATTGACTCCTAACTTAGCTTAACTAGTCACCAACTGAACTGAACTGAACTTGCTTGGTTTCGGCACTCCTAGTGGCTTCCTAAATTGTAGGGATTGGTCTAGGAGGCTCCTAAATTGATGCAATTAAGTGCAATCAGTGGCAGTAAGTCTCAATTAGTGTTCCCCACACTTTAGTAACTGAAACATGTGCCTCAATTAGGCCAAGTGGACCCAATGGTGCTAATGACTATAAATAGACTGGATGGACTCCTGATTTAGACATGACTCCTGATTTAGACATATGACCAAATTTAGACAAGGGAGGATTAATAATACTAACAGGTAGTGCAAACAAGGTACCGCTACTAGACAATAGGGAAAGCGTTGTGCTGGGAATTTTCATGAAAGATTGACAATTAGCATGGGTTTCCACTCCAAGTGCTGGGATTAAGGGCAAATAGGTATGTCAAAGGTCTTATCACATGATGATGATAGGATTTTGGTATAACAGTGTTTTCAATGGATTGTGGAATAAATGAGGATATTTTTTTTGCTACAATCTTTGTGGTTTTATTTGGGTTTATTTGGAAAGTGGATTTGATATGTCCCATGATTTCTGGTTTTGGTACAGAACTTTGCGGTTGGTCTGGGTTTAGGGGAATGGCTAGAATTTGTTGTGGGGTGTCTGAAACAATAATCGATTTCATTATCATTATTTTTTGAACAATGGAGAAAATAGATTGAAGTTGGTTAATGAAATATTGAAGGTCAATATATTTATCTACTCTGATACGAAGATTTTCTGGTAATGCTTGAAAATATGGGTGGATGGAAGTTGTCGGTGTAATGGAAGTTGAAGTCAGTAAGTCTTCTTCGACTATTTGAACTAGGGATGGAGGCAGTGGGGTGGAAGTGAGTTCAACTGGATCAAAATCAGGTGGAGTAAAAGTTTTTTCTTTCTTTTCTCTTGATTGAGGTTGCTTTTCTTCTTTTGCGATAAAATTCTTAAAATGTTCCTCGATTGGTACTTTGTTTTTTGTAGCATCTTCTAGAATTTGTGCAACGTTAACATATAGCTCACCATCATCATTTGACTATTTTGGAAGTATAAGCTTGTGCTTCCCCTTTCCTATTACCGGATTCTTCCTATTATGTCAAGCTTTAGATAGTTCGACAACTAGCTGACGAATATTCTCTTTTGTTATTGTGTATTCAGGAAGGGGGTTGTCGGATTGGGTCTCTTCATCTATTTGTTTTGCTTATTCCTCCTGCAGTTGTGTTGATGTTATTATGGTGACCAATAGAGGGTTTACTTCTTCTCTACTAGTATCATCTTCCTACTATTATGGCGACCAAGAAATCAATGAAGAAGCTTACAACCATTGCCTTAGTGTCGACAAAATTCTCCACAAGACAAACACCTCATCCCCGATAGCCCCAAATTGCTCTCTTGTGCTCTCCAATGGATTGGGATAGGTAGTCAATTCAACAGCATAACATTACCATTCAGTTCTCCCCCTCAACCATGGATATGAGCTTGTATTTATAAGACTCAAATTGATAGGTATGGTTGAGATATTGGTGGGTGAGGTGGCTAAGAGATCCTACAAAGAGGGATCTCGAGCTCAACCAACCCAGGTGAGTAGGGATAAGGCTATCCACAAAGCTTTTTATCTAGAAGCTTTGTGAAGCTTCTTTTTTTCACCTTTTACCAAGGGTACCGCTTATAAACCCTTATGGCGGAGCGATGTAGGTAAGAACTGCTTCAAGAAAAAAGCACATACATGGTGGCATCGCTTCTCTATAACAAGACTCAGGCGGTGCTGAACAAGGTACCGCTCATTAGCTAAAGGGAAAAAATGGTACCAAGGTTTTTTTATGTAGAATTGACATCCAGAGCATGTTTCCACTCCAAGTTTGGGATTTAGGGCAAACATAGGTGTTAAGGATCTCATCACATGTTGGTGACAAGATTTGGGTATAACAGAATGCCCCCCAAATCATGAGGCTTAGAGGGATATGATAAGCGAGAGCTTTGAGAGAACAAGTTGTCACTTCAAGGTAAGAGTCAGCTTGATTGGAGAGTGTCGTCGAGTAGGCATTTGCAATACATCAGTATTTTTGACTCATAGACAAATGTAACCAACTCATGGCTGCAGACCAATACAATGCAAATCCATGAGAGGAATAAACAACCATGGCTACTAGAATACAACGTAGATCCATGTGATAGAGGAATCAAAATTGGACATAGCTACTAGACATACAACGTAGATCTATGTCATATAGATGCAAATTTGAGCATAGCCACAACCATACAAATGTGGATCCATGCTAGATATACAAAACTCCATTGCAACCTGGGGAAAGCAATGAGTGCTAAACAAGTACCCAGGGTCTTTGTCTCATTTTCCACAAAGTACGATTCTATCCATGTGATTACAATGTTCTGAATTCAAACATGGTAGAAACCACTTGATTAGTGGCCAATGATGTGAACCATTAACAAGTGCGAGGGATATCACCATTGATGTCAATGATTCCCAAGGTACCCTAGTACAATCTACTAAGTGTGAATAGATGTCTTGATGTCGAACACCCAGTCGATTCTATTGATCAAAGGTCAATGATGTGAATCTATGTCGAGAGCAAGAGAATCTGTCATTGAGGCATACAGATATCAAGGTACTAAATTTGTTTCTAAGACTATTTCCTGGATGATGAGCTGATGTCAACAGGAATAGTTTCGTCGAAGGAGGGCCATGATGAATCCCACATCGATGACATGAAACTCGAAACAAAGTTCTGGAATGATGTGAATGAGGTAACCATAAGACTGACTCAAAAGTACTGACACAGAGACTGTTTTGACTGTAGAGGTAAACTTTTTCAACTTCCCTTTGAACATCGGGCGACACGACAGAAGATTTGGCAGCATGACTAGACCAGACAAACAAACAGTGCGACGGTGGAAAATGCATTCTTTTGAAAGATTCAAAGGAGTGACATGACTCATGAAAGTGGATCGTCATGGAAATCAATTGAATACCCAATTTATTGAAATGATATGCAGACAAGTGCCATGTTTAAAGGTAACAACAAACTGCCATTTATTTGCAAAATGATTCCCTTCCCTTAACTTCTCCATCATGGTTGATGAGTGCCTCTTTTTCATTTTTATGAGTTCAAAGAGGTTAACAAACACTCGTTGTAGCTCATCCAAAGACAAGTCCAAACTCATATGTTTTACGAACCTGAGAGAGGAGGGGTTCGTTCCCAAAAGAGGGTCTCTCAATGTTTAATTTAACGAGTCCAATGAAAGTTAACTCAGTATCGTTCATGTTTAGAGAGTCTGAACGGCCACGAAAGAAGACTCCACGGGATCCTTTTTTGTAAATAGTTCATCTGAACCGAAAAAGTGATAACCTACCATCAGATGAATGACTCTTCAAGTGCTTTAACGAGCGTGAATAAGACAATATCGCTCGACAATATTTTCGTATTAAGGATCCCGAAAAGAGTTTAAAGAAGAATCTACTAGGTCTCTTTTCATGATGTGGGATTTTATGAGTCTAAAAAGAATTAGAAAAGGACTTGGAGCTTTGATGCTAAGTTTGGAGAGCATGACCAAAGTGTCACAATAAATGCTCAAAGACTTTTTCCATTTTATGGTAGTACAAAAAAGTCAAAAACAAACTCCCAAAACTTTTACTGCTACCACTCTTTATCCTGCAACGATTAAAAAAACAACTATTAAACTCTCCAATAAATGAAATTAAAGGATCATGACTGATAGATTTTAAAAACAAAACCATGACATGCCAAAACCTAGAATGCTTATAAAATTTATGTAAATAGTAAAAAACAAAACATTTTACCATTTACCAATAGTGGAGAGCCTTTGGAGAAGTTTCTTGGCCATATTTTTAGTTGGTGATTCCGAGAGCATCTATCGTTGGATTTATGTGTCGTCAGTTCCAGGTAAAAGCTTGAACCCTGCTCTTTCCTTTTATGCTTTCATTTTTTTATTTTTGGGGGTGTTTTGGGTAGTTTGAGCGAGCCCTAAAACCTTGAATACGGGAACCGCTCTTATCCCTTGGGGGATAAGTGGCACCCCGCAAGAACCATGCCTAAAACACTTCACTCAGTTATTGCTACTGCCTGTCCTCAATGAGACTCAGAAGGTGTTGGCCGTGGGTAAATAAAAACATATGTAGAAGGCAAATTAGCTAAATTTTGATGATTTGAAAGGTTGATGATGTTTCTAATTGGCCTTATGATTATTTTTGGCAAGTTTCCATTGGTCAAAAATGGTTATTTGGAAAGAGAGGAAACATGATAACGATGATGCATTTGCCGAAAGAAATGTAGAATGTATAGCTGTGTTGAGGGACTGTGGTCTTCTAAATTTTTTCCATACACCCAGCATGGTGTCACATGAGCATTTATTGGAGCATATTCTCCATATGTGGAATCCGGAGCAACAGTATTTTGAGGTGGGTGCTCATGTATTGAAAATTGAAGTAGAATATATCTACTTCTTAATAGGCCTATCGAGATAGGGTGCTCCCATCTATTTGACTGGTTCCTGTGAAGGAGACATTACCACCCAGGAATTAATAAATCGCCATTGTATTCATGGGACTAGAACATCAGGGAAGAAAATTCCCATCAAAGCAGTGGTGGATGGCCCTCTTTGCACAGTCTTATTTACCATGCAGAGAGTGGTGGGGAGCCAAGGGGTTCATAAAGAATCTAGAGCACATATGCTCTATGCTATAGAGGCTATGGCACCCATATTCTTCAACTGGGTAGAGGCTCTACTACCAGTTTTCAAAGGTCAGCTGACCAAGTGTCGGTGGGGAGAGCTGAAGCAGTTCAGTTTCGGATCCATTTTAGCGTGTTTATTTTTTGATTGGACCCCCCAACTGAGACCCCAGGTAGTATTCATAGAGTTGAGGGTGAGAGACCCTCGCATGCTAAGGTGGGTTCAGATCATGGCCCGCAAAGGAGCAGGTAGAGGCAAGGTGAAGTTCAAAAACCCATTTTTTCAATGGCTGAGAGACTAGCTCCTCATGATTGAGGACTATGCATACGCGGGTACTGACTTTAGGGGTGACCCTGATCTACCGCTTCCACTTGGTGCACAATGGGGTGACATTGGTAAGAAACAAAAACCCTAAAAGGGAAATTGTGTTTTTATGTTTTAATGTTTTATATTTTTATGTGTAGTAATGAGACTTAAATGTTTTGATGCAGATGTTGGAGCAGCACGACCTGGGGGATCCTCCCCACTAGACAGGCGAGCCAGAGCTCATTTTGTTCCACAGGGTGATGATGTGATGGGGGATCTAGAGGAGAACCTCAAGAGGTTAACTCTAGACATACCAGATGCCTCGATCGATGACCTCCCACTGAGGTACCAGAGGCCCACTATAGGACTACTGGGTCATTTCAGAAGACTACTAGGTCGAGTAGCCCAGGTGGTCATGTGTTACCACGAGCATCACTAGATGATAGGCCGCATGATGTATTACTGAAAGCTAATAGATAGCTTCAGGATTTTTGTATGATGATTTTTTTCCTGAAAGCCTAAGCGCTTCAGATGAGGTCTCATGACCTATTTTTTGTAAAACACTTATATATATATATATACACAAACTTCTACTTTTTGTGTTTATATGTCTCAAATGGAAAATGTATTTATATGAGTTTTATGTGTCTTTTGCATTTTATTTACAGTGAATCATGTTTGATTTCTACGTCATGAATGGAAAATATGCCATTCTAGGATGTAATTTGCCAATGAGTCGGCAACTGCATTATCTTCCCTAGGGATATGCCTATAAGTAATAGCTTCAAATGACCTCTCCAATAAACGTACCCTCTAGAAGATATGGAGAAGCACAGGATTCTTGATAGTATAGACATGGTTTAAATGACAGACCACTAGTTGTGAGTCCATCAAAACTACCAAGTTACAAACATCTTGGGAGGCAGCTTCAGTCAGAAGACCTATGACTGCTTGATACTCGACGATATTGTTGGTAGCAGGACCAATACAAACCACTCCTGAACTGACCAAATTGTAAGCTGGGGAATAGAGAACCTAAGCAGCTGAGGCAAGATTCAGGGTGTGGCAGCAAGCACCATCAGTGAAGCCATAGAAAGTTATCTACTCTGCATGACCAAAACATGGTATAAACAGATATGGACACTAAACTCAAAACCATATTGAAAATACTTAATCACACTAAAAAGTCAAGTGATATACATATATGCAAGGTACTATACAAGAAATATCTAGGCATAGTACCTCTTCAGGTACAACCCATTGCGAGGTTTTCCTAAGGGGATTCCATCATAGTCCACGAGCTCGTAGGCCCCTTTCTCTAGAACTTCAGAAATAATGAAAGGAACGTACCGAATGGATTCAAACTTCCCTTTCCCTAGTTTGTCATGTCTCTGATCATAGGTTAAAAATAGGTCACCTTTGTTAAAGGAACGAGGTTGGATAGACTTGTCATACTGCACCTTGATGCATTTATTGTGTGTCTCATTGGCTAAGGCAGCATCTCTTCTAGTTTCGTCAAGGTTGTTCAAGTAGAGAAATATTTCTTCCTCTGTGGAAGTGTCTGGGAGAAGTTCGATGACAAGTTTTGAGGATCGAATTTGACATTGAATAGGAAATACAGCTTCTAGTCCATAGACAAGCTGGAAGGGTGTAAAACCAGTAGTTGTTTTTACCGAAGTCTTGTAAGCCCAAAGAGCAGAGAAAAGAATATGGTGCCAGTTGGATTTATGGTCTCCAACCATCCGACGCGGAATTGTTTTCAAAAATTTGTTAATGGCCTCAACTTAACCATTAGCTTGCAGATAATAGGGCATTGAGTTTTCATGATGAAAACCTAGCTTGGCACTTAATTCCTCCATCATTTGATTGTGGAAATGTGTTCCGTGATCCGTAAATATGGACTGCGGGACTCCAAATCTTGCTATCACATGATTGAACAGGAAGAGAGCGGTAGTCTTACCAGCCTCTCCATATGCAGGCATAGCCTCAGCCCATTTCATAAAATAATCAACAACTATGATGATGTAACCATGCCCCCCAACCGAGATAGGCTTACAATTCATGTAATCGATCCCCCATTTGGAAAAAGGGCCAACGGCAATGACGGGGTGTAACAGAGCAGGGTGGGTGTGATTTTTTGGATAGAAATGTTGGCAAGGTGGGCATTACAACCTTGTGACAATATTTAAAGATTGAAGGATAGAAATAGCCAGTGCGAAGGATTTTCTGGGCTGTAACCATCCCAGATAGATGACCGCCACATGCTCTAGAGTGGAAATCATTCAAAATTTGTTCAACTTCTGCGTGGGTAAGGCATCATCGGAGAATGGAATTGATACCATGTCTATACAAAGTGTCATTCAATATGAGGTAGTATTTTGCATGGTGATGGATACGATGGCAATCGTCACTGGATAGAGTGGGCTGAAATCTCTGTGTCTGGAGATAAATGAGCAAATCTCCATACCATAGGTCAGTAGTGCTTATTAGGAACAGGAATTCATTCGGGAATGAATCACTGGGTTCAGATTCTATCGAAGCACAAGGAAGATCACACATGAGCTTAGCAAAGACCAAGGATTTCTTTGAAGTAGCTTTGGAAAATTCTAGATCAAACTCTTGTAGGATGACTATCCATTGGTAATAGTTGCCCCCAAGCGCCTGAAAAGTTAGGAAGTAATACATAGGGTTCTGTTCTGCCAATATGGTGGTTATGCGGAGCAAAATGTAGTGACGAAATTTTTGAACAGCAATGACTGTGGTTAATGCTAATTTCTCCACAGGTGAGTATCAAGTTTCAGAATCCATGAGATTCTTACTAGCATAGTAGATCACGTGCTCCTAACCATCGGGATTCTCCTACACCAAAACCATAGCGAAGGTAGTAGTGGAGGCAACAATGTATAAGAGAAAATCCTTTGAATAATATGGGGGGTGTATCACGAGTGAGTGAGTTAGAGTGTGTTTGAGATTATCAAAGGCTCATTGGGCTTGGTCATCCCAAAATAACGAAGTGTCCTTCTTAAGGAGATGCATATAACCGTATGTTTTCTCTGCAAAATTGCAAACAAAATGGTGGAGGAATTTTTTCTTCCCTTGCAAAATTTGGAGTTCTATAAGGTTGTTTGGGACTGGTAGGGCTATAATAGCGACAATTTTCAATGGATCTATCCAGATGCCATCCTTAGAAACCACAAAACCTAACAGGAATCCCTTCTCAACGTAAAAAACACATTTATGAGGATTGAGCCGTATATTATAATGACAGCACCTCGGGAAAATGTCTCTAAGATGACCAAGGTGGTCCTCCCATTGTTGTGAATGATCTAGGAGGTCATTAAGGTACGGTTCTACAATATGTTTTATATCGTGAAACGCATAGGACATAGCACACTGGAAAGTGGCTCTAGCATTTTGTAGGCCAAATGGTAACTTCCTGTATGCAAAGGTTCCCCATGGGAAAATAAATGTTGTCTTGTGCTGATTGGTGGGTAAAATCTCAATCTAATTATACCCCGAAAAGCCATCCATAAATGAGAAGATGGCACTTCCGGCATAGTTGTCGATAATCTGGTCGATATGCAGAGTGGGAAAGTTGTCTTTGGAACAAGCTTTGTTCAAATATCTGAAATCGATGCAGACTCTAATGGTGCCCTACTTTTTATTGACAGGGATGACATTCGATACCAATTCCATCAGGGGTACAGGATAAATAAACCCCGCTTTTAGAAGCTTTTCTATTTCAGCTTTGATAGTTGCAGATGGACTTGTCTTGGTTTTTTCCTGACAAGTTTTGCAGTGGGATAGGTTTTTATTTCGTGAACCATAATGGATGGGTCTATCCCAAGCATTTCTTCATAGGACCATGCAAAGACATCTCAGAATTCTTTGAAAAGTTCTCTATATGTTTCAGACTCTTCTGCTGAGCAGTTCTGCCCAACATGAACATGCTCAAGGGTGCTAGGCTTGGCTGATATGTCAATTGGATTTGTTTGAGTAATGTTGCATAGGTTTCCTTCAGAAACTGTGCTCTGTAACAATATAGGAGTTTGAGGTGTTTTGACAATATCAGTAGTAAAAAGGGATGCAAAATCATGGTCTACCAAACTGGTGTTGAGGAGGAACGAGGATCTATGATGATGATCCTCCCATGTAGGTTCATTCATACTCATAACCTCCATAATGGACTCATCAAAAGGAAAATTTTGGGAGAGATAATCCAGAATAGGAAGATAGGGTTCTAACCAGTAGGGCAAGTGGTAAGGGTTCGAAGCCACCAGATGAAGGTCATTAGTGTGGTCATTGGAAAGGGTTTGGATAACGTTGTACATTGCTTCATGTAGACTCAACGAGGTGGACCCAACAATTTATTTTCCCTTTGGATCATAATCAAACAAATAAATCATATTTATCGTTGTCATTTCTGTGTTAGGAGGGTTTGATGGAAAAATCCCCATAAGGGAAGAATCCTTCAACATGCCTACCCCAATCGACTGGTAAGGAGGAGGGGACTGGACTAACATAGGGCTAGTAACATTCGACGTATAGAAATTGAGCTGGTCAATGGTTACAATCCTCCCTAAATGCGGAAATTGGACGGTTCAAAATACTGTCGAAGCGACAACAGTCATGGCATAAAACCAATTCCTTCCTAATATGAGGTTGTAATCTATCGGAGCATCTACTACTTCCACTTGAATGGAAACAGTTTTTCCCCCAATCTCAATTGAAAGGGCTGGTATGAGACCATGGGGCTGGAAACCTCATCCATCAAAGGCTTTCAGAGTCGTTGGTGATGTTACAAGCTCGGGAGAGCCAATAGCTTTGCAACAAGACAGGGACAAAACTGAAGTTGAAGCTCCTTCGTCTAAGATAGTTCTAAAGACCTTATTTTCAACTACTTTCATTATGATTTGGAAAGCGAGTTTGTGAGGTAGTCTATACTTATAGTTCTTGACATCTAAATGAATCAAATTAGTGTTTCCCGGTTCTAAAGCTCCTAACGCGGTTAACAAGTTTTTGTGTTGCGTAGGACAAATTTGGAGTACTTCCAAGGTAGACATTGCACATGGTGCCTGAGAAAGATCTTCAACTACATTATAAAATTGGGTAGCTCAGGAATTAGAGTTAAAAACATCCTTCCTAAGAGTACTCTTGGGTGGGTGCAAAACCATGTCAATATTAGGTTTCTCGATGGTTAGGGGACCAGTAGACGAGGACTCAGGAGAACCAGTAAAGGGAGATTTTCCTGAAGAAGAATTGTCTTCTTTCTTGTATGTGGGTTTGTCATAATTCTGACTTTGATTTTGCAAATTAATAGTGTCCAAGGACATCATGCAAACTTCCTCTAAAGAACTATAATTTCCCTGATTAGACATGTGGTCTATCAGCTGTTGTTGAGAGGGAAAAGGATCCGTAAGGACTACTGGTGCAAGATTAGTTTTTAAAAAATGATTGATTTCTTCATGACGAGGACACTCTTTCGTGAAGTGGCCACTTCTGCATAGCAGACATGGATATTTTTATTTTCTTTTCCCTTTATCATTCTCGTTGATGGTTGGTTTTGGATTCTCCTGCAGGTTTCTAGGTTTTTTGTTTTTGGCTTTACCTTTCTTTTTATTGTTGCTGGGCATTTGTGTACTCTGAATGGAATTTACCTTGGTGAAAAACATGGGAGTTGAAGGAGTAGGGGTGGAATTTTGGGGTTTCTTAGCAGGTTTTGCTGTTGGTGGGGACTGGATTGAACCAACAATCCCATCACTAGGGGTTTTTGCCGGTGGCTTGGCGGGATCAGTGCTTGGGCGAGGAGCTTGAGGGATCAAGTCATACAATGTTCCATACTGGGAATATACCATGTCCAGATATTGGGCTCGAATAATGGCTTGCTCTTCAGTAATGGTACCACCCATAGCCACATCTCGGGCGATTGGAGGCAACAAAGATTTAGTAAACCAATCAACTAACAATTGATCCGGGATAGGATCCTTAATAAGTATTTTCTACCTTCTCCACTCATGGATATGATCTGATATGTGCGTGGAGGTGTTCTGACGCAGAGAAGTTAAGAGATATGTGCCCATTTCATAGCGGATAGGAAGATGAAAGTGTGTAAGAAAGACAATTGCCAAAGAACCAAAATCCACAAACGAATGTTGTGGAAGTTCAATGTACCATTTCGCAGTAGTACCGATCAAAGTTCGCTGGAAGAGTCTTAAATGGACTGAATCGTCCATTAGGGAGTTCAAAGAACACCACAAATGGAATGTCATGACATGGTTTTTTGGATCATCTCCCTGCTTCCCATCGAATTTTGGAATTTTCGATGGTAACTTTACCAGAATGGCAGGCCACGAGGGGTTATGTCGAATGGGATCATTAATCAACTTGGAAAAATCAGGCAAGTCTAAAGTTGCTAGGAAAGGTAACTGGTGATTAGGTTGTACGTACTGGTAGTATTGATAGGGAATATAAGTACTAGTAGGAGCGTAAGTATATTGATATACAGGTTGTTGAAATGGCTGTTGTGATAAAGAACCAGTGGAAGATCCACTCGTAGGGGGTTGATTTCTAGGATCAAGACCGTTACGACCATCGGAGCCTCCAGGAGGAGGAACACTAGGGCCTTCGGGACCACCAGGATCACCAGGACCACCTGGGCCACCAGGAAGAGGACCACCAGACCCTCCAGGACCCATGGGAGGTAAACCTCTGGAGCCTTGAGAACCACTAAGAGGAAGGCCACCAGACCCTCCGAGACCATTAGGAGGCAAGCCACCAGACCCTTCGATACCATTAGGATGGAAGACACCAAGCCCCCTAGGACCATAAGGAGGAAAGCTGCCAGGCCCTCTAGGACCATTAGGCCCCCCAGAGGGAGGACCTCCATAAGGTGTTCCTCCGGCACCCCTCGCAATATGTATAGGTATCCCTCCCATAGCTGGCATGTAGGACCAGTTGGGTTGCCCCCATGGAGTGAAAGTATTACCAATATATGGAATTCAAGCATAAGGTATTCCTATAGGGGTGGGTTGGTAATTTATATTTCCTACAGGTACTTGATTTCCTGTGTAACCATACCCCCAAGATGTTTGATTGCTTACAGGTTGTGCCCCCAAGGGCTGACCTGAACTGGATGGGGTGTTAACCACATTCATATGGGTAGGATCGACATAGACTACATATTGCTCTATATTAGAGGTTTGTTCTTTACTAGCTACAATTCCAGTGATTGGTAACGTAGGTCATGCCGGGGGTTTCCCCTCGGCACTAGAAGGTGTTGATGAAATAGGAATTGAATGTTGTTCCCTAGGTGCGGAAGACCTGGAAGGATTTGGAATAGACATAATATGGGAGGTGGTGGGGTTGGTAGTTTGGCCTAGATTATGCAGAGTCATAGCGTCATCTATAATAGGTTCAATGGGTTTCATAGAATTAGCAAGTGAGCGATATCCCGCAAGCCAAGGGTATGTATTACAAGGAAAAACTGTCGAGTGAGGTGGTGGTGTACCCAATATGTTATCTATTTTCTTTTCAAGGTCTCTTGCATAGAGAATAGCTTCCCGGTATTGTCAATGTTCTTCTTCATTTGGTGAAATTTCTTCAGAAGAGGTTGGGTGAGTTCCAAATGAAGCAATGGCCTGTCCCATAGAGGTATCCCAAAATGGAGCATTGGTACCATAATCTAGATGGGTAGAATCATCAACATGGCCTTCTATGGGAGAATGGAAAGAAGTATTACCCCTAGAAGGTTGTTGAGCCAAGGGAGGACTGTGTGAAGGATATGGATCTCTGCTTTCTGCAACCACATTTTCTCTCACTTGGGAGTTGGTAGCAGCTCCTTGGTCGATAGCTTCCATAGGATCTTCTCTCGAAACAGGAGTAAAATCAAGTGGAAAGCCCCATACTCTTCTAGACTATCTCAATTAAGCCAGTTTGTATAGTTCCTATCTAACCTAGGGTTTCAAAACTAGAAAAAACACACCAAAAATTCCCCTACTCAAGCTACAAGCCAAACAAGCAAACTTAAATGACAGGAGGAGTTTAGATAGTTCGGTCTCTCACCAAGATTGTCAAGAAGGTGCCACTCACAATATACTCTAGGTACGTGTGTATTAATCTCCCCGAATGATGTTTTTGGTGTATGTCTCCAAGCAAGAGGGCCAAAGGTCTTTTCTCAGATAGATAAGGTATCCTAGTGGGGTCTCTCGATATACGCAAGGTACGTGGGAGCTCAAATTGGTAGTAGTGTTGTCTAATGCACAACCGTTCACAAGGGGCCTTCCTATATACAATCGAGTATGTGAAGTACCTTTCTATATACCTCAAGGATACATGAAAGACCGTTCGATATACCGATGGTACGTGGAAGAACCATACGAGTCCCGAGATGTAGTGCAGACAAGTAACGATAGCTCCTACGCTTAACAACGCCCGAACACGTCTCTAGCCTATCACTCAAATTTCTATGTAAATTTTAAGCCTATAAATACCATTAATTTTAAAGTGGACGGTTAGGTGAATGCATGGAATTTTGACAGAAAAAGTAAAACCATGTAGATATGTAGATGCAAATATTTCACTTTACCATTCGAGGTATTCCTACTTACGGGAGGGAGAGAGAGTATTTTCTTTTCGTTTTGAAAACCAAAAATTCTCAAATAACTACTTTGAACAAATCAAATCCAAAGACACGAAACACATTCCAAACTCATTTTTCTTTTTGAAAGCAATCAGATGGGTAAGAGTCTCTTTTCCTAAAAGAAAAACAACAAGCACTCTACATGCATATGCAATCTATTTTTTCGATTTTTCTTTTAAACATGGATAGATCTAACTTAAAACTGCACTATTTTTTCTTTCGATGAGACAGTACTAATGCAAGAGAGACAAAAGAACAAAGGGAACGTGAAAGATTATGAGGCTAATCAGAGATCCAGTGCCCTATGCTCAGTAAAAATAATGAACTAATCTCAACAAAAAAAAATCTTTTTAAAAGCAAAAAGAAGTCCTCTATGGAAAAAAAAAATGAAATTAAGATGATAATCAAGTGGTTTTTCTTTCAGTCTTTATAAATGAAACGAAAAGAGATCTAACTGAAACCTAAGCTTTCAACAATTCCTTTCAAAATCACAACCAAAAAGCATGAAAAAAAATGAATAATCAACAATCGTAACCTAGCTTTTGAATTATTTCAATAAAACAAATTTTCACCACAAAATTTTCAACCATGAGCATTCAGATTCAAACAAACAAGCCTGACAGTGCAGGGATGAAAGCAAGAAAAATCCTACTTTTGCAAAAAATCACAAAAATCAAGTTCTGGAACAAGGCCTACCTGGCACCCCACTAGAAGGGTCTTTGATAGAGCGGTTCTGGATAAGCACCGCTTCTGGATCACTGCACTCAAACGGTAGCACCTCCTATTGCTAACAGGGTTCAAGCGGTGGCACTGCTTATTGCCTACATCACATGCACAGTTCCCTGAATATATCCACAACACAAAGAGAATGATAATTCAGGTCAGAAATTGCTCAGATCAAGATAAATACTGATGAATTGACAATAAAACAAAGCATATAAAGTCAAAGCAGTTCAGATCTGAACAGATCTGAAATTTTTAAACCAAAATTCACTAAGTCAGATGGCAGATTTGACTAAAGAGAGTTAAAGACTAGAGCCTAGATTCGGACAAGTGTTCAAGGACTGAGGAAGATTAGATCAACTAAAATTTTATTTGCTTCCTCAATGGAGTCGCCAGATTTGTTGTCAGGAATATTGCACCTTCTACAGACAGAAGTTGTTCCTCTAGTCTGAATGGTTCAGATCCATAACAAATAAGTGAATGAAAAAGGGTGAAAACCTTCCCTGGATGTTGTAAACACCTGGAATAATGCTTTGATGATGAACATGTGTACCTGCAGAACATGTCAAACAAACAAGAACATCAAAGCTACCAGAACATTATTTACACATCCATACTAGTGACTGAGGAATCTAGTAACATATATATGTGAGATCAGTACAACAGATATGTGGGACGAAAATCAGTTTTGCATTAAGAAATCAATGAAGAAGCTTACAACCATTTCCTTAGTGTTGAAAAACTCCTCCACAAGACAAACACCTCATCCCCGATAGCTCCAACTTGCTCTCTTGTGCTCTCCAATGGATTGGGATAGGTAGTCAATTCAATAACATAACATTACCATTCAGTTCTCCCCCTAAACCATGGATATGAGCTTGTATTTATAAGACTCAAATGGATAGGTATGGTTGAGAGATTGGTGGGTGAGGTGGCTAAGAGATCCTACAAAGAGGGATCTCGAGCTCAACCAACCCAGGTGAGTAGGGATAAGGCTATCCACGAAGCTTTTGATCTAGAAGCTTCGTGAAGCTTCTTTTTTTCACCTTTTACCAATGGTACCGCTTATACACCCTTATGACAGAGCGGTGTAGGTAAGAACCGCTTCAAGAACAAAGCACATACGTGGTGGCACTGCTTCTCTATAACAGGACTCAGACAGTGTTGAACAAGGTACCGCTCAACATCTAAAGGGAAAAAGCGATGCTGGGGTTTTTTATGTAGGATTGACATCTAGAGCATGTTTCCACTCCAAGTTTGGGATTTAGGGAAAACATAGGTGTTAAGGATCTCATCACATGTTGGTGACAGGATTTGGGTATAAGACTAACAACATCACTTTTTTGCACACTAGACAAGAAATTAACATTTTTCTTATTATTGATATTTTCAAGCATGGTGGGGTAATCCTCCAAAGAGTGATCATCGACACCACAAATTGCACATAATTTAAGTTCGTTTTGATCCTTGTATGGACACTCAGCATGTCGATGCCCTTCGTTTAAGCACGTATAACACTTGAGCAGTTGGTGTGGTATGTTCTCCCAATTCCTGAAGTATCAGCCTCGACCTGAAAATCCTCCATGATGATTATTGTCATACTAACGCTCGTACCTTCAATCGTCATATCTTTGATTTTTTTGCTCATTTCGGTCGTTATTATTCCTTATATTATTTTCGTTATTATTTTGTGCACTAGCGTTTATCTGGTAAACCGCATGATAGTTCTGTCGGTTCTTTAAGTTTAGTTGACATTCAATTATTACATGGATTTTGACTTCACATATTACGCACCAACGAGATTTTTTCGTTTTTCATATTATATGGAAAATATTTTGTCGCATGTTGGTTGTTCACCTGGAAAATTTCACAAAATCATTTTGACTAAACAAACCGGACGTCTTGTCAGTGTTCTTCTTGTCAGTAATAGTCTTTTGTATGCCTGACTGTCGATCATTTCATACACCACACTTCGTGTCCCTTGAGGCTTATTTCCCATATTGACTTCTGCATAATATTCAATTGTTCTTCAATACTACTATCAACAGGTTTTACTAGATAATACTCATTCATCTCTACTTATAACGCCTTAGTTAATGCATCTTCATAAGTATTAAAATTGTCTAGTCTGATATGCATTCATATTTTCTGTAAAATTCCTGCAAAAACCATTGGATTAGCAATTGTTTATCTATATTATAATCCAACTGGAATAGTAGGTATTTAAATATTTTATCATACTCGCAAAATGTCTCAGTCGGTTTCTATACTGTAGTCTTCAGCTTCTTTGTTGCTAAATGTTTTGCATCTGGTGTCTTGAAGAATGACATGAATTGTTTTTTAATTTGTGCCTTAGTGGCATTCGACGTTCTTTCTATGTACATCATGTACCATGTTAGTGCTCATTTTTGCAGAGCAACATCAAACTGATCCACTAGTTGATCTTCATTAGTAACAGTTTTTGCTTCCCAAGTCAGCTCATAGATGAACCAATGTCGTATGGGATCTTTATCTCCCTCATAGAGGGGAATGTGTGCAAACACGTGAGCCATATCTTTGGCTTCAATGTATTCTCCATGCAGTGGAGGGGGTTGTTGTGATGGTGGTGGATTACTTCTTGTGACTCTATTTTCTTCACATCTATTCTCGACAAAACTTTCATTTCCATCGGAAGTTTTATCTGTAGAAGTCAGTGCGCTTTTGACTAGAAGTCTATTTATGTCTACTCGTTCTGATGATACCCACCTAAATTGGTGAGACTGGGGTATCCTCTCTTGTGAATTCGAATGGTATGGTGTGTTACCTAAAGCTGTGATTAGGTATGGGGTGCTCCTTCATGTTCTGAGAAGAGTAGGTGAATACCATGGTTAGATGAAAAGGGTTGAAAGGTAACCCAATTTCCTTCCCGCGGTTGATGATTACAAGATGGTCAACATCATTTCCTTCTTCGTCTAGTCAAATCCATACACCTAATTCTCCAACTCATAGTCCCAAATATTATTGAACAATATCTTGCACTCGAGCACTCTAGATATAATTTAATGGGGAATGAGGTGTGATGTTATGGGGTATATCAACTTGGAGAGATCTACCATGCTCTATCCACAAGTATTCCTCCATTGGTGACACTTCTTCCTCAACACCTTCTTCTTGTCGGTCATGACCGAACTCTAGTGGATTCCCTTCTTGTTCTTTCAGCCTATTCACCATTCTCCCTTGTTGGAGGACAACAGCCTGCTCTCTAATCTCTTCCATTATCTTTTGCCTCTTCTCTCGTTCTATCTTTTGTATATCTGGAGTGCTTTTGTGAGTAATCATTCTGTTTTTCTCCTTTTTGGCCTGATTTTTCATCATTGGAAGTGGTGTCTTCATAAGTTGACTAGAATTCCTCTACTCTATTCCAAAACATGACCAACTACCCCCCATAGCTGACCCATAATATTTTAGTAAGCTTGGGTGGAGCTGTCTATTTGTTTAGAAAGTACTCCCACTCTCTTTATTTGAAAAAAAATTCCCACTCCTTCTGTTTGGTCGCCCAGTTTCTGCTAGATGGAGGATTTATCAGTAATGGATGAGGTTCAACAATATGACCCACACCCTTGTCGATCAAGCATTTGAACAAAATTGTCGTCAATGTGTTATATCAAAATCCTGTCACCATCATGTGATAAGACATTTGACATACCTATTTTCCCTGAATCCCAACTTCTGGAGTAGAAACTAAATGGTTTTTCATCAATCTGTCATACAAATTCCCAACACAATGCATGCCCCTTTAGCCAGGAGCGGTACCCCTGCTCGCACCGCCTTTCATCGGTTGTCCAGACTCCACAAGCGGTGCCACTGCCCATTTCCCGTGGTCCATAGGCGGTTATTACCAGAACCACTCTGTCATAGAAGGAGAAGCGGGGTACCCTGGGTAAAAAAGGAAAAAGAGAAGTTTCTCGAGGCTTCTAGATGATAAGCCTTGTGTATTGCCTTATCCCTACTGTTGTGGGTTGTTTGAGGTTGAGATCCCTCATCCTAGGATCTTAGAGGCGACCTCACCCACTAATTTCTCAACCATATTTATCCATTAAAGCCCTATAAATATGAGCTCATAGCCATGGTTGAGGAAAGAACATTGAAGGTATTGTTATGTTGTTGGATTGATTCTTTGCCCAAGATCATTTGGAAAGAGCATAAAGAGCTAGAGTCAGAACTTTTGGGGATGAAGAGCTGGTTTCATGGAGATGCACGTCAACACTAAGGCTTGGTTGTAAACTTCTTCATATTTCTAATGCAAGTTGATTTTTGTCCCACATATGATGTTGTTGTTGTGATTTCGCATATATATGTTGCTAGATTCCTTAGCCACTAGCATAGATTAGTAGATCATATTCTGTTTGCTTTGATTTGTTTCGTGTTGAGCTTTTTTGCAGGTACACAGGTGAACTGTCAAAGCCTTGTATTCTAGATATCTACATCGTCTAGGGAGGTTCTTCAACCTATGTCCTCTATTTGTTCTGGATCTGAACCATTCAGACCAGTGGAACACCTTGCTGTCCACAGAAGGTGAAATATTCCAGCTAACAAATCTGGTGACTCCGCTGGGGACACTAGTCTATCAGTTGTTATGATCTTCCTTAGTCTGCAACTCTTGTTCGAATCCAGGATCCATTTTCTTCAACTCTCTTCAGTCAGATCTACTTTCTGACTTGCATTATTTGGGTTTGAAATTTCCAAATCTGTTCATATTTGAGTCATTTCAGTCTTTTATGCTCTGTTTCGATACTCAATTCAACAGTATTTGCCTTGATCTAGCCTTTTTCTGACTAGATCCTTCATTCTCTTTGTGTTTTTCATTTTTATAGGGAACCACACATGTTTTGTTAGCCATACTCGGTGCCACCGGCTAAATCCAGTGAGCAAGAAGCGGTTCTACCTCAAAACCGTCTGTCAGCAGCTTCATCTGCGCAGTGCCAGGTAGGCCCTATTCCAGGCTTTGTATTTTGATTTTTGTGTGTTTTTGGCTTACTTTTTGATGAAAATCAAGTGTATTTTGAAAAAAAAAATGCTCCCTCACGGTCGGGAGGGGCCATGAATTGTATATTCTGCAGTCGCTTTGAGTGTTATATTCCCTTTGCATTCAAAGAGAGTTTGTGTTTCTTGCATTAGATTTTATATTATTTTCTTTGCTTGAAACCTCTTGCTCTTTTCTGTAGATATTATTCATTGGAATTGGAAAATATACATTTCATTTTCATGAGTAAGCTTTGGTTTGTTTTGGACTTGGAATGCATGAGTGATCCATGTTGTTTTGAGTCTTCCTTTGCTTGGGGTGATTCTTGTTTCCTTTTGCATGCTTATTTTTTCAATGCTTGGTAGGAAAGATTGGTTCTTCATTTCCTTGTCTGTTTCAAAGAGAATTTTTAGTTTTCTCTCTCTTTTGCTTTATTCGCAAGCTTGTTGAATGATTTCCTTCTTGGTTTGTGCATGATTGTTTGAAATTATAGATCTTACTTTCATTGAGAAGAAACATCTATTTTCAGCTTTTTGTGCATTAGAGTTAGATTTTTTTGGAAATGTTAGTGAAATCATCTTTCCATTGAGTTTTTATGCGTCTTTTTCAAGCATGAAAAGATAGGAAACATTTTGATTTATGTTAGATGTTCTCTAGATCTCTTTCTTATTTGCTTTGAATATTGTTTGGGGTGCATTGATATTTTACTTTTCGTTTGAAAAGATAGAATTGCATTTGCATTTGGGTGTGCATTTTTTGGGAAGAAAAGTAAATCTCTCTCCCTCTCTTAGGTAGAATTTCATTGAAGAGGAAAACTTGCATTATCATATAGATCAATGTGCATCTTCTTTAATTCAAGTTTTTACTCCATGGTTCCACCTAAACGCACAAGATAAAATTAACGGTAGTACTAGGCTAAAATTTACATAGCAATTTGAGTGATAAGTTAGAGATGTGTTCGGACGTTGTTAAATGTAGGATCTGTCATTATTTGTCCGCATTACATCCCGGGACTCACGCGGTTCTTCCACGTACCATCGGTATATCGAACAACCTTTCACGTACCCTTGAGGTATATAGAAAGGTACTTCACGTACTCGATTGTATATCGAAAGGCCCCTTCTGTACGGTTATACATTAGACAACACTACTACCGATTTGAGCTCCCATGTACCTTGTGTATATCAAGAGACCCTTTTAGGAATCCTCAAACCATCTGAGTTATCCTTTTGGCCTGTCCTGTGAGGTTCCTGACTCTTATCCACTCCTTTCACATGTTTGCTTGTTGCTTTTAGTTTTAGTAGTACTTGCTTGTGCGTGGTAGTTAAGGGGTTATTAGAGAGTTTAAAGATGGCATCCTCATCTGGGACTACCAATCAAGAGATCCCTTTCCAAGGTGTACCTTTTGTATTCCCTCCAAGTGAAGGTATTGGTCCTCCCTTTATTGCCACTCTAAATATTCCTGGATTAACTATAGGATTACCGGTCTGGCTGTTTAATCCAATAATTCCTGTTACACCTAATGTTTCAAATGTCACCTCTCCTACAAGAGAGGATCGACCTCAACCTAATCCTGCTCCTTCTTCACCGGTTGTGGCTTCAGCTCTTTCTTCTTCTTCGCTTGACCAAAGCTCTACGGTTAGTAGTCATGTGGATAAGAATAAGAAGAAAGGGAAGGGTAAAAATAAGAAGGATAAGAAAGAGAAAAAGTAGCAACCATCTGCTCTCAATGGTGCTCATTCTAAGAGAACGCCCAGAAAACCCAAGTTCCCTTGTAAGATTTGCAAGGGGGACCACCTTCTTAAGGAGTGTCTTGGCCTCTCTCGTGTACAAGAAGAGTGGTCTAAAAGGTCCAAACCGCTTGTGTCATCAACCTCTGATCATTATGTTGACAATACTCCCTCAACCAGTGACCCATTGGTAAAAGGTCGTAAGGGTAAAGTCTTGTATCCTTGTTTGATATGAAAGGCTATGCATCGTACTTTTCTTTGTCCAAGCATGGATGAAGCTTCGCGTTGGATGGAAATTATTACTGATCATCAACAGGTGATTTCAACAAGTGATAGTAAGTTATCCCTCGATCCCCCACTGGTTGACCAAGTGGTTGATTCAGATTTATCTGTGGTTGATCCCACTCTTCCTTTGGAGAGTGAAGTTAAAGTGGTCAAGTCGGTGTCATTTCCACCCGATTCTGCTCTTTCATCAGAGAGTGTTAAGACTGAAGTAGTCTCTTTGACCAAATCTGTGTCTTGTTCTTCTCTTCCAGTAGAGAATGAACCAAAACATGGCGAATTTTTTATGCTTTGTTCTGATTGTTCTCGACAAGAGGAAATTTTATCTGTCTCGACAGAACCCTCTTTGAGTAGTGAGGTTATTTCCTTTGACTGGAGTAACCTAACAGAGTCTCATCTTCATTCGAGTGTTCCTTTCCAGATAGTTGTGAATGTTACTGCTAGGCGGATACTTCACACTATTGTTGACGAAGGGGCTTCTGTTAGTATTATATCCTCAACTTCTTGGAAAGCTTTAGGTTCTCCTCAGCTTGTGCCAGCCACTGATCAGATATTGGATTTTAATCGAAGGCCTACTGCACCTTTAGGGACCCTTCCTTATTTTCCTATTACATTAGGAGGAAAAACTGTCTGTATTGATGTTATGGTGGTCCAAGGTCCTTTAGATTTTAATATGCTCCATGGATGTGATTATGTTTACGCCATGAAAGCCGTAGTGTCCACACTCTTTAGAGTTATGCATTTTTCCCATGATGGGAAGATTGTGACCATCGATCGGCTTTCATTTGTTACACCTGACCATCGCATTACTCCTAGTGACCAGACTTCCCTGAATGTGCCGCATGTTCTTGTGGTTGTTTCCCCTTCTAGTTAGCATCTTCCCATCATAGGTAAAATGGGGGGCATGGCTCTAGTCGATGGACATCATAATGGAGCTAAGCCGCTAGCTTTTAGGTAATGGGGGCAACCTACCAACCTCTAGATATCATGTTGGGTAGCAGCAGGTTTTAGAGCATAGTTTACTTTTGGTTTCAAGCTCGTTAAAAGATAAAACCACTCCTTAAGCATAGTTTACGCTTTTGGTTTCAAGCTTACATAAAAATGAAACCATGTCTAGAGCATAGTTTACTTTTGGTTTCAAGCTCGTTAAAAAATAAAACCACTCCTTAAGCATAGTTTACGCTTTTGGTTTCAAGCTTGCATAAAAATGAAACCATGTTCTGAGCAAAGTTCCCATTCTGTGTCAAGCTCGTTAAAAAATGAAACAGATGCCCCTGAGCAAAGTTCCCATTCTGTGTCAAGCTCGTTAAAAAATGAAACAGATTCCCTTGAGTAAAGTTCCCATTCTATGTCAAGCTCGTTAAAAAATGAAATAGCACCTAACCATCATGTCAGTTTTCCCTGAGCAAAGTTTCCATTCTATGTCAAGCTCGTTAAAAAATGAAATGGATCTCCCCAAGCATAGTTTACCTTTTGGTTTCAAGCTTGCATAAAAATGAAATCATGTTCCAAGCATAGTTACCTTCTATTTCAAGCTTGTGTAAAAATGAAACAGATCCCCTTCCCTTGATTCGAGTCTTCATTTTAGTGTTAGAACTCGAACCTTCTTTCCACCTGCCCGATTCTCGTTCTTCCTACCCCTTGGTGAACATTTTCACATTAGTAACCAGGTTTTTAGGTTGGGTATGGAAGAAGAATTTTCAAATGAAACGAAGCTTGGGGGCATGTTGAGCTGCTAGCAACCATGCTAGGGGTAAGCTTCTCTAGCAATCATGCTGGGGGAAAGATTCCAACCTCTATATATCATGTTAATGGGATTTTTCAAGCATAGTTTACCCATTGGTTTCAAGCTTGCATAAAAATGAAACAAATTCCTGAGCATTCTTTTAACTAATCTTTGAGCTTGTTAAAAACAGTAAGATGGTGTTGAGCTTACTTTTCATTTTTTGTGCTCTAGTTAAAACATGAAAGTGGCTTGAGCTTAGTTTATTACTTTTTCGTGCTCTGGATTCAAACATGAAAAAGGATAATAGAGTCCTCTTTAAGCTCTTTTTGAGCTCTTAAAATGTGAAAAGATAATCGAGCGATCTTGTCTTCTTCATGCTCGTTAAAGTATTTGAAGATTCATCCATCCGACGGTAGGTTATCTCTTTTTCGGTTCAGATTGGACTATTTACGAAAAAGCATCACTCCAGCCAATCATGACTGGAAGAGTTCCCTAAGGTATGATTTTATACTTTTTCGGGCCTTAGGGACTAAGTCATATGAAAAAGGACCCTTTGGAGTCTTCTTCCATATTCGTTCAGACTCTCTAAACATGAACGATACCGAGTTTTCTTTCAGTGGAATCATTAAATTAAACATTGAGAGACCCGTCTTGGTATCGAACCCCTCCTCTCTCAGGTTCATAAAACATATGAGAATGGACTTGTCTTTCGACAAGCTATATCGAGTGTTTGTTACCCTCTTTGAACTCGTAAAACCGAAAAGAGGCACTCATCAATCATGATGGGGGAAATGGGAAGGGAATACTTTTGCAAATAATGGCAGTTTTTTGTCGTTACCTTTGAACATGGCACTTGTCTGCACAACCATGTCAGTCAATTGGGTATTCAACTGATCTCCATGACGATCCACTTTCATGAGTCATGTCAATCCTTTTGAGTCTTTCAAAATAATGCATTGTCCACTGTCGCATTGTGTGTTTGTCCCGTTCAGTCATGCTAACAAGTCTTTTTTTCGTGCCACTCGATGTTCAAAGGGGATTTGAAAAAGTTTTACCGCTGCAGTCTACACAGTCTTTGTGTCTGTATCTTTGAGTTAGTCATATGGTTACTACATTCACATCATTCCATAACTATGTTCTGAGTTTCGTGTCGTCGATGTGGGACTCATCATGGCCCTCCTTCGACGAGACTCTTCCCGTCGACATCAGCTCATCATCTAGGAAATAGTCTTAGAAACAATGTTTAGTACCTTGAGATCTGTATGCCTTAATGTTTAGTACTTTGTGGAGGATGAGATGAAGACCCTAGGCATTTGTTTAAAGTGCTCATTGCTTTTCCCCATGTTGCGATGGAGTTTTGTATATCTAGCATGGATCCACATTTGTATGGCCGTGGCTATGCTCAAATTTGCATCTGTATGACATAGATCTATGGTGTATGTCTAGTAGCTATGCCCAAGTTTGAGTTCTCTATCACATGAATCTATGCTGTATTCTCGTAGCCATGCTTGTTTATTCCACTCATGGATCTGCCTTGTATTGGTCTGCAGCTATGAGTTTGGTTACTTGTGTCTATGAGTCAACATATTAATGTACTTCAGATACATACTTCGATCGAGCTGACATTTTCATCTCCTGGCGATGACTTGTTCTCAAATCTCTCGTTTATCGTATCCCTCTAAGACTCATGCTTTGGGGGGCATCCTGTTATACCAAAATCCTATCACCATCATGCGATAAGACATTTGACATACCTGTTAGCACTTAGAATATACCCAGGTTGTAAAAGGTAAACTCCAAGGTAACAACAAAACCACTTTAGAAATAAACTGGTATTTTCTTCCAGAGAGGGATCTCTCAATAAAGATTTAACAGGACCAGATATAAAATAACATTTAAATATTTGTGTATTTGGCTGAAACAATCACATAACCATTGGGCATGGATTCATATACAATATAAAGATATCACAAATACATGTACATGAGATTCATCAAAGGCAAGATAATCACATCATCACAGTCATTCAAATTGATCTAGGTGAAACAGAAGAGATGAAGAAACAACTCATTAATACAGAGCATCAACAAGGATGAATTCTATATCAGCTTTAGCAGAAAAAATCAAATAATATCTGAAATGATGACCAGAGCATAAACATATGAATTCCAATCATCTAACGCTATATTCCAGATACGAGGAAGAAACAAAATGGAGTGTCACACAAGGGAAATACAATCGCATAAAGAAAGAAGCACAGACTGCAATATCAACGACACAGGAATATCTGGCAAAACTCTCATGAATTCACTTTGTTATTCAAACATAGATATGTTCTCCAAAATTATTCCACCCGATGGGTTCCAACCCCCATCTCTTAAAATACATGCACATTTATACATAAAATAATAGGTCTTCCCAGAAGATCGATAACTGAATGATCGTCTTAATTTAGAGTTTGTAACTGAATTCCTAGCCCCTAGGAAGTTTGTTACAACTCCAATCCTAACAGATCACAAAGTAACAATCAACTTGATAACAAACTTTCAGCGAGCCAGCTCCACACCTTTGCCCCATCAGCTTCACATCTTTGCCCCATCAGCTCCACGTCTTTGCCCCATCAGCTCCACGTCTTTGCCCCATCAGCTCCTCAGTGCATAACACCTGTTACTAGGGATGAAGAATATACTTTGTCTTTCCAAACCGCTCCACGGATTTCCACTGCTCCGAACTTGGGGTGTCACATTCTTTCATTTCCCGAATTGATACTTTGAGCTCCATATATGCTTCATAGGACTTCTTGGGCAATCTGCTTCTGATGATGGCGAACTTCTGCAGGATTTCGAAATCTTCTGTTAACATATCCACAATGGTTTTCCCTATTAGGATTTTCTCCAAATCATTAAATTTGGAGTGGTCCATGCGGCACTAGACAAGCAGGTTATCATAATGTTCCTGTGAGAACATCCGTCCCTCTTCGTCCCAGAAAGAAGGCAATCCGTCTTCGAACAGCTCTTGAAAATCTTGTTTGAAATTATTAACCTGCAAAAGCAATCCTTCTGATTTATCTTGGACCGTCTTGATAAGTGATGCTTGTGGATGAATTTATTTTCCCACAGCACTATTGATACTCTGTCTTTTATGCCCATATCATGCAACTTATGATATGTCAGTGAATTCAGAAAATTCAATGTGTTCTGAGCTGTAGTAAGAGGCCTCTTCTCCATATGTTCATTTACCAGTTTTAATCTCTGTGAGCCAAATTTATCAGTATATTCAAATCATCAATAAAATTTAGATAGTGCTGGAACTTGGTGATCTCTATCGACAAGGTATCCCAAATGATATGTTTTGCCCCCTGAAGAGGGCCTTTCCTGATGCTTTTCTCTTTTAGCTCGTTGAATTTTTTCTGCAACTAATTTCTATCCTGTAATATTTTCTTTTTACTTTCACTTGCTTTGGCCAATTCAGCTTTTATCTTTTCATTCTCTGCCTTCAATTCTTTAATTGCTTCATCTTTCAAGCTCACCTGGGACATAGGCACCAATAAATCATCTGCAGAAAAATCGTCTAATGGCTTGTGGATATTCACAATGGACAGGTCTTCATCAGCGGGGGTTTGACTCATTAGCTCTTCCATAATTTCCTTATCGTCACTTTGGTCTTTTTTCATTAAGGAAATCTGGGATAATAGTTCATTCCGCTCGGCCTCCCACCTGTCCTTTTCTTCCTGTAGCTCGACAGCTTTTCCCTTATACTCCATCATCTCTTGATGGATTTTATCCTTTTCCTCTTGCAAAGCCATTAATTTAGCCGATTGGATGTGCTCTGAAACTGGGATCTTCAGCTTTTTCTTTAAGACCTGGAGTGCATTGTCTTTTTCCTCTAACATCCTCTTGACTGCCTGGGTGTTGTCTGAACTAACAATGTCTGTTTGCAGTTTTCTAATTTGAATGACATTCGCTTTATTCTCAACTTTCTCATGCTTCAATTGAATTTCTAATTTGTCTATCAAAACTTGCAATTTATTAATCCTTACCATGGCTTGCAATAAGTCTGAGTAAATGATGTCACTGGTCTGTTTGTGAAGTTGAATTTTATCCGGCGTACTGATTTTGTCCAGCCGGATCTCCATTTCAGACATCTTCTTGTCGTTTACTATAGCCATCTTAAATGTATTTCTCTCAGCATCTCTAGCAGAAACTAGAGAGGTTTTTGAACCGCATAAAGTTCTCACTTTCGGGTGCAAATTTCTGGTCTCCTCCATAGACTGTTTCCTCTTTTCCATATAGCTGGATTTGAGCTCTTCCTTCGATTTAAATACCGGGCTTGATTCTGAACTGTCTACATCACCCTCTACATTTTTAAAAGATAATTGATTTACTTGTACGGTTTTCATGGGAATCAAGGCAACCTTTTTAAAACCATCAGAAACTTCCTCATTTACCATTTCGCCACCTTCAAGCAGCTTTGCCATTTTATGGGACCCATCTTCGTCTACTTCCATACTCTCAATCTCAGAGAGACTTCTCTTAACTATAATGTTAGTATTTTCTGATACTGTAATGGGTGCAATATGTGGATCTTCCTTGAACTGTAACAGATTGGCTGTTTCAACCAAATTTTCAACAGACTGGTGCTCAAATGGCTTATTCTTGTTGGCTTGTTTCCTTAGGGATATAACATGATGTGGATCATAATTCACTTTGGATTCCCTTTGGAAATCCATATTCTCTAACAATTTCTCTATGAATATTAAGGCGCCTTTACTTTTAAAAATTAAAGAGCTGACTTTAAGTGGAAATTTAGTGTTTGAATACTTCTTGAAAGCCCCAAAATGCTCTTCTTCAGATAACAACCTCTGCCTCATAAATTCAAGTGCGAAAATCCTTGGGGTTAAAAAGGCAGGTAACCTGTAAGGCTGACCGGTAAACCCATATATTCTTAACACAGTGTAATCTCTGTACAGAAACCAATCTCCAACCCGATATTCGGGTGAAGACTGAATTAAACACTTCATCTCATCCAGAACACGGGGCAAATCCTCATCAAATAACATTTTGTACATTTCCGACATGATCGAATTAGCAAATTCGAACATGTTGATTTGCTTAGGCAAATCAAAAGAGCACAGAGTACTTAAAAATTTCAACTCGGTGACATTGGAGCACAACAGAATGTTGAGCAAGTAGGTTTGAAACCTGAAGAAACGAACTTTTGGGAACTCAGTTAACTGCAGATGGATAGTTTCAGCGAGATACTCATCAAAATTAAACACAGGAATTGGCTGGGATTCAGGGCTCAAGGAACTTATTCTTAATAAAAAACCAAGGATGAGATCGCCTACACGAAAATCATCATCTAGGCCTAATACTTGACAAACCAAAGACATGACCATTTGGACTTCCTTTTTGAAAATGTGCACAGGGTAGGGCAGAAAAAACCATCAAGGGATTGACCTTCTCTTAAAATATTAGACAGGAAATGACAGCGATTCTCAGTTTCACAATTCTTATAAAAATCAGCAAGGACCGACTCATTTATCGACTCACGATTGACAGGGTAATTTTCAGGTAAACTGAGATTTTCTTTGATGACTGTGGCATCAATTTTACAAAGAATTCTGGACGCAGACCGACTCACAATTATTCTCTGGGAGGGAGAGTAGTTTACGGCGCACCACTCTGCAAATTCCGGGAAAGTGAGGGTTTTCTCAAGAGTGAAGTAATACAGGAAAGACTTACAGACATTTAATACATCATTCCCCTGTGAGTTATACTACCACAATTTCTCCTTACTGACCGACACACTCCCTATGGACAGGAAGGGGTCGCACACGCTCCTATCTCTGTCCACTAAAAGCTCTTCTCTGTCGTCTACAACCTGACCAGACACTTGAATTTCTTTCCCCTGGTCCATTACTTAATTTACAAAGGTAATTTGGATGGAGGTGCTACAGGGTTTAAGCCTTACCTGGTCGACTGTAGAGGCGCGTGCTTGGAGCGTGCCCGAAACTGACAAATGGAAGCTGCTGAATCGGCCCGTCCTTTTCACCTTTCCCAAACAAATAAAATAATAATGATAGAAGTCAACCTTGCTTTTATAGGCCCCCACCGGCTTCCCATAAACCACTTTTGTCTCCAGAGCCTACCACAATTCGCCACGTGGGCAACAATTTATTTTCCGCAACCACCATCATTCCTATCCGTCGCGCAATTCCATTCTCCGGATTCATTCAAGACCCTCAATCTGATTCTTCTTTAATTTCTGACCCTTGGATCGCATGCCACGTACCTCTTTCCGTCGGGCATCTTGGTAATAAACAACGTGCAAGTCTCCACCCCAGAAACATCTCCAACCATTGATGAAAAGGCCTCTCATTACTCCGCCGTCAGATCAGGAAGGAGATATTCGATTCCGCTAAGTTTCCCGACCTTAACCTTCGTGCGAATTCATGTTCCAGAATCGCCCACAGCCGTAGATGAGATCAACCTTTATTTGTGAGCCGTTGGATTAGGTGGCACCTATCAAATTCCGCTGGGCTCCGTCATTTTAACCACCACGCAAGTTTATGGTCTGGAATCGTCAACCGCCGTTGATCCACTTTACCTTTAATCTTCAACCGTCAGATCAACAGCCACCTACTCGTTCCGCTGGGCACTTTGGGTTTATCTGCCGTGTAGATTCTGGCTCTGGAATCAATCCTGACCGTGGATGTGATCTGACTTTACCTCTCCACCGTTGGATCGAGTATTATGTACCCGATTCCGTCGGTCTCTATCTCTTTAATCAACAGGCGATTTCATAAGGCGGATCAAATACGGACCGTGGATCTGCCCAAGCCAGATTGATAGCCGTTGATCTATGCACCCGATAAATGCTTGGGCATTATTTATCTTCCTCACATTTCTATGAGTGTGGAGACAATCCTGGCCGTTGATTTCTATCCTCTCAACTCGTACCATTAGATCCTTGATAACGAGATCACTTCTTTGGGGTATCATTGCACTCTTACAATATATCCTTTTAACCAAGGTTCGACAAGCAACCTATCATTTCTTCTTCATCGTGATTTTTTATCCCCTTGATAAATAATGGTGTTAATTTCCTGGCTCCATCTGGGGGTGATATCCTCCCTGCGATGTATCAAAGAACTCGTAGACCAGGTGCCTGTTTTTTTATTTTACATAATAACTCCCAAGAACCCATCTTTTGTTTTTTGTAAATATATCATTTTTGCATATTTTTAGAAAAGGAATGGTATGCCTCCTGAATCTTAGGGCTTTCAGCGAGCTTCAAATGCACTCAGCTTACCATTCATATTTACTTGTAAAGAAAAATAAGTATGTACAATCTATGATACAAATTTCACCTTCCTCCTGAGGATAGGTAATGCTTTAGATACCTTCCATTTACAGGGTTACTCTCCAAAAGAACCCCATTTGTATATTCCAGCAAAAATGCATTTTTTCCTCTGTACCCAGCAACAACATAAGGTCCGACCCACATAGGGTCAAACTTTCCATGCTTGTCTTCATTAGGAGCATCCCACTTCAAAACCAGGTCATCGATCTGAAACTTCTCTTCCTTGATTCTTCTATCAAAAGTATTCTTCATTTTCTCCTGATGTGACTGCACTTTGTCATAAGCCTTACTTCTTTGTTCTTCTAGCTCAATGATCTGATTTATCCTTCATTGTATGTGATTTGGTTCTTCCTGCTGATCTTGGAAATATCTCATAACTGGTACCCCTAATGATGTTGGAAAAACCACTTCATCCCCATACACCAATTGGAATGGAGACATGTCGATTGCTCTTTTAGTGCTAATCCTATCATCCCATAGAGAGTATTTTAGTTTGGTGTGCCAGGGCCTCTTATTATCCTCCAACAACTTTTTGATAATCCTCACCAGGCTTTTATTTGAAGATTCAGCTAACCCATTTCCTTGAGGATAATAGGCGGTCGAGTGATTGAGGCTTATATGATACTTATAACAAAAATTAATCATTTTCTTAGATTTGAAAGCAGCTGCGTTGTCTGTTACTATCCTTTTTGGACACCCGAATCGAGCTAATATATTTTCTTCAAGAAAATCCATGATCACATTTTCAGTGGCCCTCCTGGTAGGAATTGCTTCTATCCATTTAGTAAAATAGTCGGTAGCTGTCAAAATCCACTTGTGCTGACCTGATGAATTGGGGTTTATTTCACCAATAAAATCCAAACCCCATTGTTGGAAAGGAGCCTCAACTGTTATCGGATTCAAAGGTAGAGACAGTACTTTTCTCTTACCGTCGAAAATTTGGCATTGATGACATTTGCTGATTTCTTTATATACATCCGAGAACAACATAGGCCCATAATAACCAGCTCTCGGGATTTTGTTTGTAGTCACCTTCCATGAATGATGTCCCCCGTAGTCTCCCTGGTGAAATTCTTTGGTAACTTGCTGGGCTTCATCTTCCAAAAGACAATTTAGTAGAACTCCTCCCGGATCTTTCCAATAAAGATATTTATTTATGATACAAAATTTAGCAGATTTCAATTTTACAGATCTTTCTCTTGATTTACTTAATCCTTCTAGTGCTTACAAACTCCGGAGGACATATACAACATCAGAATACCATGGAGAAGCCACAAAATCAGCCATCACTTCTACCTCTTTGCCCAGCTGATCAGATTGGTGAGACAAAAAATTGATTTGCAAAGATTCGCAATTTGAGTAGGTCATCATTTTTGCCAATCCTTGTCCTTTAACCAACTTCGTGGGTTTTATTTCTATGTCATATTCCAATAATGTAGCTATCCACCTCGCCCTCATACCTTCTGGATCTGGTTGAGTCAAAATCGCTTTTACTGCAGCGGTTGGAACATGTGCAATTACATGGGAATGCAAAACATATACTCTGAAATCTTTTAATGCTTTAACTAAAGCATATGCCTGCTTTTCCATGATGTCATATTTTAATTCCCCATCCCGTAGCATTTTACTGAAAAAGGCTATAGGTTGTTCCAAATTTTCATCATTTTTCTGCAATAATACTGCTGCTATAGTATGTTCTGAAGCATATGAGAATACTGAGAAATCTTTGGCAAAATTTGGACTTACCAAAACAGGGGCTTCTGAAATTGCATTCTTGATTTCCCGAAATGACTCCTTAGCTTCTGTATTCCACTTTATTTCATGACCCTTCTTCAACATATTTGTAATATTCATCAAAATCTCAGCAAAGCTTGGTACAAATATCCTCAAGAAATTTACCTGTCCCAGAAATGATTGGATCTCCTTTTTGCTTCTGGGTTCTCCTACCTTCAGAATTGCTCTTACTCTTTCAGGTTCAATCTTTATGCCACCTTTGGATATTATATGGCCTAGCAGCTTTCCTTCTTCTAATGAAAAATTAGACTTCTTAGGGTTCAAAGATATTCCATATTTCCTACACTTGGAGAAAACCCTCTCCAGATGACGCAGATGTTCTCTGTCTGACTTTGAGTAGACTGTGATATCATCCATACAAATTACCACGAAATTTCCAATTTCTCCTGCAAAGGCAATGTCCATAGCTCGCTGGAAAGTGGCACCTGCATTCATCAAACCAAAAGGCATCTTCGCATACATGAAAGTGCCCCATGGTGTAGTAAAGGCAGTTTTCTCTTGATCTTCTGGTAACACTTTGATCTGATTATACCCGGAAAAGCCATCCAGCATCGAAATCCTTTCAGCTCCCACCACTTGCTGCAGTATATGATCCATCTTGGGTAGAGGATAGTTGTCTTTCATGGAGACCTTATTCAAATTGCGGAAGTCTATGCACAGTCTTATCTCTCCATTCTTTTTTCTGACAGGGACCAAATTCGCAACCCATTTAGAAAATCTAAGTGTTACAATGATCTTGGCATCAAATAACTTCTTTATTTCCTTCTCGATGATAGGGAGCAATTTTGGGTTGATCCTCCTGAGTTTTTGTTTAAAAGGTTTCTCCCCAAGCTTTATAGGAATAGTGTGCTATATGATAGATGTATCATATTCCTTGAGGTCTTCATAACTCCAAGAAAACACATCTGTATACTTTTTCATCAACTTTACATACTCCTCTTTCTCCCTTTCAGGCAGCTTCTTGGATAATTTTATGATTTTAGGATTTTCTTCAGTGCCAATATTTTTGTCTTCAACCGCATCTCCAACAGGTTTCACTTTGGGTTTCTTGGCAACATCATTTTGATCAAAGAGATTTTCTAGAGGGATCAAGCCTCTTGGTATGAAATTATTTTTCAGCTGGATAATATCCTTACCTCCCAAGGTTTTCGTTAACTTCTTAGCATCTTCTTCTTCTGTTTCAATTTCTTCATCATCCCCAAGGGTCCCATCCTTATCATTTCCATTGTCAAAATGAGTATTCACAAACTCTCCTGATAATTCCAAAAATCTTTGGATCTGCATATCATCTTCAAACACCTTCCAGTATTTGGAATTGTCAGGAATAGAGGGTCTGTTCATAATCTCCACCTGGTATTCTTTTTGACTAGCCATTGGGGTTTCAAATTTCCCAGTAGATACTGCTAAAGAATCAGGCACCAAATTTTCAACCCTGGGAACAACCTGAATTGTATGCTCTGTGAAGAAATTACCAAGCATATCCCATACTTAATTTCTGTAAGCCCTCATCCGAGGATGCCTGGCTTGATAACTCTCATTTACCTGGTTTATCACCAACTCAGAATCTCCCAGGATCCTGACTCTCTGAGCCCCTAAATATTTCAAAGCATGTAGTCCTAATAACAAAGCCTCATACTCTGCTACATTATTAGTGCATTCAAATAGCAATTTGTATGATAAAGCTTTGAAATCATGAATAGGAGAGATTATGTATACACCAACCCCAGCACCAACCTTTGCAACAGATCCATCAAAGTACATAATCCATTGGCCTTCTTTTTTCTATTTTTCTTCCAGAGCATCCTGTTCCAAAACTTCTTTTCCATTATTTTCCTCAGACTTCTCCTGCAATATCTTTTCTACATCATGTGGGACAGCATCATTAAAGAAAATAGAAGACCCCAAATCAGTGTCAACAGCATATATGTGATGAACTTCAGGTCTATCCCGACTGCTAACTACATAAGGAGTTCTTTTTTCACTATATAATCTTCTGCTCCCATCTGGAAATGGAATAGTAGCATATGACATATCTATCTGTAAACTACCTTTTAGCTTGGAAGTCCAAGATCTTGACAGCAATACCCCAAATTTGGGTGGGATGTCTGCCACTACCACATCCATGACTATAGTTTTAGAAGGCAGTTTGTTCAGGGTTACCACCATGTCCTTAATTAATCCAAGGCACTTTACCCTTTTTGAATCAAAAGAGTACAGATATTTATAGAGTCTTGTTACCTCCAATCCCAAACTTTCTACCACCCCTTTGGGCATTAGATTGTGTGATGCCCCAGAATCCAACATAGCATTATGGACCACTTTGTCATGCACATTTAGACTTAAGTAGAAAGGAGGGACTTCTTCACCTTCCATATTTTCGACTTTTGATCCAAATGAAATAGCAAGATTATCATCATTCAATTCTAAAATGTCAGACTGCCATTCTCCTTGGTTTTTTACCATTTTTGTGATAGTATCTCTGTATTCAGTGTTTCTCAATAACTCATTAAATGGAACAAAGATCTTTAGCTTAGACAGCTCATTTTGTAGGTTAAAACCAACACCAATCTTTTCCACATCAATCGGAGTCGCCTTCTTTATTATTTTATCCCTTTGTACATCATTTTCAAACTCCTTATTTACAGAAGGTTCTTTTTGTAGTTCTTTTCCCTTTTCCCCATTCAAAGAACTAGAGGAAGGCTGGTTTGGGTTTGCCTTCCCTTTATTTATGGGGACATCCCTATTCCTCAGTCTGATTTTCCTTTGCACATCATCCATTGCATGTAAATAACCTCTTTGATATAGCTCATTTTCAAATTCTTCATTTGTATCTTCCTGCGCAAACATATTATGTTCCTCTTCAGTAAGATATATTTCTGAATCCTATTCTCCAAACAGATGAATCTCATTTTCAGGGGGGTCTTCTTCATCAGCAACATAATTTTCAGGGAAAGGAGGACGGATGGGCTGTTCTTCTTGGTTTCTTGGATTTCTCTGGTCTCTCTGTCTATTTTGGGGGGGAACAGGGGGATTTGGTCTTCTGAAATTTGGATTCCTGATTTGGGGATCCCCTTGCTCTCTATTGAAAGGCCTAGTGTCCATGGTTAACTTATCCATCAACTTCTCCATAGTCTTCAACATCATCTCAAACTTAACCTCAGCGGAAGAAGACGAAGTAGAAGGTACATTTTCTTCTTTTCTCCTCTTATCCATATCTCTATGTCTCATCTTTCCACTTGCCATCATGTTAGCTTCTACTTCTAGGGCATCACTAAACATGGCAGCAAGAGTCGTCAATTTCCTTTCCCGCAATGAGAATGCAAAATCATTATCAAAAGCCCCAGCATAATGTAGTTTAGCAGCTGCTGGAGAAGGCTTTATATCTTCCAGGACAGAGTTGTAAGCCCTCATAGACCTGCTTGAGAATTCATGAACAGACTCAAAACCTCCTTTCTTAAGACTATTATACTGAGATAAAAGCTACAGAGGATTCTGTTTATCATCCCACCGATCCAAAAATGCATTTTGAAAGGCCTGAAAATTCACTATAGACCCATTTGGAAGATCTTTGAACCATTTCTTTGCCTCTCCTGACAAACTTTGGGCAAAAAATCATACTTTAACATCAATATGGTCAACTTCTTCCAAGTCAATAAAATCTTCAAACTTGGCAACATGCTGTTTCGCGGTTATATCACCCTCCCCATCAAATAAAGAAATTCTCTGAGAGTAATTTTGAGGGAGATCATGCAATACAGCAAGCAGACGTAAGAGAGAAAATCTAGCAGCCATTGGTCTAGGAAGATTCACAGGGACTGAAGAACTTTGAGTGTGCTCAGAGGTAGATGATTTAACTTTAGGGGTTTGTTGCAAGTCCCTCCAGAGGGAATCTAACAGATGGGATGCTAACCTACGGGGATCGAACTCAGTATTTTTGAGGTCAGATTCAGATTTGGTTCTCAACAGGTTCTTTGCAGTATTAACCTCCCATTCTGGATTAATATGAGGATCGTGTGATGATGATGGACCGAACAAAGGAAAATCTATCTTTTCTTTATTTTTTCTTCTAAACAACTTTTATGGATCTTCAAAACTTTTCAAGACTTCGGTATCAGAGTTACCTCGCGTGTGTCTTCTCGAAGCCAGAATGTCTTTCTTAAATTCTGAAAACAATTTTACAATGAAGTCGCCAGGGCAAATATACAACCTTATTTTCTTTCCAGAATTCCTATTTGCCCACAGAAATATTTCTTAATCTTTGTCGTCCTCCCGGGGCAGATATGTACTTTTGTCCCCGGCAACGGTGCCAGTTTGTTAGCACTCAGAATGTACCCAGGTTCTAAAAGGTAAATTCCAAGGTAACAACAAAACCACTTTAGAAAGAAACTGGTATTTTCTTCCAGAGAGGGATCTCTCAATAAATATTTAACAGGACCAGATATAAAATAACATTTAAAGATTTGTGTATTTGGCTGAAACAATCACATAACCATTGGGCATGGAGTCATATACAATATAAAGATATCACAAAGACATGTACATGAGATTCATCAAAGGCAAGATAATCACATCATCACAGTCATTCAAATTGATCTAGGTGAAACAGAAGAGATGAAGAAACAACCCATTAATACAGAGCATCAACAAGGATGAATTCTATATCAACTTTAGCAGAAAAACCATATAATATCTGAAATGATGACCAGAGCATAAACATATGAATTCCAATCATCTAACGCTATATTCTATATATGAGGAAGAAACAAAATGGAGTGTCACACAAGGGAAATACAATCGCATAAAGAAAGAAGCACAGAATGCAATATCAACGACACAGGAATCTCTGGCAAAACTCTCATGCATTCACTTTGTTATTCAAAAATAGATATGTTCTCCAAAATTATTCCACCCAATGGGTTCCAACCCCCATCTCTTAAAAGACATGCACATTTATACATAAAATAATAGGTCTTCCCAGAAGATCGATAACTGAATGATCGGCTTAATTTAGAGTTTGTAACTGAATTCCTAGCCCCTAGGAAGTTTGTTACAACTCCAATCCTAACAGATCACAAAGTAACGATCAATTTGATAACAAACTTTCACCCAGCCAGCTCCACGCCTTTGCCCCATCAGCTTCACGTCTTTGCCCCATCAGCTCCACGTCTTTTCCCCATCAGCTCCACGTCTTTGCCCCATCAGCTCCTCAGTGCATAACACATGTTCCTAGGGATGAAGAATATACTTTGTCTTTCCAAACCGCTCCACGGCTTTCCACTGCTCCGAACTTGGGGTGTCACATTCTGTCATTTCCCGAATTGATACTTCGAGCTCCGTATATGCTTCATAGGACTTCTTGGGCAATCTGCTTCTGATGATGGCAAACTTCTGCAGGATTTCGAAATATTTTGTTAACATATCCACAATGGTTTTCCCTGTTAAGATTTTCTCCGAATCATTAAATTTGGAGTGGCCCATGTGGCACTCGAAAAGCAGGTTATGATAATGTTCCTATGAGAACATCCGTCCCTCTTCGTCCCAGAAAGAATGCAATCCGTCTTCGAACAACTCTTTAAAATCTTGTTTGAAATTATTAACCTGCAAAAGCAATCCTTCTAATTTATCTTGGACCATCTTGATTAAGTGATGCTTGTGGATGAATTTCTTTGCCCGCAGCACTATTGATACTCTGTCTTTTATGCCCATATCGTGCAACTTCTGATATGTCAGTGAATTCAGAAAATTCAGTGTGTTATGAGCTGTAGTAAGAGGCCTCTTCTCCATATGTTCATTTACCAGTTTTAATCTCTGGTGAGCCAAATTTATCAGTATATTCAAATCATCAATAAAATTTAGATAGTGCCGGAACTTGGTGATCTCTATCGACAAGGTATCCCAAATGATATGTTTTGCCCCCTGAAGAGGGCCTTTCCTGATGCTTTTCTCTTTTAGCTCGTTGAATTTTTTCTGCAACTGATTTCTATCCTGTAATATTTGATTTTTACTTTCACTTGCTTTGGCCAATTCAGCTTTTATCTTTTCATTCTTTGCCTTCAATTCTTTAATTTCTTCATCTTTCAAGCTCACCTAGGACATAGGCACCAATAAATCATCTGCAGAAAAATCATCTAATGGCTTGTGGATATTCACAATGGACAGGTCTTCATCAGCAGGGGTTTGACTCATTAGCTCTTCCATAATTTCCTTCTCGTCACTTTGGTCTTTTTTCATTAAGGAAATCTGGGATAATAGTTCATTCCGCTCGGCCTCCCACCTGTCCTTTTCTTCCTGTAGCTCGACGACTTTTCCCTTATACTCCATCATCTCTTGATGGACTTTATCCTTTTCCTCTTGCAAAGCCATTAATTTAGCCAATTGGACGTGCTCTGAACCTGGGATCTTCAGCTGTTTCTTTAAGACCTGGAGTGCATTGTCTTTTTCCTCTAACATCCTCTTGACTACCTGGGTGTTGTCTGAACTAACAATGTATGTTTGCAGTTTTCTAATCTGAATGACATTCTCTTTATTCTCAACTTTATCATGCTTCAATTGAATTTCTAATTTGTCTATCAAAACTTGCAATTTATTAATCCTTACCATGGCTTGCAATAAGTTTGAGTAAATGATGTCACTGGTTTATTTGTGAAGTTGAATTTTATCCGGCGTACTGATTTTATCCAGCCGGATCTCCATTTCAGACATCTTCTTGTCGTTTACTATAGCCATCTTAAATGTATTTCTCTCAGCATCTCTAGTAGAAACTAGAGAGGTTTTTGAACCGCATAAAGTTCTCACTTTCGGGAGCAAATTTATGGTCTCCTCCAGAGATTGTTTCCTCTTTTCCATATAGCTGGATTTGAGCTCTTCCTTCGATTTAAATACCGGGCTTGATTCTGAACTGTCTACATCACCCTCTACATTTTTAAAAGATAATTTATTTACTTGTATGGTTTTCATGGGAATCAGGGCAACCTTTTTAAAACCATCAGAAACTTTCTCATTTACCATTTCACCACCTTCAAGCAGCTTTGCCCTTTTATGGGACCCATCTTCGTCTACTTCCATACTCTCAATATCAGAGAGACTTCTCTTAACTATAATGTTAGTATTTTCTGATACTGTAATGGGTGCAATATGTGGATCTTCCTTGAACTGTAACAGATTGGCTGTTTCAACCAAATTTTCAACAGACTGGTGCTCAAATGGCTTATTCTTGTTGGCTTGTTTCCTTAGGGATATAACATGATGTGGATCATAATTCACTTTGGATTCCCTTTGGAAATCCATATTCTCTAACAATTTCTCTATGAATATTAAGGCGCCTTTACTTTTAAAAATGAAAGAGCCAACTTTAAGTGGAAATTTATTGTTTGAAGACTTCTTGAAAGCCCCAAAATTCTCTTCTTCAGATAACAACCTCTGCCTCATAAATTCAAGTGCGAAAATCCTCGGGGTCAAAAAGGCAGGTAACCTGTAAGGCTGATCGGTAAACCCATATATTCTTAACACAGTGTAATCTCTGTATAGAAACCAGTCTCCAACCCGATCTTCAGGTGAAGACTGCATTAAACACTTCATCTCATCCAGAACACGGGGCAAATCCTCATCAAATAACATTTTGTACATTTCCGACATGATCGAATTAGCAAATTCGAACATGTTGATTTGCTTGGGCAAATCAGAAGAGCACAGAGTACTTAAAAATTTCAACTCGATGACATTGGAGCACAACAGAATGTTGAGCAAGTAGGTTTGAAACCTGAAGAAACGAACTTTTGGGAACTCAGTTAACTGCAGATGGATAGTTTCAGCGAGATACTCATCAAAATTAAACACAGGAATTGGTTGGGATTCAAGGCTCAAGGAACTTATTCTTAATAAAAAACCAAGGATGAGATCACCTACACGACAATCATCATCCAGGCCTAATACTTGACAAACCAGAGACATGACCATTTGGACTTCCTTTTTGAAAATGTGCACGAGGTAGGGCAGGAAAAAACCATCAAGGGATTGACCTTCTCTTAAAATATTAGACAGGAAATGACATCGATTCTCAGTTTCACAATTCTTATAAAAATCAGCAAGGACCGACTCATTTATCAACTCACGATTGACAGGGTAATTTTCAGGTAAACTGAGATTTTCTCTGATGACTGTGGCATCAATTTTACAAAGAATTCTGGACGTAGACCGACTCACAATTATTCTCTGGGAGGGAGAGTAGTTTACGGCGCACCACTCTGCAAATTTCGGGAAAGGTAGGGTTTGCTCAAGAGCGAAGTAATACAGGAAAGAATTACAGACATTTAATACATCGTTCCCGTATGAGTTATAATACCACAATTTCTCCTTACTAACCGACACGCTCCCTATGGACAGGAAGGGGTCGCACACGCTCCTATCTCTATCCACTAAAAACTCTTCTCTGTCGTCTACAACCTGACCAGACACTTGAATTTCTTTCCCCTGGTCCATTACTTAATTTACAAAGGTAATTTGGACGGAGGTGCTACAGGGTTTAAGCCTTACCTGGTCGACTGTAGAGGCACGTGCTTGGAGCGTGCCCAAAACTGACAAATGGAAGCTACTGAATCGGCCCGTCCTTTCCACCTTTCCCGAACAAATAAAATAATAATGATAGAATTGAACCTTGCTTTTATAGGCCCCCACCGGCTTTTCGTAAACCACTTTTGTCTCCGCAGCCTACCACAATTCACCACGTGGACAACAATTTATTTTTCGCAACCACCATCATTCCTATCCGTCGCGCAATTCCATTCTCCGAATTCATTCAAGACCATCGATCTGATTCTTCTTTAATTTCTGACCCATGATCGCTTACCACGTGCCTCTTTCCACCGGGCGTCCTAGTAATAAACAACGTGCAAGTATCCACCCCAGAAACATCTCCAACCGTTGATGAAAAGGCCTCTCATTACTCCACCGTCAGATCGGGAAGGAGATATTTGATTCCGCTGAGTTTCCCGACCTTAACCTTTGTGCGAATTCATGTTCCAGAATCGCCCATAGCCGTAGATGCGATCAACCTTTATTTGTGAGCCGTTGGATTAGGTGGCACCTATCAAATTCCGCTGGGCTCCGTCATTTTAACCACCGCGCAAGTTTATGCTCCGGAATCGTCAACCGTCGTTGATCCACTTTACCTTTAATCTTCAACTGTCAGATCAACGGCCACCTACTCATTCCGCTGGGCGCTTTGGGTTTATCTGCCGTGTAGATTCTGGCTCCGGAATCAATCCTGACCGTGGATGTGATCTGACTTTACCTCTCCACCATTGGATCAAGTATTATGTACCCGATTCTGCTGGTCTCTATCTCTTTAATCAACAGGCGATTTCATAAGGCGGATCAAATACGGACCGTGGATCTGCCCGAGCTAGATTGATAGCCGTTGATCTGTGCACCCGATAAACGCCCGGGAATTCTTTACCTTCCTCGCATTTCTGTGAGTGCGAAGACAATCCTGGCCGTTGATTTCTATCCTCTCAACTCGTACCATCAGATCCTTGATAACGGGATCACTTCTTTGGGGTATCATCGCACTCTTACAATATATCCTTTTAACCAAGGTTCGACAAGCAACCTATCATTTCTTCTTCATCATGATTTTTTATCCCCTTGATAAATAATGGTGTTAACAGGGGGCATCCTGTTATACCAAAATCCTATCACCATCATGTGATAAGACATTTGACATACCTATTTGCCCTGAATCCCAGCTTCTGGAGTGGAAACTAAATGGTTTTTCATCAATCTATCATACAAATTCCCAGCACCGCACATGCCCCTTTATCCAGGAGCGGTACCCCTACTCGCACAGCCTTTCATCGATTGTCCACAAGCAGTGCCACTGCCCATTTCCCATGGTCCATAGGCTGTTATTACCAAAACTGCTCTATCATAGAAGGAGAAGTGCGGTACCCTAGGTAAAAAGGGAAAAGAGAAGCTTCTCGAGGCTTCCAGATGATAAGCCTCGTGTACTGCCTTATCCCTACTATTGTGGGTTGGTTGAGCTCGAGATCCCTCATCCTAGGATCTTAGAGGCCACCTCACCCACTAATTTCTCAACCATCTCTATCCATTAAAGCCCTATAAATATGAGCTCATATCCATGGTTGAGGAAAGAACATTGAAGGTATTGTTATGATGTTGGATTGATTCTTGGCCCAAGATCATTTGGAAAGAGCATAGAGAGCTAGAATCGGAGATTTTGGGGATGAAGAGCTGGTTTCATGGAGATGCATGTCAACACTAAGGCTTGGTTGTAAACTTCTTCATATTTCTAATGCAAGTTGATTATTGTCCCACATATGATGTTGTTGTTGTGATTTCACATATATATGTTGCTATATTTCTTAGTCACTAGCATAGATTAGTATATCATATTCTAGTTGCTTTGATTTGTTTCGTGTTGATATTTTTTGCAGGTACACAGGTGAACTGTCAAAGCCTTGTATTCCAGATATCTACAGCGTCTAGGGAGAGTCTTCAACCTCTGTCCTCTATTTGTTCTGGATCTGAACCATTCAGACCATTGGAACACCTTGTTGTCTGCAAGAGGTGAAATATTCCAGCTAACACAATGAACATAGAAACTGTTTGTTTAGATAGTTGTAGAATCTCTCTTTGATACTATCAGCATAGACCCTTTCGTCGACTGCTCTTTCCTCACAGAACTCGTCGGTGATTCTTTCGAGCCACTTTGACAAATTTGTACAACCTCCCCTTGTTAACTTTTGGAGAAACTCTTGGTCATTATTTTCTATTAGTTGTTTCATCCAGTAGCTTCTTCAAAGACTGAGGTACGAACTAGACAAACTTTTCATGTGTTTCAGACAAAAAATTATCCTTTTCTTGTGCAATAGTCATTCTATTTCTTATGGCATAATTCTGCAAATAATTCACAATCTTACGTTCCCACTAATTCTTAATATAATTCTCTAAAATCATCTAGTCATAGTCATTTCATCTGCATATGTACCACCGGCAACAGAACCAATGTTGCAATCAATCAAATTGCAAGGTTACCAATGATACACATAAAGAAGCAAGAATGGTAGACAGAATAACAGATTATATTACTAAATTACACATGTCGGTTCATACAACAAAACTGAACCAAGTATCTATTTGGATCAATAGCCTATATATATGTTTACAAAAAAATTATAGAAACTACCTGTCGGTTCAACCAACTGACACGACCTATGAGGTCGACCTAATCTACAATTAGTTGACTAGTGAGTCTACTCAGCTCAGCCAACTAGATCCCCCAACACAAATCATAATAAGACAATGTTGATATGTAATTGTTGAAGAAACTTATCTATAATGGTTGAAGAAATTAAAGAGTCTTTCTAAGAATAACTCAACAAGGATCCTCCAGATTTTTTTTGTCAGTAAGTAGGGCCCTCTTCTATTAATTTTTATAACAAAATTGAATACATACATACTTATGACTCCTAAAACATGGATTCAAACCATGGTCTTGTAGCCAAAAAAGGAAAACATACAAAATCGACCAGACATAGTGTCTTAATAGTGTGAGGGGTTCCGAACCTCTGACCAGTGGCACCCTCACTCTTCTAAACGTCGTAATTAGGAAAGTAGACATAGAAAAGAAAGGAACCAAACATAAGAGAGCATGAGGAGAGGATATGTCTTCTTAGAGGATTCTACTTCATCCTCGTTGGTGTTATTGGATCCCTCATCGATGTTTCCCTTGTTTCCTCGCTGAAACAGAGGATTTTCCAGTTGCAACAATATTTTCATATGAACCAGGACCTTCTTTGCATCCTCTTTGAAAGTGTTGAAAGTGATCCTGACCAGTTCCGTGAATCTCTTTCTTTCATTCATGGAGCAAGAGAGAATGAATTTTATCCTCCAATAATTGGAAATGGTCATGTCACGACTGAGTCTGAGCCTAAACTCCCTGAAAATCTCATTCTCCATCACCATGATGGAGTTGGGGATGTGCTATGATGTTTCCTGGTTGAACTGAGCTTCCTAATGTACCTCATCTCCTACCTTCCCAGGTGTCACCATGCTTGGCACATAACCAAGAAACCTAGTGGAGCGGCCTTGCTTGATAAAATGCCTACGCCTCCTGGCTTGACCGTGCTTGAGTATACCAACTGATAATTTTCTCAGACCTGTGCAGTAATGCTTGTCCCAAACCATCTTGAGAATGTTGAGCATCATTCTCTCCCTCTACTTGTCACTCAAATAGTTGTTTATCCTCCTGTTAGAACTCCGTTTGAAACTGTCGAGTTATGGGCTTGGAAGGATTCAAAAAGGGTCTTGTTCAATGAAGAATTATACAAACACCCTTTAGATTATCCAATGGACAGCTTCCGTCAGCTAAGAGTGTTAGATGAAGAAGAGATCTTGATCTACGGAGGTAGATCTTTCCAAAGGTCAAGACATACAGCAACAAAAATGAGATAAATGGGCGTCGTAGATCAATGATCCAGATTCACAACGGTGAAGATCAACGATGGAGCATGGTTCCACAGGCCGAAGATGCGAGGAATTATTTAAGTTTGGTATTCGGGATGCCTATTAAAAGGGATAAGCAATGAAAGGTCGAGATCAAGGCAAAGCACAATCGACAGTTTGAGGCAATTTCGCTGGGCAAATGTGCGGAGAAGAAGGAGGACCAACCCACCCCAAGACATAGGTAAAAAATGAAATTCATATTCCTGGCCTCAAAAGAGTTATCTGGACTTTTAAATCTTGGTTCCCATGATACCTAAATTGGACTGATATAAATGACTAAAGCACATACATTTGTCATTTGGGAAATCCAGACATCTAGAGGAATTCAGCATGCTAGTATTTATTGTCAAAACAGTCTGTTGCTCAAAGAAGAAGTTTTCCAAAGATATGGGTTCACCAGATAGTCACCAATTGTTGCAACTGCAACTTTCTTCCCAAATTTTAAAAAAAAATTGGACCCTCATTGATTTCATCTTGCGTGGTTTTATTGGTTTCCTGAACTCAGTTGTTCCTTTGCTACAATTTTGGATTTTCCTGAGTTTGAATTGAGTTCAATTGTTGACCACTTTCAGAGGATGAATGATTATTTTTTGTCTACAAATGATTTTGACTGTGAAATTTGAAGTTTTTGACTTATGGATTGATTTCCTTTATCGTTGTCGGAGGTCGTTTGAACAGTGAATCGAGGCAGTAATTATTTACGCAGCCACCATTGCAAAAGCTAACTAATAAATGTCCCGATGGATAGTCATGTTTTTCGCTGATGGTTTTGATCTCCTTTGTTTATTTTTTCAAACTTTTGACTATCATCGTTTTCTGTTTTCTCACGATCAGAGCATTAGTCCTTTTCATTGCCGCTGTTTCGGATGATAGATTGCAAGCACCCCAACGGAAGCCCATATCTTTGTCGATTCCGTGAGTTTTGTTTTTAAAATGATTTGTTTTCTTTTTGCTATTCGGAACTGTTTTTTACATTTGATCAGAGGACTAGCCCTTTGCTTTGCCGATGCATGATCTTTAGTTGTTCTGATCGCCAATGGTTTCATGATTTGCGAGGTCCATAGTCAGTTTGGCATCCGTCGTTGCGGCGATCGTTCGCTCTGTCTTTTCGATTTTTAGTTGATTTATCTACCAATGCATTTCTAGCTAGTTCCTCATTCTTCTGATCGTCGATGATGTCCTTTTGTCGTGGAAGCCGTAGTCCTTATGTCTTCCACCATTGCGGCTCCTTAGTGCACTAACCATCTGACTGCTTAGTATTTTTCCTGCCGGTGAGGGTTTTCCCGCCTTTCTCGTGTGCTTTTACCCTATTTTTTGATGGCGGTTACTTTTGTCAGCTTTCATGATTTCATAGGAGGATGTCGAATTGGTCCAGAGGCGGTCTGGATTGGGTAAAGAGTTTGTTTTTTGGGCTTGCGATTTTAGTTTGGACAGTGGATTTAGTGGAGTTCAAAATACAAAAGGGAAGGATTTTCGTTGCATTATCATTTTTTCTCTTCATGCATTAATGTTTTTGATAGTTCACTTTACAAGATGTATTTTTTAATATAGTTTGCATTAATTTTTCAAACGCTAAGCGATATAAGAATTAGTTATTCATGATAGGGTAATTGTTGTTGTACAGAAGATATGTCTAGAAGACAAAGCAAAAGAAAGGAGGTAGCAAGGAAGGAAGAGAAATAAAATGAAGAAGAAGAGGTGAAGAAAGAGGAGAAGAAAGTAAGGGTCTGAGATCTCAAACAGATCGATAGCAACAGAGGCCCAGGCTTGGGAAAATTTAATCAGTTACCAAGTTGGCCCCTTTTTATAAAGTGCTCTTAAAATCTTAATCTAAAATGTAACGTATTGTATAAATCATGAGCACTCACTAAAAGACAAAATAATGGGACTGAACGGTTTGGGGGAGCCCAAAGGTCACCGAGGGGCAGCCCAAGACTTTTGCTTGTAGTATAAGTATAGGAGAGTTAGATAGAGTGAAGGAATTTTTCCCAGATAGATTTGTGAGAGTATGATGTAAGAAGAACTATTTCCTTTTGCATAAACAAATTACAAGTTTCCTATTTGAGAAAGCTTTGTGGAAGGTTTTAAATGTTGTGCTATGTATTTGTTGAATGTGAACTATTTCATTTTAAGCTATTATCCATTAACTATGAGATCGTTCTAACTCTTTGAACCTATGTTCTTTTTATGAATGTGCTCTAGTTTATTCTATGAAATTTCCACTGTGGGTAATGAATGCTTTTCATAAACAATGAGCTATCTTGTTGTTCATATATCTATAAATTTTCATGTGTTTTGAAATAAGTAACAGCTATCTGTGATTTTCCTAATGCATGCGCAAAATACATTACTCATTGATAAATGATAATCTTGCTCCCTAGGGATAGGTTAGGTAGTTATTTTTAGTTTCTTGTTGTGTGTGATTTAGATGCGAGAGAGTTAAGATGAGAGGTATGAACCTGTGCATCACATTGTGACCGCTCCTCGTATTCTCTATCAATCTGCACTTTTTAGAGAGGCACTTGCATCTCATACTTAAATTCAAAAAAACTAAAAATACATGCAGTGGACCAGGCTGTAACCGGTAAAACCCTTTATTTTTGTTACTTGACCTATGGTAGACAAATCGTAAATCGGACAGATTCCCCATACCAAACAGTAACGGGCTAGTTGGGAACGTTTACTGAGGAGAATCCCTAACTGTTGTTACCTGTGATTTTCCAGGCCTCAACAAGTAGGTAGATATAAATAAGCTTGAGGTCTATCAAGCATTTCCTTCAGTGTTGTTCAGTTTGTTTTCATTTTCGGTTGTAAGTACAGGTTTGCAGTCACAGCTGTTCTCAGTTTCAGAGTATGGTTAAGAGCATAGTTTGCAAATTGAAATAAATTTGTTACAGCGATAGCTCAGAACATGTTGAATATTTCAAAGAAGGACTAAGATAATCCCAATGGATCTGACACTTGGTCTATGGGGCTCTTTGCTACCTCACTGGAAGATAGCATCCCTTGTGGATCCAGCTATTAGCACTTTGTTTGAAACTGTCGAGTTATGGGCTTGGAAGGATTCGAAAAGGGTCCTGCTCAATGAAGAATTATACAAACACCCTTTAGGTTATCCAATGGACATCTTCCATTGGCTAAGACCATTAAGTGAATAAGAGATCTCGATCTACAGAGGTAGATCCTTTCAAAGGTCAAGACATGCAGCAGCGAAAATGAGATAAAGGGGCGTCGTAGATCAATGATCCATATTCACAACAGAGAAGATCAACGATTGAGTGTGGTTCCACAGGCTGAAGATGCAAGGAAATATTTAAGTTTGATATTCGTGAGGCCTGTTAAAAGGGTTAAGCAATGAAAGGTCGAGATCAAGGTGAATCTCGATCGATGGCCTGAGGCGATTTCGCTGGGAAAACGTGCGTGGAAGAAGAAGCTTCTCAGAATCACAAAATGGGTTAAAGGATAGATATATCTGATAGCGGAGATAAGAGTATGAGAAGATCTATGGCCATAGATGATTTCGCGTTCTGAACTAACACAGATAAAGTCACGATTCCAAATCGCGAAAAGTGGTGCTGGCTACAAAGATCAACGGTCACGACGAAGGGTCGGGGTTGATCAATGGACATGGAGGATTTCAGAAATTGTAAGTGTTCGCTCGATTAGACAAGGGAATATTGGCCAAATGTTAACATGCACATGATCGGACGGTCCCAATGAAGGCTGATTATGAATCGGCGGCTGAAGTTTAAAGAAACATGGACGACAGATGTGAAAGGCACCCAAATTGAAGGGTTGAGAGAGTCTCAAGGCTGTAGGTATCACATCCAGGGCAGATCTAACAGTAGAGGGGACATTCGTACACATGATTTTCCTACCAGAAGATTAATTGATTCCCCAAACACCATTTGTAGCATTAGTACAAGAGAAATCATCCCTGTGGCGGAGCCATACCACCTAGAGACAGGCAGCCTCCGTGTGGTTTGGCATGCAGAAGTAAGGAAGTAACCCACAAATCCATTATTCACATGGGGCAAGGCAAGCGCGACGGGGGAGAACATTCTGTTTCCTACGTCACAGGAGCGAGGGAGTGTGGGAACGTCCACTACATGTGCTTTGCAGCATAGGGTTGACTACATAGGGTGACACTTGAAAATCTTTCCCACAACAAATAGTAAGGTGTCGCAGCCGATGAAGTGACGTGACTAGATCTCCAGCAGGTAAAAGATCACTTGGCTCATGCCCTCACACATGTCAGCACCGAGACACTCAATGAAGGAATGTGTAGGATTGCTGACCGATCATTGCAGATTCCAGTCTCTCAGCCTTATATATATCTTCCAAAGCCTTTGTAATATCGAGAAAATGTCTAGCATACTTTAGAGCCCAAGGTTTAGTTTTGTTGCAAGTCCATAAAAATTCAGGAGGTTGGCAATGGCAATTTAGTTCAAAAATCTTGTCCGTCTGGGTGTGTTGATGGTGGGTAAGTCAGTTTCTACACTTGCCCGTTTCCTTAGTTTTCCACACCAAGGATGACACCAGCCATCAAGGTGCATACGTGAAGAATTTTGATAGATATACTCGTCTTCAGATGCCCACGCCTCCAGTGGAGCATTTCCTGGACACTCATTTCCCATGGGTGTTTTTCCAGGATCCCCTAATGCCATCGCTGCCTCCAAAGCCTCCACACAAGAAGACAGTCCTAGGCTGCACTCTGTGGGAGCAGTTGTTCAGGTTGGAGCACCAGGGGTCCAATGTCTGTACCACCCTATTTGTGGATTCCACTTGCTAAGGGTGATGGGGCTGGTGGAGGTACACTCCGCCATATTTCTTGTGGGAGAGCCCACCTCACAGAAGGTGAAGAGTACAAGAATTTCAAGCCACTGCAAAGGATTTCCTTAGCCAGAAGAAATATGACCCTTCTTCCAGACCCCACGTCTAACAGTGTTACCCGGAGAGGGAGGGGTTGTAGAGAAGGTTGGGCAAGGAGGAGGTCAAATACACACCCAGCGGCGTGGCCTGCAAAGGAACCCACCTCATCAGAGGTAGAAAGCATTACAAGAATTATAAGCCACTCCGAAGGCTTATCATCATCAAATGCAAGACCACCCTTTTTCCAATCCCCTCCTATAACAACGTTAACAGTCTAAAGAGGAGCTGGGAAAATGGCTGAGCAACAGAGCATGTGTTTTCTTGTTAGCCTTTGATTAACATGTTTTGAAGAAGGCAGGCCAGTCAAAGGAATTAGAAATACACGTGAGGAGCAGTCCGAGTCAGCAACATACCACCAGCAAGTGATATGACGATTGTTTTCATACTAAGTTACCTGAATGAAGAAAACTATGCACTGTCAGTCCATTTTCCATGCGTGGTGATTCCATAATGTCTGTTAATATTTGTAAATCATGGCAATAGTACCACACTCTAAACTGTTAATGTCTGATTGTGACTGAAAAAAATTTCTAGGTTTTGTTTCGGGGATTAGTCTCAGGTCTAAAATAGTATAAATATACTCCTGATAGAGGGAGATAGGGGTGGGTTGGGAAAATTTCAAGGGCTGAGGCTCTCCATTGTAATTTGTTTATGGCTTTCCATGAGGTGAGTAAAATTGCAGAGGATAGGTATTTCTTCATAGCAGAGATTCCTGTGTCGTCTTTTCTTTCAATATGTAACCTCCTTACGTGAATGTTTATCCTGTTTTTCATTCCAGTTTGTTATTTTCTTTCATGTTTGGACAGTATTGTATAAGGGCTGGAATTCATCCTATATGCTCTCGGCCCTTTATTTCAAACATTTTTAAACAATTTATTCTAAAGTCACGTATAATTCACCCTGTAAATGCTCTGTGTGATGGACTGTTTCCTCTCATCCACTAATCACCTACTAAATATCTCTTGATTGAAAGATGGGAAGCTACCTTGCCTCTGTCCATAAATTTCCACATTTCTTTACCTCCTGCAACATGTTCCATACCAGGACTGTCGACTCCATTTCCCAATGGTCCCCCTCTCTGATCGTCCCACCTACACCTTATAACAACATACTTGCCCCATTCAGGAATTTGACCTCCTGACCATTCTCGATTGAATATCTTGCACGAGAAAATTTGATAAGTAAACAAGAGATCCCTCTCTGACTATGTTGGGCTAGAAGCACAGTCCAAAGTGGTTTTGTTGTTGCCTGGGAATGATCCTTCCGCTAAGCTTTGGTTCAATTCCAGTGCTAACACCTCCATTACAATATCCCCTGATGATTGCACCAAGTACGCAACGACATGGCTGGGGAATGGTGCAAGGACCTCACCAGTACAGAACCCACCGTGCTTGATTTACCAGCCATATCCTTGGCATAACACGATATCACCTCATTGTACCACCCCCCTCACTTATTATCACTCCAAGGACGATCACACCTGTCTTAAGCATACAAGGGAGTGCAGGAAGGCCTGGCAGGTGTCCCTGCATGCACCTACCCTCTGTACTGCCTCCCATCCTCTACTTGTTTCTCATCCACATCCAGGATACCATGGTTTAGAGTGGCTATTTGGATCCATTTTCCTCTATCTTCCTGAATAGGGTAATCATTCCAGTAAAAGAATTGAAAGGTGGATTTCACTAGGACTCCCTTATTAGCAATGGAGTTGGCCAATTTGTTGGCTTCCCTTTTGACATGATGGAATATGACCGTTGAAAACTTCATGAGGATGTCACATATATTTCTAATTTTATTCTCCAACCACCAATTATTGGATATCTTACTTTCAGCAGAGCTAGCTTGTAACCTACTAGCCATGTTAATGATAAGAAGTGAGTCCCCTTCTAGTATCAGTGGGAGCCAGTTCTGATTAATTTCCCAATCAAATCCTACTAACAATCCTTCCAAATCTGTTGCATTGTTAGTTGATATTCCTATTGAGCCTCAATAAACTCCATGTATCTTCCCTTCTTTATCTCCTATAACTCCATCAAATCCTGTAGATCCCATATTTCCTTTGGAGGCCCCATCAAAGTTCAGTTTATAGGTGCCTAGTGGGGGACAAGCCCACTGGGTGGGAGATATTACACTGGTCGTGTTCTTAATGGAATGCCCAATGTAGTTAGGGATGGTTTTGATGCTCCAATCCTGAAGAATTTGCATTTTGTTTCTCTTTGTAGTAAGATCCTTGTCTCTCCACATAGTTAACTTCAGGGTTTCTAGGATGTGTTTTTTGAGAGTCTCCCAGACTTCCTCCTCTGTTCTAATCTGGTTATTAAAAATTATGTTGTTCCTTTCAATCCAAATTTTCCAAATGATGAATCCTAGAAATAGTTCCCAGATTCTATTGAGCAGCTGACTATTGAAAGGTTGGTGATGCCATTGAGCTATAAAGAGGTCAGGACACCCCTTTCTTCTGGCGCTTTTTCTGGATATTCTTTCTCCTTCTTTCCATATTTTATCCGTGAAGTTGCATTCATCAATTAATATGGTTTATATTTTCCCCATTTTTTTTTGCATAGACATCACCAATCAGGTCCTATAAATCCTCTCTTTTGATGATTATCACAAGTAAGAATGCACCTACGGAGGAGAAGCTAGAGGAAAGTAGAAATTATTAGAATTTGAATGCCATTTATATATTCAAGTAGATAGTTCTAATAATGTTTGCATTAAATGGAGAATGAATATACAAAATGAACAAAACAAACCACATAGGAAACAAATGAGTATTGCTTAAGAATTTATAGTATCATTCACAATAATTAAATCCGATGTTACAATAGTTTACATAGGAAAAGAATTCAAAACAATTAGGGATGGATTGGAATCTATCCACTGGATGTGACTATATCTAACTAACCATCTAACTCAGGGTGTCTCAATCAATATCGGAGTCCAACATATAACCTCCTATATGTCCAACCAATTCAATCAATTAGTAATAACTAGTTAACTCAGTGCAACCGAGTGTGGTAGGTGGGAAAAGGTGCCTACTCCACATGTAGCCATGCATAGCTAGCACTACCTAACTGATTGTGAACTAACTAATATTAACTGGGGGATATCTAAGACTAACTAGTACTAACTCCAACTAACTGGTGTAGGTTGGTTTCGGGACTCCCAGTGGATCTTAAAATGTAGGGATTGTTCTAGGAGGCGCCCAAACTGATGCAGGCACATGCAGTAAGTGGCAGTTAATCTCTAGCAGTGTTACCCATTCTCTGGTGACTGGTACATGTGGCCCCATTAGTCTAAGTGGACCCAATTGTAATTAATTAATGTTCTTAAGTTATGCTAAATTAATCTAATAGACATTTGACCAAGGGAGGATCAATAATCCTGACACCCCCCCTGAATCCTAACTTGGAAAACTGTGGGCCCTAATAAAAAGACCATAGGTCACCCAAATACAATCTAAAATATAGTAAAAAATGTTTCTTAATACAATCGAGGAAATAGGGGAAAACCTCATGGGAACCCCCCCACCTCAAAATAAGCAGGAAATAGAAAACTATAAGCTATCTTTAGAAGAAAGAAGCTTCCTCATTAGAAAAATAACTTGAGCAAAAAAACTGCTACAAATTCGCAGATCTATGCAACAGCATGGTCCATTAGTGGACCTCTCAATGTACTTCTGAACTGATGACTATGTTTGTCTCTTCTGGATGGTGAAGGTAGGGAATGATCAAATTTATGCTTCTGTGGGCCATGTAGCTGATCATTCACCATCATCAAATAGCACCGACCTGGAACTTTACTGCACCATATTGTAGAGAGAGAATCTGTGAGAGATAGTGCAACATGGTCATTCTAATACTAGGACCTTGTTCTTCTTCTATCTTCTAGATATCCAACACCACTTCTAGCCGCATCAAGAATATTTTGAGCCCATCTGGGTTTACGCTTCTGATTAGGAATGGGTACTAGATCTGGATATAGAATATCTTGAGATTCAGTCTCAATAACATGATCATGTTGAATGTGATCTTCTTCACTTGAATCTGAAACATGTAGCACATCATCATCATTAAAAGTAGGTGGAGAAATAGTTATACCTTCATGTGCTACTGGAGGTGTGTCACACAACTAATCTTATTCGAAATGGACACTTCTTTCAATGAAGCATCTTCTAGTTGCAACCTCCATCAGTTTGTAAGCTTTTGCATCTTCTGCATATCCCAATAGAATGCATTCGCTACTTTGGGCTTGGAAGGCCTTCCTCTTGTTAAGTGGTATTCTGGCCCAAGATTTGGAACCAAAAACTCTCAGATGAGAGACATTGGGCTTATACCCATGCAGTGCTTCGAATGGAGTGACCCCAACCACTACCTTTCAAGGCACCCTACTCTGCAAATACGATGCATAGTTTATTGCTTCAGCCCAAAGAGAAGGAGGTAGATGTTTGGCATGGAGAAGGCATGTTTCCATCTCTTTCAGTGATATTTTCTTCCTTAATCCTAGTTCTAATATCCTTTGATGTACTCTCCTCCTTTATCATATCTTATTGACTTGATCTTCTTATTGAAACTGTTCTCAATCATAGCCTTAAAAACTTTAAAAGTCTCAAAAACTTATGATTTTTGTTTCATGAAGTAGATCTAGCAGTACCTAGAACAATCATCAATACAGGTGAGGAACTACCTGCAACCATTAATGGAGTTTGTGGGCATAGGTCCCGCTACATCACTATGTATTAAATCAGGTACAGAGGAATCTCTATGTGCCTTCCCCACATCATACTTATTTTCTAGATGCTTACCTACCAAGCAACCATCACATACTACATTGGAAGTTTGGATGGAGGGAAAACCTTCAACCATTTAATCATTGTGGAGTTGCTACAAATATTTGAAATTGAGATGGCCAAGTCTCTCATGCCAAATCTTGTTGGTGTTGTTAGAATGAGACAATAAAGCTATAGAAGGAGAGACAGGTAAGAAATGTGAGAAATGATAAGCTTTGGTAGAGTGATTTGCAATACCTTTCACTACAAGTTGTCCAGTGGATTTTTTTGTAATAACAATTGTTTCTAAATCGAATGTAACTCTCTTGGGAGAGACTATACGAGTCATCTAAGAAACATACAACATGTTAGCAGCGAGGGAGGGCACATACATAACATTCTTGAACTCACCATGCTTCACTCTAACTGAGCCCCTTCCTTCTATTGGAATATGGAATCATCTCCCATCTGAATGTTAGGACCCTTTGACAGTGATAGGGTAGAGAAGGATTATTTGGAAGCAACCATGTGATTGGAAGCTCCAGAATCAATTGTATATGTTGTAGAATGTGTAAGGATAGATTTCAAAGCATGGCACCTTTCATCATCTTCTACCTGTGCTTCTTCATCGGGATTCTTTTCTCTTAGAGGAGCAATGTTATGTTTTTTGATAAGAGCTGACATTTCATCAAGTTGCTTCCTCATACAATGATCTTCAATATGGTACCCATTTTCACAATATGGACATAACTTTTTTCAAACTTCTTTTTCTTAGAGCCAGAGGCCCCTTCAGAAGTTTGTTGATTTTGTTTAGACTTCAAATCAGCTGCTTTTGGCTCCTTCTTCTTTGATTTCCCCTTGTCTTGCACTTTGGAAGAGTCGGTAACTAGGAGAGCTTGATCTTTGGAGCTCTTGATGACTCCCATTTGAATCAACTTTTCTTTCTCCTTGATTAAGGACTCAGAAAAATAATCTAATGAAGGAATTTTCCAATCAGGGAATCCATCTTGCTTGGAATGAAATATAGAAACAAATATAGAATACTTAGGGCCTAGTTTGCTGAGTATGGAGAGGACATTTTTCTCATCCTTCCATTCTATTCCACACTGTCTACATTGAAGTGCAAGAGACTTGAATTTAGTAAATAATTTCTCAATATTCTCGAAACTATTGGGATGTAAATATACCAACTCATTCTCCAGAATGTGTCCCTGAAGCTCATCTTGTTTGTTAAACAAGCTCTCAACATTATCCCAGGATTCTCTGGGAGTCCTCAAGACTTTAGTTGGAAGAGGAGATCTCTGGATATATGAGTGCATAAGTACCTGAATGCTCCATCACAACAGTTCATAAACTTGTTCTTTTCAAATGGATGATGAGGCTCTGCCTCCCTTCCTTGTATTATCCTGAGGTAGCCATGATGGTGCAAGGATAGCTGCATATCAATCCTCCAATCAAGATAATTGGAAGTTGTAAGGATCTGAGGTGTAGGAGATTGAGAACTCATAATTGCTCTGGCTGAAAGATCACAAAACTTCACACAATCTACTAGCACCTGTCAATTTTTCACTACAAAGCACACTAAAACATTTGAATTGTTAGAATCATGCTTTTCCTCTCGACATGAACATGTTTTCAGGGTCCATCACACCCTCTCTGCTTCTCTAAATAAATTCAGAGCTATCAAATCATCATAGGGGACTTCTGTGGAAACCCAGTTGCTTCTGATGTTCAATGGGGAGAAACAAGCATGCAACCTACCTGAGAAGGCTCTGATACCATATTAGAATTTGAATGCCATTTAGATATTCAAGAAAATAGTTCTAATAATGTTTGCATTAAATGGAGAATGAAGATACAAATTGAACAAAACAAACCACATAGGAAACATATGAGTATTGCTCAAGAATTTACAGTATCATTCACAATAATTAAATTCGGGTTACAATAGTTTACATAGGAAAAGAATTCGAATTGGTTAGGGATGGATTCGAATCTATCCACTAGATGTGACTATATCTAATTGACCATCTAACTCATGGTTTCTTAATCAATATCGAAGTACAACAGATCAACTCCATATGTCCAACCAACTCAATCAATCAGTAATAACTAGTTAACTCATTGCAACTGAGTGTGGTATGTGGGAAAAGGAGCCTACTCCACACGCATCCATGCATTAGCCATGCATAGCTAGTGCTACCGAACTGATTGTGAACTAACTGAAAGTAACTAGGGGCTAGCTAAGACTAACTAGTACTAACTCCAACTAACTGGTGTAGGTTGGTGTCAGGACTCTCAGTGGCTCCTAAAATGTAGGGATTGGTCTAGGAGGCACCCAAACTGATGCATGCACATGCAGTAAGTGGCATTTAACCTCTAGCAGTGTTCCCCACACTCTAGTGACTGGTACATGTGGCTCCATTAGGACAAGTGGACCCAATTGTACTAGTGGACCCAAATAATTAATTAAGGTTCCTAAGTTAGGCTAAATTAATCTAATAAACATTTGACCAAGGGAGGATTAATAATCCTAACAGAAATATTTGGCCAAAGGTTTTCTCTCAATATCTTTTTCCATCTGTTATCTTCACCATCCCTGGTGGTGTTGGTAAGAGTAGCAGTAGCTTCTTTCAAGTTAAAGGTTACAGATTGTGAGAAGCCCCATCTTATTTTATCCTTTTCATTGCTTATCCAAATCTGGTGATTTTAAATATCCTCCCAAAAAACATGGAGGTATTTAGTGGCATTGATGCCCTACCACCTATATAGGCTTTTCCATTTCTTGAAGTGGTCCTATGGGTTAGCATCGCTCCAAAAATCACTAACTTTGGAGATATGTCTGAATTGCAATTGTTCTTTTAGTATGGGAATATTGTGGTGTTCATTAAGCAGGTTTAGTTGGTTCCACAAGTCTTGGAAGAAATCCACTACCTTTCCATCCCTTATCTCCTAGAAACTCATTTTCTATATTATATTGCGATTGGTGTGTGGTGAGTTCCAGATATGTGAGCCTTTGACATTGTGTCGATCGAATCTGATGAGATTTTTCTTGGTACAGGTGGGTGCATATTTTTCTTTCCATAAAATCCCCCAGGGCTTGGAGGTGTGAGTAAGACATCTCCACCAAATCTTAGCATTTCCAATGTGATTGTTGATGGTGGGATCTCTGATTCCCAGACCTCCCTCCATTTTGGGCAAGCAGAGGGTGTCCCAGTCTACCAGTGACCATTTATTATGGTCGTTCAAGCCTCCCTAAAGAAAATTATGCTCCAGAGATCACAGCCTTTTTTTAACAGATTTGGGAGCAACAAATATGAAGAACATGTAAAGAGGCATATCATGTAAAACAGCTTGGACCAAGATCACATGGCTAGGGATATTAAGAGAGAGAAAAATCCAGCAGGTGAGTTTTTGTTTCATACGATCTAGAAGATCACTCTCGGAGACATTCCTAATCAAAGAGTCACTAAGGGGTGCATCGAGATGACCCTCTAAGAACTCAAGAATGTGAAGGATGTTGCGCTTCATGGTCTGACAGGTATTGAAAAAGTAAATATGGGATTTTTCTTTATTGATGTCAAGATCACTGGCCGTAAGGAAGGTGTAGAGATAATTTTTTATGGCTTTCACTTCCTACACCGAGGAATTACCTAGAAGCATGGTGTCATCAACAACTTGCTGGTGGGATTGGGGCTCCAAACCAGCATGAGGGGTGAGTCCTTTGAGATCACGATTGAGAATCATTTCTTTAAGAAGGTGCCCCAGGCCTTCCATCATTGGGACTAAAAGAAAATGGGAGAGGGGATCGCCTTGTTTGATACCCCTGGAGTGTTGTAAAGTATGTGAGGGAGTGCCATTTACAAGGATGGATAAAAAAGAGGTGGAGGTTAGGGTGAAGATCCATTTGACCCAATGGTGGTAGAATCCAAAGGCCAAAAGCATTTTTTTCATGAACGTCCAATTGAGTTTGTCAAAGGATTTGGAGAGATAAAACTTAATAATCATCCTAGGTTTTTTGGTAATTTTTAGAGAATGAATGATTTCATGTGAGAGAATGATTCCATCCAATATTTGTCTACCCTCCAAATAACCAAATTGTTCTTTGGAGAAAAGACCAGGTAGAAGGGGATTAATCCTATTAGCTATGGTTTCGGTAATAATTTTGAAAATAACATTGCAGAGAGCTATGGGTCAAAATTTACCTGGATAATCCACTCCATTTTCTTTAGGGACAAGGGAGAGGAAAGTTGGGATAAAAGATTTTAGGATTTTCCCTGTTTTTCTTGAATCCTCCACAATAGCCAAGACCTCGTCTTTGATGGTGTGCCAGCAGGCATGGAAGAAGTTGGTAGTGAAACCATGAGGACTTGGTGCTTTGTCATTTTTCAGTTGCTTAACTACTTCCTCAAGATCTATCATCTCAATGGGCCAAAGAAGGAGTTGGTTTTTCTCCGGGGACACCAGGGTGGGGATGTTCTCTAGGATTTTTTCCATCTCAGTGTTTCTTTTCACTGTTGTTTCTTCCATTAAATGTTTAAAGTGATTCGTGAGCATATTCTTGATGTATTCGTGGTTTTCCACAATGATACCATCTTCTTCTTTTAGATGCATAATTATGTTGGTTTTCCTGTGCTGAATCGTTTATTTGTGGAAGAAGGATGAGTTCCTTTCCCCCTCTTTGAGCCATAGGTTTCTTGATTTAAATTTCCATAAAATCTCTTCTTGCTTTTCTCTGTTCTCCAATGCTTCCTACAAGTTTCTCTCCTCTATTTTAATGGAATCCATGTGTCCTTCAAGCATGATGGTTCTTTGAAGATCCGCTAGTTGGTTTTCAAGCTGAGATTTCTCTATGTGAATGTTTCCAAAGTGTTCTTTATTATAGTCTTTAACTTTCTCCTTGATGTATTTTAACTTTTGTTGGAACTTGTACATAGAAGTTCCTGTGGGAGGATGAAAATCATTCAACCATTACTGGATGAGGGGCTGGAAATAAGGGTGAGAAAGCCATAATTTTTTGAATATGAAGGGCCTTCTCAAATGCTCTCCTATTCTGCACCATTGAAGACTTATGGTCCAATGATCCGAACCTGTCGTAGGAAGGACATGGGATACTATATATTCTCCTCCTGTAAGAATAGACTCCAAAATAAGGAAGCGATCCAATCTGGAGGCAATATGTCGATCCTCGGAGTGCTTGTTAGTCCAAGTGTATAGACTGCTGGTTGTGCTTATGTCTAACAGATCCAAATTATTGATTAGGTTATCAAAATCAACATTAGAGGAACTGAGGGTACCAATTCCTCACTTTTTCCCTGTAGCTTGCGAATGAGATTGAAATCTCCAGCGAGAATCTAGTGTTTCTGCTCGACCCAGTGGCTCATCTTTTGCAAGGAGTCAAGGAAGGCTTGTTTAGGTGCCAACACAAAGGGCCCATAAACATTCGTGATAATTCCCTTGAAGCTGGTACTGAGGATGTGAAATTATACCAAGATGGTGAATATAGTAGCCAAGATGTTAGAGAGACTAATTTCGAGGGAGTTCCATATAATTCCCAAACCTCCAGTGGCACCTAAAGTATAAATTGTTATCAGGTCGCTATTTTTCCATATTTTTGTGCCCATGGAGTTGAAGTTTTCTTCGGAGCAGTTGGTTTCCTATATAAACATAACTATGGGTTTTTCCACTGTAATTTTCCTTCTTAGTAATCTTCTCTTGTGGGGTGCACAACAACCCCTGATATTCTAGGATATGAGCTTCAATGGGGTGGTTTGAAAGGTATGCATAAGGATTCCTCAATGGTCGCAAACTCTCAAGAAGTGACCAATTTTTCCCCTATATTCTTTATGCGCTGTTGATTTCTTCTTCTTCCTCGTCTTTCATTGCTAGTTTTTTTATGGCTTTGTGCATCTTGGCCCTTGAATTATCGATACATATTCCCAACGTTTTAGATTTTATGGTCTTAATGATGGATTCCTTGAGTAATACCACTTGCTAAGATGTCATAATCCCTTTTTCAAGGTATTCAATAACTTTTTCTAACTCATCCATATCTAGATCCCCTATATCCATATCTTTTGTATCGTCTTCAACCAATTACATGTATGTTTGCCACTCCAATTGAGTTGTATGGGATGGATATTTGCCTTCATTATTTTCTTGTTGCTTGCCTCCTTCGATGTGTGGTTCAATTGTTTCATGATTCACCTGCAAATTCTCATGTTGTAAGACATCAAAAGTATTGGAGGAAGTGGGTTTTTTGTTTACCTCCAGTGCTTGATTGCGTTTGTCAGTTCTTTTTCTCCTTGTTACTTTGGTGGAGCCTTCAACATCCTTCACCTATTTTCCCTTCTGCATGCTCGTAGGGTTGTTTTCAGTACAATCTCTTAACAAGTTCCCATGAACATGACATATTCTACATCTGAATGGTATGTTTTCATAGTCTAGAGATTGAAACCAGTCTTCATCCTCCCAGCTCATATTTATGCCTTCTGGTAGATCCTTCATTATGTCCATATAGATGTATATGCAGGCATATGATGTATATCTCATTATTTTGGTTTTCTCTGTTATTTTAACAAATTATCCTATTTTATTTCCCATACCCTTCAAGATGCTCTCGTGCCAGTATTCCGATGGTAGGGAGTATAGTTTGATCTATATCGGAATGTATGTCAGATCCTCTTTATCTGCGATGAACTTATCCTTCCATGGTTTTTAAGAAGAGCCCTTGGATTTGTTACCCCAATTCCATTCCAGGGCTCCAACATAGATCAGCCAGGAACTCCTCATGCTAGGACTTTAGGGAATTTTTTTTCTTGATATGGTTCTTAGTGTATAGTATGGTGATGGTGGTATCCTAGTGGTGGTTTTGATCCAGGTAGTTAAGGTATGACAACAAATGATTGTCTCAGTAATGGAGGAATGAATGTATATTGGAATAGTTCTTAATAATTATATGCTCGTTGAGAACTAACCAAGTGGTATGCATGGAATTGGACAAATTTTTATCCTCTAACCCCATGCTTAGGATTATTGACCCATGATTAAGGTTAATGAACTTTTAATGAAAAGGGTTTAATAAAAAATAGGATAAAATGAGTAAATAAAGGTAATTAATTAAATGATAAGTCACTAGGGTCATCTCTCTTCTAACCCCCTCTCATTCTCCTTCTTATGGAATGATAGTCCCCCATCTCTTCTTTGTCCTTAAGTTTACAGTAGTCATGGATTTTATATTAAATAGTGAAAATGTACAAATTTACTTAGTTTGTTCATTTTGGACCATTCCTATCTGTCTTGTGGCCATTTCATTAATATTTACATTTTTTACATATCGGGGTAAAAAAATGAGTGTTACACACATTTTCCCTATCTTTCATACTTAGATTTTATGGAGTCGTTTATTGCGCCTCGAGGTGCTTGTGGGACCTTATTGCATGATGTCTACATCCCTAATTTTCATCTGTGTCTTGTTCCAAGCCCTCTTGCAAACAATAAAGTCACAAGAATAGATAACGAGGGTTGTGATTTTTCTTTGTGAGAAAACTCTTCTGGAAAGTTATTTCATCTCTCTTGACGCTAGAATAGAAATATTTTTATAAGGCTACATATTTTTTTCTCTGTGGGTGTTGGGATTTTATGTCCATCTTGACTTTCGAACTGGTTGGGTCTCTACCTTCAGTCATGGGTAGATTCCCCTTGGTATTTTCCTTTGCTACTTTAGATTGGGGATGTGGTGAATTACGAGTTTGCTTCGTGTGGTTTCAAGTTTTCCTTGGTTGCAGTTGGTGGATAAATGAATGAGGAAATACCATCATGGATGGAGTTGTTTTGTGGGGTTGACATTAATATTCAGGACATTAAGCATGTTGCATGATAGGTATGATTGAATCACTAAGGAAAATATCTTACCATATTTATATTTTGGACTATAGAGTTGAAGATATTGAGAGCAATCTTAGGGAACAAGGAGGTCATAATGACGGTTTAAGGGAAGGTGCAGGCATGTTGTTGAGCTTGAACCAAGGGAGCCACATTCATAACAACTAGTTTGCAGCTATGAAGGGAATGGAGGAGGAATTAGTCCACCAACTTGTTTGGAAGCATAATGCAACTGACTCTTCCACGCTTGATTCACCTAAGATGTTTGTTGAATTCCAGTTTCATCACCATCCTTATGTATACAACTTGTGTTTTTCTTATGCATTTCCCTGTTTTGCCAAGATGTCCATTTATATAGGACTAAGCTCTATGTACTAGATGAAGAAAAGTTTCTCATGCAAAAACTATATGTAGGGAAATTTTGGGTTTCTACAACACTGGTGTTTTTCCTCACAGTAGTTGGGAAGTCTCTTTTTGTAATTTCGTAGCTTATCTTTAACAGTTTAATATAAAAATCATTATTGTTTTTGTTTATATATATATATATATATA
>LPNX010549460.1:188742-245035 GCA_001517045.1 Pseudotsuga menziesii
TTTGTAAGTTTCAGAAGCTTTCTACTACATAATATAATCAAATTTCTGTCATATATTCTGGAATTTTCTCTGTATCTTGGTATCTTGGTTTCGAGAGTTCATTTTTTCCAAAGTGTGTCTGTGTGGAATAGTTGTGGTATCTGAGTCTATTTCATAGTTGTTGTGTCTATAGCTATTTGATTTAGGCATCGTAAGTCCAGTAGAGTTGTCTCTCAGTAGGCCTATAGGATACCCTAAAAGCCGAAAACTATTCCTTTACTGCGCAAATCAGTTAAGTGTTCCATGGACCCCTCAATGGACTCCATAGGGATTACATCCCTTGACTGTCAATATGCAGAACAAACTACATTTTCCTTTCTTGAAAGGATATCATCCTTTCAAACTTCTAAAACTTCATCCTCTATCATAACAATTGATGATACAATACCTTCCCTTGACTGGAAGTTGCCTGAAATCTTTCCTTCTGAGGTCTATAAAATGAAATGGTGGAAATACAAATCCATTACACAAATAAAAATTAGTTTCTTAGACATAACCTTTACTGACCAGGAAGATCCCATTGACATAAACTTGACCAATAAAGAACAAATCGGCTGGGAAAAATATAAAGGTTATATATATGCGCATTTGGGTGCTGTCAAACTAGGACTCGACCCATTAGTCAGGACTTATATGAATGTTTCATCTTTGTGTTGTGTTTTAGATACCCGCCATATATATTTACTTGATTCCTTAATACGAGGGTTTAAAGGCCCCTTTCATAATGGTCCATTTTTTGGTACCATATTTCCAAAATATTCTATCAATTTGGACGACCCTTACATTTATGAATTATTGAAAGCCCATATTCGCCCATTGGAATTTAAAATGGATACAGGTTACAAAATTATTCAAATAAAATATATGGTCCTCATATTATTTGGAAATGATTCCCTTCCTCCTTGTACCAATAAGGTCCATCAAATTTCATGCATGCTCAACATGGTGGAAACAAATAAATCCAAAAATTTCGCCCCTATTACATTTGACTGGACTGACATCTGTTATCCAAAACAATGGAAGGTAAGATATAGAGAGTTAAGATATTTTGATAAAACCTGTAATCCACAGCTCTATTCCTAAACCCCTTATTTTTGATAAATTTTCAAATTATTTTAGATTACCTAAAGGATTTCCTTCACCTCATTTTACTCTGCCTCTTGTAAAATATTCCTCTGTTAATAACACCTATTCTTCCTCCAATCAGTCAGCCTTATTTGAACCCTATTCTTCTTCTCGTTTTTCCTTCTCTGGAGTTCATAATAATGATCATAAATTTCAACATGCAGACTTCCCTGCATGTTGAAAAGTAGTGGAGAGAAGAAAACTCATAAATAAAGGAGTGAGTTTATATATGATGTCTCTCCATAGAAGTGACCTTGGTTTCACCTCCACAAATCCAAAAGGTGATACCCAATTTCATCTAGGAAGAAGTCTTCCCGATACTCCTTTTAGATAGTTTTCTCATTATGGCCTTTCCAAAAGAGAATTCATGCCCCACAGGTCATCCTCTCCAAATGAAACTGTCTCAGATGAATTAAAGATGCTAAATTACGACAATTTTCAGTAGCATCTAACTAGCCAAAATATTGATGACATAACCTCTGACATTTTGTTTCTAAAACAAAAATATCAAACAAAAAAAGAGCACATTTCCCTTCTAGAAGCTAAAGTTTATCATTTGCTTTCAGATCAAGAAGAAATAAAAACGCCATTATCTTAGCAAGTGAAAAACTAAAAAAAGGCTAGATGTCCTAGGTAAAATGATGGCAAGAACTCAAAATGTAAGCAATAAAAGGATTCGTGTAATTCAAACTTCCTTAGAGCTTGCAGCTAAAGGCCACCAAATAAAACATGAAAGAAGATACCCATTTGGGATGATGAGTATTGAAGAAAAAGAAGAAGACAGAAGACCAGAATTCCTTTTTGGTCAAGAAATAGAAGACCAAACAGAAATTAATGAATTAAAAAATATGGTCTCCCAGTTTAAAATAATGTCAAATGCTTCTCTATATAAGTATTTATCGACATTCTGAATCCCAAAAAGAGAGGATGTTTCATATTCCAACCAAACCAACCAAAGACACACTCCATCCGCAGATAATTGGTCCTTCTCCTCCATTTGATATAGAAATTTCATATCTTTCTGACCCCTCTCCTTCATCAGTACCTCATTCTTTCAATTTGGAATAAATGGGATGAATAACTTAATATCCCAAATGCCTGATCAATCTATGTTAAATATCCAATGCCAATCCCGTGCCCAAATTAGAACAATCATCCAGCTTTTGGAAAATTGGGTTTTGTACAAAATATCATAGGATAACACAATAACTGGCCAACAATTAGCACTTCAACTAGTTGCAAGATTTCCAGGATTAGCTTCAAAATGGTGGCGTTGGATTCCACGAGAATCCATAGAAGAAATGTTAAATACAGAAGATGCAGAACAACAGATTCTTACTGCCTTAGGAAAATAATTTAATGGTCCTGATGAAAATGAAGATTATGAGCATCTTGCATCTTTATTTATGTCTGCTAGAATCTGTGACTTAAACAAAATTGAAGAATATTTCTGCTATATGCATAAATTGTTAATAACTTTTGGCATTGTTGATGAACCAGCATATCTCAAGCATTACTTAAGATGTTTTCCTGGCCATGTTCCTAATGTTGTTGAACAACATCTTAAAGATAAAAAAATTCCTCTGTCAGGTCTTTCTATTTCCCAATTGCATGGTTTCATAAAAGAAACATGGCAAGAACACTGTCTGGAGAAAATAGTGGCCAAAGATTTTAAGCAAAACTCTTCAATGTTTTCCCTTGGTTTTTGTAAGGATGTTGCAAAAATTTCAAATTGGGGATGTGGTGCTCACAATAGAGGACACTTTAGGAGAGAATCATGTAGTTGCAAAAATAAAAATCATCCCAAATACATGAGTGCACCTATATTTCATCTAGATAAAGGATACAAGCATAAGAAAGGTAAAACATTCAAGAAGAAAGCTTATTTCAGGAAAATATCTGAAATTGCAAATAAAGATAAATGTTTCAATTGTGGCAAGAAAGGTCACTATTCTAATAAATTCCCAAATAAAAAGAAAAAGACCATATTTTTTTCCATGTTCTCAGAAGATCTAAATCCAACAAGGTGGGATCTAGCTTGGTGTGAAGGAAAAGATTACCCTGAAGGTGAAATTGTCTTCTTACCAGAAGAAGGTGATTCTTCTTATTCTGACCCTGCTTTAGATAAATTTTCCCCTCACTCATCTGAATCCTCCTGTTCAGATTCCAATGAGGAAGCAAATTTAGGAGGTTTTTCTGGTACTCCTGAATTTTGTTTTTATATGTACTCCTGAATTTTCCTTTTCAAAAGGTCTCGTCAAAAATTAGAATTCTTGAAATCAACAAAGAATTATTAGAGTCTCCAGTATATCAGTATATGAAAAGGAAAGATCTAAAAGATGAAAAAATAAATATTTTAGCAAGAGTAAAAGATAAAGATAAAGTCTCAGAAGTGAGAAGGAAATCTGTCTCTCAAGAAATCAGCAAGAATCCAACATTCTACAAGCCTGCCTGCAGACTTATATAAGGGCTATCCTGATCACCATGAGGATAGATAGAAATTTAGAAAAGATAAAGAGAGTTTTCTTGGATTACAGATCAAAGAAAACTAAACGCCATTAAAAAATTGGTGAAAGAAATATAAGAACTTAAAATAATGCTTGAAATAACAATCAGAGAAAGAGATCAGTCTCTCATGAAGAAATGTGCAGATCTTGTACTGAAGCGTTGCAGTCCCCAAAAGCTTTTGAGAATACAAAACATACACTGCACACCAGTGATTTAGAAGAAGAAAACTGCCAAGATGGAGAACCTTCTCTAGGATCTTTAGGACTCTTCACTGGTCCTAAGTTCTTCATAAAAATAAAATTTTGTCCACCAGAGTTCAAGTCTTATGAACTTAACTATATTATAGATTCAGGTTGCAAGATGAATTTGGAAAAAGGGAATGTTATACCATGTTTCTACTGGGAAGAATCAAAATATCATGGTGTATCCATTGAAGGAACTCTTGTACAACTGAAAGGTAGAGTTCCAAACTTTCCAATAAATATTGGTGGAATAGAAGAAGTTTTGCATCTTAATAGATTACATAGAATCAAATAAGATTGCATAATAGGTTCATACTTTTTGCAGAGATTCGCTCCCATCACAATTGATGAGACAAAAATTAATTTTACCTATGCACTTAAAGGAAAAATAATTTCCACTCCTCTGTATAACTCTACCTCATTTAAATGAAAAAATCTTGTATGTCAGTCTAACCTCTCTCCCAGTCTTGCAAAATTATTCAAATGGAAAGATGCATTGCTTATGCAGAAGATGACCAATTGCATTCAAAGAATCAGTTCCTTCATATATGGGAAATTGGGTTTGTTTAGATTTCAGACATCAGCGAGGCTAAAGCTTAATTTTAGGCTTCTGGGACTCCCAACCTATATGAACCAGAACTTATATTTATAGACTCAAATATAGCTTGTTTGTCTTCGAAGGGAGAAGATCATCACAAGCGCAAACTCAAACTTTGAAACTGACTAGAGTTTTTGATCCCAGCTAATCGCATTGAGCGCATAGGGATAGCATAAACTATTGGTTTCACAGACTCTTTACACTTGAGATCACTTCTTTTGATCCCAACTGATCGCTCGAAGCACAGAGGAAGAGCATACACAATGCTCTACACATAAACAGAATGCAGAAAGATCACAAGACTCAAACGCACTTGATGCCGAATGAGGAGAGGAGCACCTTATTTATACAAATTTAGCTGGTTAACCGGTGATCCAAAACTTACACCTATATGTTAAAGACTTGATTCAAATCTTATGGCAGAGAATAGTTCTAGGATTTTAAAGTGGTTTATTTGGTGTGTGTGTGTGTGTGTGTGTGTGTGTGTGTGTGTGTGTATTACCTAGATGGGGTTCCAAGGCAGAGAGCATGTAAGGTCCATGTGATCACATGTGACATCCACCGCTCATCAAGACAAGTGGTTGCATTTTTTCATGCAACGATGGTATAGGGCAGTGTGGGTTTGGATGGATACTATGTCGGATAAGATAGATGGTGTAAGGAAGCTAATCCCATGATTCCCTCATTACCAAATATGTAATTTGATGCATTAAGTAGCGTAATCATTAACACAACTCAATATGGGATAGGTGGGCTATAATGATTCTAGTGGTGGATTCTCCTTTTGCTTCTATTCTTGCATATATGTGGCTTATCCTGTATGCATATCTATGGATTATCCTGTATGCAGGGAGACAAATATATTTTCATTATGGGAGCCTGGAGGAAAAGGCAAGATAATAATTGCTTGAGAGCTCTTCTATATTAATGTTAGATTAATTAATATTATAAATCTTCACTTATGTCAAATCAACATGACAAACTAGTGTTGGAAATCATTAAATCAAGAAGAAAACAAGTACTAAATATTAAATATGCAATTCAAACAATTTAGTAAAACTAGAGACTTAATATATATGTATATGAATGAAGTACATGTGCATACCACCACTTTATCCCAACGTTGGTATAGTCTTTAAATATATCCAAAACCATAGTTAGGGAATCATGAAAACCCTATCCACCACCAAAGATACCCAACTAGCAAGCATCAACATCATCAAGTCCTAATTGACTTTAACAATAATCTTGTATCACATAAACTCTCTACACTAGCACACTTACCTTCCTTAAGGTTTGCAAACCCTATCAATTTTGCATCACATGAGCACATGACAATAAAACCCTAGTGATAGCCTCCAAATTTACATGTCCATCCTAGGGTTTGAATCCTCAACCTTATATCTTCCACTCTTGCATCATCACATAAATTAAAACCTCCATGAATCATAAAAAAAAAACAAGAACTCCATGGTATTTATTTAACATTACATGTCATAAAAATAAATCTCCAAAACCATGCAAGGTTTGAGCTCCACTATCCATGTATTATACTAGGGTAGAACCCCTAGTGCTACAACAAGATCCATCATCATCTTAGATGTCATGTTCTTTTCTAGGGTTTACATATATAACACAATATTCATGACAAGATCAAACACTAACATCACATAAGAACAATCCCTCCATGAACATCCAAGACATATCATGTTCCCCTTATTTTCTCCTAAGGTTTTCTCGTGAATCTTAGCATCTAGGTCCTAGGTTTTCCTTATTCCCAAACATTTCCAATCCAAGTAAAAACAAGAGTACACAAATAATAAAGCAATACAAGATCTCTCTCCTATGTTACACATACAAGTTGGATATGGGCTAATATGAAATAAGAAAATGTGTCCATAGTAGAAGTAACCAAGAAGAAAACTTAACCTAGATCATTACATAATACAAGGATGCACCTATGAAAAAATAGATTTTATCCAACCCTAAAGTGAAATTACCTCCAATTCATGATATTGGTCCCAATAATCCCTCCTTTAGGATAGTGTGCACTCCAACAAGGTGTTAGTCCAATGCTTCCTCTTGCATAGTGGTATGTTATCCAAGTAGTCTCATGCAAGGTGCTTCTTCTCTAAAGTTTCGCCATATTCTTGATGATGTCTATCAAAGTGGTCACTAATCTCGAATACTCCTCAACGTATGTTTCTAGGTCCATCACCAACTTCCATTAAGTATGATTCTTTACCCAAGCATAATCCTCAAATCAAGTTTCCAACCTCTAAGTTATATATCACATGGTACAAACTACAAATGCTAAGTTCCCTCCTCTAATTTCCCAACACTCTTCCTCCTAGGTGTATCTATCCTAGTCGAGCAATCAACTCAGCCATTGCATGCACCCAATAGTTTATCGAACATGTTGACTAGGGTATCAACCTCCTAGGTAAGATAATCATGCCAAAAATCTACCCATTTTCAAGAATCAACCCAAAATAAACCATTCATAAGTCCATGATGAATCACCAAGGTGCTAGGAGACATACTTCTCTTTTAGCAAGGTGAAAACACTTTTGGAGTTACCCAAAAATATAACACTCCATATTTATGAGAAAAATGTTTTTTAACACCCATAAACTCTATTTGAAACTGAAACCTCTAAATAACATTCCTCCATCATAATATAACATCATACCTAGTTTGAAAGAATGACAACTACAAGTATACGTCTTTACACCTTAGCATCTTAGCAATCACCACTCACTTAATTAATAAATTTCTCTTTAATATATAAAAAATAAGAAATACAACTCAACTTTTGGATGGTGAACATGTAATAAGAATAAAACAAGATAATTTGGTTGGCACCATCAATCCAAGTTACTTACACTTCCCCTCTACTAGGGGATCCAAAATAACAATGACCATTTGTAAAACTGAAGGAATGAAACCTTGGATCATTGCTTTTGTTTAACTTTGAAATCATTTTGAAATTAGAAAAAAAAACAACAATAACTAGTGGTACAATCCAACATCCTTAAAGTCATCATCATGGGTCAAAATACTCTAGCATCACATCAAGAGTTATGCATGAGTTCTTGCAAAGATAATCACATATCCATACAATACCAAGACAAGTAGATAAGATCCATAAAAGAACAAGATATAATTTGCATACATCTCCACTCATCGATCATGAAATATCAAGATTAATGGGAAAAGGAAATGATAAAAAAAGATTCATCATCAAATGTGAAAATGAGAATCCCTATCACGCACCTCAAAATTTCCAATAATAGGAGTAACAACCTTATCATAGTCAATTCCTCCACATGAGAGAATCATGAAGGAAGAGTAATATCATAATCAACTCCCTATGTCTAACAAAATCCAACAACCCTATCTCTCATACTCATCACTACTCCCAAGAACTATAAGTTTGGAATCAATCATTGATTCCACCACCATAGGTATAGATGCACAATATCACCAATATCTTAGCATCACACCAACTATCATATCCATGATCAATAATATCCCCAAGTGATAATATTGAAATATCCCTCCATATACAACAATCATTGAATTTGAGGAAGGTTTCCATTACAACTCAAACAAAAAACACCAATCAATAATCATCAATTTATCGTAGAATGAATCATCCAATCTTGTGCTCCAAAAATCATCAAATAATTAAATGGTCAAGTATCCCTATCATAAGCATCAATCCACTCCAAACAATGGTATATACTAGGACAAATTAGCCACCTATCATAGGTCCTGTCGGGTATCATACCCACTTAAATATAAACAACATACCATCCATTAATGAATAATATCCTCCACCTATCATAAATGAAAACATATGACTTGTACTAGAACAAATTAACCCCCTATCACAAGCCATATTGGGAATATCACCCACTAAAATGCATCCATAATATCCAAAAATCAAGTAGATCCACCACCACTCATTAGTGAAAACTTACTAGAAATTGTTGGAAGAAATCAACCACCTAGTATAGGTCCTCATAGGCATCTCACCCACAAAAAATACATCCATAAAAACAATTAATGTAGTATATCCATCATCTCTCGTCACAATAGAACTTTAGCATTTTAACCCATCAAACCTCTCATAGGTGGAAGTTCTCATCTCAATCACATTAGGATTTCACATCTCCTAGGCTCAACAACTAAATAACAACCCCCTCTTTCACCAAAAGTGTGATATAGACAGCAAAAGTTTTGATACCATGTATAATTTTGGAACTCTATCTTTTAATACAATTTTAAAATTTCACCTCACACCAGAGGTGTCCTGTAATGTCCCTTCTTGGAAGGGCATTGAAAGTGTTGACCTTTTCAAGCACCTAGGGGTACAAAAGTTGAACTAATTAAATTACCTAGGGAATTTTGACTATTTCATACTAAGGAGGCATGTACTAAGTTTATTTATAATTCTGTATTATTTATGTGTAAACATTTAATTAATATGCAAATAATACATGTGGGAATGAGTTGTCATGTCAAGAGGGAGCATTAGGCAAGTCAACTTGCCTTAAATGACAAATAGAAACTATAAAGAAAACTAAACAAAGCAATTTGTCATAAAAATTTGGAAACTGTCAAAAGCAAGGAAAAACAAGCAGTTTCAAAAGAAGAAAGTGCAGGAAAAGAAATCATTGCAAAAGAAAGAAAATTTGGCCAACAGGGGGGGAGCACAGTTTCCATTTTGGTGAAAGGATGTGTTGAGGCCTGGAAATTCACAGGCGGCAACAGTAAGGGATTCTCCCCAATCAGCGTTCCCAACTAGCCCGCTGACTGTTTGGTATAGGGAATCCGTCCGGTTTACGGTCCGGCTACCGTAGGTCAAAGTAACAACAAGGGTTTACCAGTTGCGGCCCGGTCCACCTGAATTTGTATTTTGACTTAAATGAATGATATCCACATGCCTAACTAAATGCAGGGTGATCCAGATGCAGGGAGTGGTCACAAAGTGATGGGCATGTTCTTACCTCTCGTCTTGTGCTCACAAGCAACCAAACCAGATACGAACAGAAATCAACTAACTACCTAAACTATCCCTAGGGAGCGAGGTTATCATCTTGACTGAGAAATACAATAACACATACAGTAAGAAAAATCACAGATAGCTGATACTTCTCTCACAGCACATGAAAACTTACAAATATTCAAATAACCAGATAGCCGATCATTCTATAACAACATTTATNACAAGACATTAGGCATCGAGAACCTTTTAACTATGATGAAAAATCCATAACAACTGGCCTAGTTCATCCGGGCGATAACTCACGAAAAAAAAAGAATCGGTGGTCGGGCGAGACTTGAATCGGACGGGCTGAGAATATGGCATCAGATGGGCAAGGCTTCAGGGGCTGCAACGGCGGAGGAGCACAAGAAGAGGGTGAGTGAAAACATGGGCGTCATAGGCAATCGGGCGGCGGAGAGAAGTGGATCGGAAGCTGAACAGCTCTGCCACCCGCAACAGCGGACGGGATGCAGGTCAGGGATAGGCGATGAGGGAGAAGAAAAGTTCGGGTGAGGGAAGGCTGGTCAGACATCGGATGAAACTCGTGTCGGCAGCTGACTTCATCTCCCCAGCCGCAACGGCGGGTGAGCCGGAACTCTAGAGCAAGCGATTTACAACCATGAATCGGGCGTTGGGTGACACTTCAATAAACTTTGGTCTAGGAGCCGCAACACCGGGTGAGATAGGACTCAATTTCTTTGAAAGAGGCCCGATCCAAAGAGAAAACTAACAGCGCTGAGGCCCAATCGCGACCAAAAAACCAAAAATCTCACTAAGGCAGACTTTCACACTCTATGGGCGTTAAAAACAGATCACACGACTCATATCGAACTGAACGAAGCAAGCAAACAAGACGGACACTCAACTTCAAACGCAAAGATATTCTCAAAGACGCCAAGCTTTCAACAGTCGATCCAAGCAAATAATGCTAAGGAGGGGTCCCAGAGTTTAAGTTAAAAACTAAAATCGGGGAAAAGGTTGCTGCAGCAACAGGATGCAAGCAAGAAAACATCACCAATAATAAAGAATGAAAAAAATTCTCGAGGGAGAATTTCCACTTTGGTTTGAGTGATGCAAGTAGGGAGACATCATCCTATGAATGAACTTACTAAATTCCTCAAGAGGGGCGCACTCTTGGCTTAGGGTTAGGGTTTGAAAGTGGGTAACTTTACCAACAGGTGGATGAATTACTCAACAAGTCACTCAAGTTTTATTTAAGGATGCTTCCAATTCCATTTCATATTTTTTATTATTAATGTGTTGGTGTTGTGTGAAGCTAAGCTTCAAGTCTGAGTGATGAGCGTCAGTCCCCTTGGGTGATGCGCCCAAAGTCTCCATTCCCTTCTCTTCTCTCCTCATCCATCATTCAGTGAATATCACACATAGTACAAGGAAAAACCATATAATATTCATCTTGATCTCTTATACAATCCATTCATCCATTCAAGTCGAGCTCCAGTGAAGGAAGCTTCACTTACGCTCTCAGATCGGTGTCAGGTGCTAGTTCTGGGCCTCAAATTCTTAGTTTTGGACACCATTTGAGGAGAGAAGATATTAAAATATTATTCTAATATTATCAGCTCCATAATATTGTTCTTATCTCTAGATTACATTAAGAATTGTTTCCAAGATATTCATCATGCTGAACTTTCATGAGAGAAGTCTTTCAATGCCCATTTAATGGGTCTTTTTGTCAGTTTTATGCACTAAATATGATGTAATGGCCATGCCTAGTATATAAGAGTTATATTATGCATAAAATGTGTCATAAAAATATCTATGGATCATTATTTGTAGGTATGATAAAATTCAGAGTCGAAATTTATCATTATTTCGTACCCTTGCTCATTGAGTAGCCAATTTTGACTAGTTTTACAGTTTTTGGTATTATTAATTTTTTGTAAACCAATTTAGTATTTTGTAAGTTTTTATAAGTTTAAAATTAACCCCAGAACCCAACATAACCCTCATATCAATAATTTGTTGGGTTTGTACTGTGTTTAAGTGGCCTCTTCTGCGTGGGCTTTCCCAAGTCCAAAATCTCGGTTTTTTCCCAAACTCCCTCAAACTGTTTTAGATATGTTCCAAACATGTTCAAATGTTATTTTGTGCTTAATAAAAGACTGAAAACTCATATAATCCTTCCATAATCCTTGGTTTATTGGAAGTGATTGTTCAATTTTTGCACCGGTTGGGACACGCATAAGCCTGGGAGTAGACTTCAGCATAGTTGATTCTCAAAACCTAAAGGGGAACAACATCCAGTTGCTTAGGCATTTTAAATATCTCTATCCAAACCTTTCCTTTGGTTTCTACCACCAACCCTATGTCATTCTTAGTTTTTCCAGTATTGCCTGTGTTTTTCCTTACATAAAGAAAGTGATTGATCTCAATGTAAATTGTTATCTCACTTTTAAATAATATTAGTAGTAAAGTTAATATTGTGATATGATATTAGATTGGGGATATTACAGTGGTATCATAGCACTTTCCTCCACCCCTATGGAAATTACTCTCTCAAGTTGAAGAAAATTATAGTCATGTCCTACAACTCTGATGATGACTATGATAAACAGTATGAAGAAGAAGAAATCCTCTATGTTGATGGAGGCCTACCAAGAGATGAAGATGATGAAGTCTATTGGACATCAGATATAGAAGATATCATATCTGATTTTCCCATTGTTAATAAATACTTTACAAAGATTATAGAAGCATGTGAAAACATGCCTCATTGTTACAAGGAGTATCTAGAGGGCAAGAATATTGGTGCAATCATGAATTTCAAGGAGTATGCCTATCTCAAGTATGTATTTTGGCTTCAGAATGTTGATGGGAATTCTTTCAAGAGAAACAATTCATCTATAGAGAAACCAAGTTTTTCCAACTTTGTGAGTAAAGAAGAAGAAAGAGGATCCAAAGGTGAAGATTCATCAAAGCCATATGCTTGTCCAAGCATTATGAGAATGTTTGGTTTTTGTTCAAACAAAACTTCCAAAATTTGTGAGTCGAGTATCACTTAAGATGAAGAAGTCTCAAGTTGCTTGGATGAGAATAGAAATGAAGTAGAGGAATATATCCATGAGGTGGAGTGCAAGTCACTGCAAGGTGACTTCGTGGGAGAATAAAGGGAAGATGAATGCACTTCTAGCTTCTTTGTGGGTGATCTCCAAGTCACTGCTAAGGATGTTGGTTCATGTGAGGGTGGTGAGACATATTTTGAATCAGATCCAAAATAATTTTATAAATCAGATTTACAATCACCACTTGAGCCTCATAATGAAGAAGAAGAAAAGGCCACACCACTTGGGTGTGAACCAAAGAATTTGGTGGAAGAGCAAGCCACCATAGTGCCCCTACATAAAGGAGAGGAAGATGAAATGCCAAGGTATGACGTTCTTTCTTATTTTTTCAAGGATCATATTTCATTTCAACCTTCAAAGATACCCTCCACTTCATATCATGGAAGTGATTTTGCAAAAAATTCTAAAGCTGACCAGTCCACTGAGAATGAGGTTTGTGTTGTGGATCCATGCCACAAGAAAGATAGTCTTGTATGTCAGCCATTGGAAGGAGAAACCTTGGTTAAGGATATTCTTTTTGAATTTCATCATTTGAGTGGATCACTAAAGGAGGACAAAGAGAATATTATGGAATTCATGAACAACTTTGTTGACATCAATGCTTTGGTGACAAGATGTTGATGGAAAGATTTTGCAAGAGAGTTGGAAGTAGAATCCTTTCTGGAAGAGTGCATAGCACTTAAAGAAGGCATGGTCAAGATGAAGGAGAGCTATATGAACTTACTATATGACAAATATCATCTCCTCATGATGGCTGAAATATATATTTGTGCATTCAAGAAGGAAACAGAAGAGTCTGAAAGGATCCATAGTAAATGGGAGGCTACATATGATTCCTTGAAGAGAACCCAAGAATCTATTCAAGAGTCAAGGTTGTATATTGATCAACTTCAAATGGAGTTGAATGTACCACAACCCCCATCTTGTATGGAAAAGAATCATGTGCACATGGTAGGAACTACTTTGGACGTGCTAGAGGAACCTCATGTGGAGGACAAACATGATGAAGGATCATATTTGTAGATGCTTGTTAAAAGATATGATGAATAAAATCTTGGCCAAGCAATCATTGAGATTGAGAGGAAGGATGAAATGTTCTTATATATTGGAAATATAGATGAGGACATGCCAATTGAATCAGCAAGAAAAGATGATTATCTATTCATGGATTGGGTAGATAAATATATCACTGAAATAGAGGATCAATGATGCACTAGAATTTCTTGCATCGTTAGAGGGTTGGTTGGCATGCATACCTTGAAGGTGAAACCTCATGAACTACCCTTATATTGGGTGGTAGATTATTCTCTAGAGGAGGTGGCTGATCACACTCCATATGGATAAACAAATAAAATTAATTGTTCATCCATTGATTAGGTGGATAGAGACATCATTCAAATGAAAGCCTTGGGAGGTAAAGGGTTCTTTAATTTCTGCATTAAATTTTGTGTTGTGACTAACATTGTCCCGACATGTGAATTGTCACGTCCCCGGTTTTGACCCCGTTTGCATGATGTGTATATTGTAATTAATCGTGGTGAGGAGCTCAAGGCAAAAGCCCCACCATCGATTTGGTTGTGTATGTTCGGCAATGGGGATATCTTCCGATGGTTTGTCATGCTATTCGGCACATTATAATTCGGCATCATGTAAACCCGCACATCAATTAAAATAAACCACAACCAGCTACGGCAGTGCAACGTTGAATGAAAAGGGCATGGTTCCAAAGGATAAGGGGTGGGGGATGTCAAACCTTGGTTATGGGGGAAAAACCCATGTTTTGTCACCTTTTGCCTCACCCATGTTTTGTCAACCTCTTTAATGCTCAGCTGGTGGTTGAGGAGTTATGGCTGAGGGCATTTATTGCTGAAGTGGTGGTGGTTGTGGCAGGCTGTCAGCCTTACCCACTTGCTCACTCCACCCACGTTTGCCATTCTTCTCCCTCACGCACTCATCCCTGGTCAGTTCACTCACTCACCACGATTTTGGGTCTGTTGGTTCCTCACGCACAGGTTTTGGACGAATTTGGTCTCACGTGGGTGTTTTGTTCCTCTCCACGAGTGGCTGAGCACCCGCTAACTGCAAATTCGTGTCCTCTCCATTGTTGTGCATTCTCACGAAGAGGGATTGCTTCCCGTTTTTGTCTTCTCAACGTTTTTGGTTGGCCGTAGTGCCCAATTCGTAGTGAGCCATTTTCCTACTGTGGTCTGTTCATCCTCACGTAGAGGAATCGGGTATGTATTTCCTGTGCATTTTGTTGTTGGGTGTAAGTTCTTCCTCACGCATAGGGTGTTTGGGTCGTTTTCCCATGTTGTGAGAGCCGTTCTCACTGTCATGTTTTGGGGTTGCTGTTTCCCCTGTGTTTTGTTGACTGTGGTGTTCAATTTCGTTTTGAGCCACTGTGGGTTTCCAATTCGTGGGCTGAGTTTCTGTGTTTTGGGACTGTGCATAGTTGCCATTGTTTTACTTTGAAATTGGGCTATTGTTGTTGTTTCCCTAGTTTGGGATGTTGTGGTTGAGTTTTTTTGGCCACGTTAGGGCCAAAACCAACTCTAGGCTGTCCATTGGACTTGAGCGGTGCTCATCCATTGTTTGGGGCTGTCCCCTGTTGTTTATGACTTCTTCACAGAGCTATGAAGGGATTTTTGGCTGCTGGTATGCAGTGGTTGAACCTTGGACTGTGCTGGCTTGGCTTGTCTATTGAAAGCCTGTGAAACCCAGCAGTGTTAGTTCATTGTTTTGTGTCCCCTTGGCTATGTATAAGCCTGCAATTGACCCTTATCCAGAAGGAATCATGCCCAGCTCGGGGGTGGCAGCGTTGCTGAGAGATTGATGAGCAAGCTGGCCTATGGTTGGGTGGAACGTTGCAGCAACGTAGCTGGTTGCGGGTGAATTCTTCATCAAGAGATAAGTGCTGCTGGTTATTCCACCTCTGCAAATTTTATATTGATGTTAAATGAATTATAATGAACATGGAGATTGCTGGAATGTGTGTGTTTGCTTCCGTTGATTGATTGAAAGACTGTGCATCCTTGTATAATGAATTATGCCTGTTGTTTAGGCTTTCATTTCAGCATTGATCTCCTTTGTTTTATTTTCATGGGCTACTAGCCCGTTCTGTGTTGGTGTTGCGTCGCGTCCTCTTCGCCGATTGAGGGACGGGGACGTGACATGAATAGTAGAAAAGACTTATTTTGTATCCATCATATACCTCTAGTACATATGCATAGGAGGTGCATTATAATTTGCATGTGCTTGAAGGATTTGAGAGAAAAAAAAATGGAGACCAAGCACTTGCACTCTTTTAGAGATATTTGGATATGCATCTTGGTGAAAGATGTATAATTTTGGAGCAGACACAAGATGGTAAAACTTATGAACCAATCAAAGGAGTCAAGGATTCACCTACTTTCCTGGTCGATGAGTATTACGGAAGTTTCAATTTGGTTCATGACTTCCCATCCTTTACAATTTTTGCATGACAACTACAGCACATGAGAATGATAACTAGGTGAAGGGATTCTTTCTTTTGGTGCTAAGTAAGGAGAAGGAGGCTCCCACACTCATCCATGGGGATTTTATGAGAGAACCACACCCTTATCAATAGCAGTAAATGAATCCATTACCTATATTTGATTCATCCATTCATGGTGGTGATTGCATGACTAGCGGAAGATATTTGAGCCATTGGGATTGTGCACATGGGAAACCAATAAGATTCCCATATGGACCTAACAGTTGGAATATTTTTTCATCCATGGCAGGGATGGGTAGGTTCTTGTTGGATTTATGCACCTTGGAGGGTGTTCCTTTTGCTTACACCAAGGGATTTTCAGCAGACACATCCTACATCTTATGTGAGCAACATAGCCATATTTGGTTGTTGGAGGATGCCTATAATTGTCTTGTGACATGGGACTCACACCTATGTCATTGCAGCAACAAAATTGTGAGCTTCAATGTTGGTGTGCATCAGACACAGAAGTCTCACAGATATTCAATTTTGCATTGGGAGTTTTCAATTTTCAGTGTGGTGGTATGATTTCCACATCCTCACTTTCATTCTCTGTGATGATAAATTTTTATGGTGGTTACTACTGTTTGGGAGGATGCAATTGAGACATTGGGACCCTAGTATTTATTGGAATGACAACTTTCCAAAAGTGGTAGGAATATTTGGATACTTTTAGATGAGGAAATGTAATCCATGCATACTTTTGTCTGAGGAGTTGTGTTGGAAGGAATTTTCACTGAAGGAGATGCAATGCAAGAAATGGGACCCTGACATTGCTTTTCTTTAGAGAAGATTTGCATGATGGCTTAATGGAGCAAGTCAAATTTTCTTCACATGAGTTCATCTATGTGGTATCATGTTCTAGTTCTCCTACATGGGGGAATAATTATTTGGGTGAACAAATTTTGCAGCACTCTAGATTGCTTCTGCTTGGGGAATAATTAGTCACCCTTTACATACTGCTTGTCCATACAACCAAGGAAAGAGGCAAAAACCCAGGGGGAAAATGATCCCTTAAACATGGACAAGAAAAAAAAATGGGTGATATTGTTATCAATCATGCTTCACAGCATGATCAGAAATCCCCAGCAGTGATTTGAGATTGTTGAAGGTCTTCTCACAAAAAAAATCAGTGAAGATGTCTGCTACTTGTTCTGAAGATGCACAGAAGAGTAGATCGATGGTACCATCGTGCACAAGCTATCTGATGTAGTGCATATGGATCTCAATGTGTTGGGTTCACTGTCTCTAAACTGGATCATTACAGATTCAAATGGTGCTCTGATTATCACAGTAGATAATAGTTGAAAACTCTGATTCGAAGCCACATTCTCCAAGTATCCCCTACAACCACAAACATTGAGTTGCTGCATTTGCAATTCCTCTATACTCTGCTTCTGTAGATGAGAGTGCTATGGCACTCTGCTTCTTGCTTGACTAGCTAATTGGCCCTTCTCTAAGCATGAACACATATCCTGATGTAGACTTTCGATCTGTTTTTTCACTTGCCCAATCACTGTCAGTAAACCCAATCAAATCAAGATCATATTTTGCTTTGTAGAAGATCCCATGAGTTAATGTTCCTTGAACAAAGTTTAGGATTATTTTGGTTGCTCTCCAGTGGATCTCATGAGGCTGATCCATATATCTCGAAGCCACACTAACTACACACTAACTGCATAAGATAAATTAGGTCGAGTGTGTGTAATATAAAGCAAACACCCAATCAGCTGCCTATACAGTGTATTATTTACCATAGGAGAAGAATATGCTTCTTCAAGCTTAACTCCTGAAAGGAAGGGAGTCTTGCTTGGCTTGCAATATTTCATGTTGAACTTGTTGAGAAAATCTAGAGCATACTTGGACTGGTGTACTTTGATTCCCTGTTGGGATTGAGCAATGACCCAAGAATTGGCTCAACAATGTCAAATCTGTCATAGAAAATACATGGTTCATTGCATCCTTCAAGGAGGCAATCTCTTTCTTTGAACTTCCTGTAATCAGTAGGTCATCCACATACAAGACAATAATCATCAAAGAACCATGAATCAGCTTCAAATAGACATTAGGATCAAACTTGGATTGAACAAAACTTAGTGATAGCAAAGCACACTTCACATCCATGTGATGTACCTCCCACTGCTTCGAAGCTGCAATGGCTAGAGCTAGCCTTATGGAATCCATCTTTTCCACTGGTGCAAAGGTTTCATTGTAGTCAATACCATATACTTGTGAGTATCCCTTGGCTATCAATCTTGTATTATATTTCAAAATTAAAACATCAGCAGAAAACTTAGTCTTGAAAACTCACTTACATTGAACTAGCTTCCTCCCTGGGGGAAGATCAACCAGTTCCCAAGTGTTGTTCTTCTGGAGCGAGTTGAATTATTCTTTCATGGTTGTTTTCCATCTTGGATCATGTGTTGTATCTTCATATGTCTGTGGATCTGATTCAACCATCATATAGAACGTCTTAGCAAATAGAGGATCTTTCACACAAAGGGCACTCTCAAATTGAGATCTAGTCCTCCTAGTGTCATTAGGATTTCCAGCTAGTTCCCCAGCTGCATGAATGGTATTTTCTACCCATTTTGGTATTGTAGACCTTTGGATCTTCAATCAAATCATCATTATCAGACATATCAGAATCAGCAAACTCATCGGTCTCTCAGTAGACTCTCCAACTTCAACTTCAACTGCTACTAAAGGCTTTTCTTGGAACTGAACTCTTCTTTCAATGAAAGATTTATTAGTGCTCAAGTTTATCAGATTGTACCCTTCTAAATCTTTAGAATACCCAAAAAATAGGCACTATTGTCTTTGGGGTTGCAAATCCTTCCTCTTTTCAGTTGGAATTCTAGCCCAAGCCTTTGAGCCAAAAAATCCTAAAATGGGTCGCATCTGGTTTGTGCCCACTCCAAGATTCAAAAGGAGTCATACCAACAATATGCTTATGAGGCACCCTATTCTGGATGTAGGATGCACATTTTATAGCTTCGGCTCAAAACTTTGGTGGCAAAGTCTTAGCCTCCATCATGCAGGTTGCCATCTCCTTCAGTGATCTGTTCTTTCTCTCAGCAACACCATTTTGTTGTGGTGTGTAAGGGATCGAATGTTGCATCTGAATACCTACATCTTTACAATACTGAATGAACTTAAACTTGACATACTCACCACCATTATCAGATATAAGGATCTTGAGTTTCCTCCTAGACTGGTTTTCAACAAAAGCTCTAAAGACTTTGAAGAGGTCAAAAACATCAGACTTATGATTTAGGAAGTGAATCCAACAATACCTGGAAAATCCATCTATAAAGGTCAGTGAATATTTGGCTTGACTCATGGACATATGAATAAATGTACCAGCAATGTCACTTTGGATCAACTCAAGAGGTGCAGAGGTTCTCTCATGACTAGCTTTCTCATACTTGTGCTCTACGTGTTTTCCTAGGATACAACCTTGACTAACTCCCTTAGAAAACTTGATCTTTGGTAACCCTATGACCATATATTTTTCACTAAAATCAGAAATATACTTATAGTTAAGATGGCCAAATATTTCATGCCAAATCTTGCTTGCTTCATTAGCATGAATCAAAAGAGAAAATGGGTTTGAGTAGGGTAGAAAATGGGAAAGCTTGTATACCTTCAAAGTGTGATCAACAACACCTTTTGCTATGAATTTACCATTCGAAATATCAATGATCTCAACATCATCAGGGGAGAATATGACCTTCTTTGGAGACCCAGTATGAGTCATCTGATACACTAACAAGATATTGGAGGCAAGACCTGGAACATACAATACATTATTGAAACTACCATGGTCAAGATCAATCCTACCCTTCCCCAAACTGTCAGTGACAGAGTCATCTCCCAAAACTATTGGTGGACCTTTCGACATGTCAAGAGAGGAGAATGTATCGTTTGTCAAAACCATATGCCTAGAAGCTCCAAAGTCTATGATGAAGCTAGGTGAGCTTGATGTGCCAGTAACCAAGGCATGTACTCTCTCTCTGTCTTCTGAATTTGATCATCCTTCCTTCTTCTTTGACCAATCAGGAAGGGAGATGTTATTCTTCTCCAGGAATTGGGTCAACATGTTAAATTGCTTCTTCATACATGAGCTCTCAGAATGATAGCCCTTACTGCAGTATGTGTACTTGCTCATTTCTCCTTTGTTCTTCTTCTCCTAGGAGTTATTCTTGGAACCTTGTGGCTCCTCTTGAGACTTAGACTTGTCTCTCTTTTGCTCAGGTGGATTTTTAGCTTTTTTCTTGCTTTTTGAATCCACCCTTAAATCTCCAGCAACCAAATCTTGGTCTTTGGAAGGTTTGATGGTGCCCATCATCACCAACTTATCCTGCTCCTATGTGAGGGATTCCATGAACTCTACAATCTTAGGCATCTTCCAGGCTCGAGTTGTCAACTTTGTGGCATGAAACGTCGAAACAAACATTTAATAGTCAGGACCAAGCTTAGAGAGTATGGCCAAGACTAGTTGATCTACCTTCTTTTCAACCCCACATTGTTTCAACTGCAAAACAAGGGCCTTAAACTTGGAAAAGTATAGTTGCAATGTTTCAAAGCTACTGGGACTCAAGGAGATCAGCTCATTCTTGATTTGATGTCCTCTCATCTCATATTTATTTCCAAAAATCTATTCTATCTTCTCCCACACTTAAATAGGTGATGTCAATCCATCAATATGGAAGAGGAGGTCTCTTGAAATGCTCAGACACAAAAGACCATAGGCCTCATCCCTCCTGTTGTGCCATTTAATTTTCTCTGCAACTGCATTCGGCTCTACCTCAGTTTCCATAGTCACCCTATAGAGACCTTTCACTCTCAACAATATATCCATCTCATCTTTCCACTCAAATAAATTGAATGGAGTCAAGATGATCTTCTGAGATTGGTCCATAGCTCAGAAACTGAGCTCTCCAGTCAGCAAAATGCACTCCCAGTCAATGATGTCGAACCTACAATAACAATTTGGAAGGAGAGAAATTTATCTAAAAGTGCTCTGATACCATGTGGAAATTGAACCCAAGAGATAGAACAATTACACTCACAAAATTGCTAATCAAACACGCAAAATTAACACCAAAGGAGACTGAAATTGGAGCATAACGCTAATCTGTATTGAGTAAGTGTACAATCTCCAACCTTATGAAGTAATAGGATGTTGTAATATATAATTACATGAGAGAATAGAATGCATAAAGATTCCATTTGAAATAGTCAAAAAGCAAGCTTACCAAATCTAGTCAAATCCCCCATAGGTGCATAAAGCAGTTTCCAAATCTAGTTAGATGCTCACAAATTTGCTAAGTCAAGTGGGAAAGCTAAAGAGGGATGGAAAGAAAACTCATGCATTCTTTATTTGGAGAAAAGGAGGGAGGATGATGTGGGAAAAAAATAAGTCAACTACACCTAGTCTAGCTTTTCTTTTTGCCTTAAATCAGAAATAAAACAAGGCAACTTTTCAGAAAAAGCAGATATGCACTTTAGAGAATCTGGAATAAAGTAGACATGCTAAATTGGCTTTCCAAGATGTTTCCCAAGCGCTCCATGACTCAGTTTTAGTATGTGTTGACTTCTAGGACATGTAGAAGGAAACTAACATAGAATGGAATCTAAGAAACTAGGTAATAAGACAAAAATAATTAAATTAATGTCTAATGTAGGTAACTGTCATAGCCCCAAAATTTCATAAAAATTTAAATTTTTTAAAATAACATAAAATGTCTGATAATGCAGTTTACTAACTGCTAGCGGTTAGCGGAAAATGAAACAGTTTAACAGTTAATAAGAATGACCTGCATCCAGATTTCTTTTAGCCTTACTGATAATGTTGCTTTTTGGCAAGTAGGTGAAATCTATCTTTGAAAACTTGGGCTTACTTAGCATTATGCTAACATAGATGAACTGTTGGTTCTTACAGGTTCAACAGGTAACGATCAATCAAGTAGGAGTTTAATTTATAAGGTAGCAAGAAGTATTTATGTTTGCACGTTAAAATGCTAGTAAATAAACTGTTTATTCTCAAGCAAGCTCTGATGAGTTAAAGTAATTTGTCTCCTAAAATTTTTTGTTTCTAAGACAGTATTCAAAGGTTAGCTATAAAGATCGTTATCTTTATTATACTTAGCGAAACAAAAGATACTTACTGTGAGCTTAGAGCTCATTTTCTTCGTCATACATTTACTTCTATTTTAACATGCTTACATCACTAATGTTATGTTTAAATGTACTGTCTCTTATTCATGAAATTATCCCTATCAATCTCGATAGTAAAGATTTCCATTAGAGTACATGTTTCTATTTTGTCATTTTCTTGCTAGCCATGGGAGTTATTAACCTGTTGGTTGTATGTAAGTAAGCTAAACTTCAAGTTATAGACTTCAGTACTTAAATGACTGCCTTGTTGCTTGTATTATTGTAACTATATACATTATCCCTTATTTTATAATGTTCCAATATAATTGTTACATGCATCCTGTAGAAATCTTCTACCTGGAAACTCCATGACATTAACAGTTTGATTCTTGTAACTAGATACATCATCCTAAGATGGAATATTACCTACTACCACTTTTATAAAGTCTAAATCATAGATAAATACATTATTAGTGTTATTCCTATAAATTATAAACCTTGTACATGGTTTACATCATAGTAAAATTACTATCATAATGTTGCCTCACTTATACTAAGAAGTAGTACATAATAACTACTATGGTAGATTTTACTACCTAAAAATTCTAATCTGAGGTCTATATCAAGTGAAACAATATGACAAAGATTCTTATACTATGCTAGAACCAAGTAAACATAAACAATGAAAACTGTCTTTGTGAATAATGAAAGGATTCATTATTATTGTCATTGGCAAGTTGAGCATACACAATATTATTTGTAAAAGCTTATACCCAGGTAGAGCTTCATGATTGTTTATTTAACATGGTTCAAAACTCCTTTACTCTATATTCAAATGACATATAATAGTTATTAACAACTATAACTAATCTTAAACCATCGATAGCAAATGATATGGTTTGTACTTTAAATAATATGTAATTATTTAAAGTCATTTTGCAAGTAATTATACAAATCAATATTTGGAATGTCTTACTCTATGGTCGAATTTGGGATTATACCAATGGCAAGGTCAACGTTACAAAATCATTGTTTAACAATTAACAACAACCTCGATACCATTGTTTATGATTTCATTAACGAATATATATACACTCCATAGTCGTGTGCATAATTTGTTTTTTGATCATTGTAATAATAAGTTCATTATTGGAACACAGAAAAACTATAGACAAGACCCTCGCATGGTTGAAAGATTTGGAGGGCACGTGGTCTACTCTCGTCCATGCATTGGTGACATAAAAGACTAGAAAACCCTATTCGCCTATCATTTTTACTCCGAGGGTTTCGCTGGCCTACGGGGTTCTCTGTGTATATTTCTTAATAGCCATGAGAGGTTGTTCCTCTGCTTGTTTGCTTGCTCCGTAGCTTGAGTTTGTTGTTGATGTAGACTTGTTGCTCAGTCTTAGAATCCAGAACTTTGTGGTTGTGAGTCTCATTGCACGAGTGGTTATTGGTTGTTGTGTTTGGCTCTCAGCTTGTCCATGGTTTCAATCTTGTCTTCTCGTGGCTTTTCATGACTTGGTGAAGTTTTTAAACTTATTGACACCGTCTTCCCTCCAGGGTTGGCATAGTGGTTTGAATACTCTTCTGGATAATTTGCTTAAGCTGGTGACAGCTTCTTCGTTTTTCGATTCCTCTTCTTGCTTACAGGTAAAGATAATTTAGTTTTTAATATGGAAACCCTTTGTCAAATTATTAATACAGTTAAGGTTTTAAACTTATAAGCTGAGCATTAAACTAACGCTCGGTCTCGTGCTATTTACAGGAACCCATGACAGCTCCAAGATTCGGTGAAAAGAAAACGATGGCCAGCTTTAGTGGACTCGTGGCCCAACTGGTAAGACCTAATTTCAAACATGGGTTTTTACCCTACTTGCAATGAGGGTTGTTGAGGGAGACACACAGTGCTTGGAAGCCTGTTTCAGTTTCTCGTTAGTTAAGGGATTTTAATATGATGTTGCTTTCCAGTTTTTACTTGCAAACCCTTGCTGTCATGCTGGTTAAATGCTGGCCTTGAGCCGTGATATGTATTTCTGTTAAGTTTAAAGCCTTACAGCCTGACCATGTAATACAATTGGCTTTTAAGAAAGATTTTTGTTGAACTTTGAGCTCTGTCTCGTTTTCGCCATAGTTATGTAAACTTGTAAATTAAGTGTTTATTATACTATTTATAAAGGATGTTTTGTTTTCAGTTAAAGACTGTAAACAGTCCACGGCATGATTTATAGTCTTCTTCTTAAGTTTGTTTACACAGTAAAATAAATAAATGGTTAAAACTTTAAATAGATTGATTTATAAAAGGATAAAATAGTTTCTAGGGTTTTGACCCTTAGATTCTTCTTTCACAGGTTATAAGCTTGTTTGTTTAAAATAAATAGCTCCTATTTATGCCATTCTTAGTTTTATTTAGTTTAATGTTTACATTTACATTTTGTCTTATTTAATGTTCTGTAATTTAGAATTATTCCGAGCTCTGTAAGAAATAGGAGGTTAACTCTGTTTATTTTTCATAAATAAAAGTATTATAAACATAACCCTAATCTGGTTTGTATTAAATAATAGTTTAGAATTTAGTAAATAGTTTATAAGATATATTGTGTGGTTAATAACTTGTGTAAATACTAAACTGTTATCTTCTATAAACTTTTATTAGTATCGGTATACTATTACTGTAACTCTAGGATAGTTTACTATTACTTTTCCTGCATTTTATTCAGTTATATTAAGTAAAACAGTAAGCACAAATAAACCATAATACTATTTTTCATTATATTTTAAATATTGAAACAAATATTACTCTGCTATCTACAAATACAAAATCCTATCTACTATTTTCATTCTCTTAAGAATTCTTTCATCTACTTAAAGCATTCTAACTGTGCTAGAGTACGACCTGGTTTCCAGGTGGGGAAAAACACAGTTTAGAAATTTATTTTCATTCTATTTCACTATTCTCTAAGCCAGTTTCATTTCTATAACAATCTAATAAGAATACTAAATCTACAATTTCACAAACTCTAAACTTTTAACAATCATATAGAAGTTAAACTAAGATTTATTTAACTTAAACAGTAAATAAAATAACATAGAACCTGTTGAGGACAAGACGACAATAGCTTTAGGAGGCCATTCCTTCATACCAAACTCCTGGAGAGCGCTCAAACAACGCTTCCTCAAGACCCCCGAGCCTGTTCTTGGTCTTCTTGGCTGAGAACTAGTGGAGAATGCAAACAATAGAACCCTCTGTCACCTAACTAGTTCAATACCTCAGTAAAACACTCTGCTCTCAACAGTATGATCTTCAGCTTAAAATATGCAACTAGATCAATCAGCAATTATCCCCTCAAACACTTTCCATATTTCCCCTCCAGTGAATTTCTCTGAAGTACACTCATTCACCCTGAATGATCACTTCTCTAGAATGAGCAGCCTCAGCGCTCTTCAATGGGAATTTTTATAAAGATTGCCTAGGTCTTTTGGGTTAGTTTTCATTAATTGAGCCACCTGCTCTAATTCCACTTTCTTGGGGAATCATGACCACAAATGTAGGGAGGTTGCCACCTACAACAGTTGGAAGTGGTTTGAGGATGCAGCCACATGTCAATTTGCTCTCCACCCAGTCTCCTCCACCAATTTGACTAGTAACACTCTTTTAACAGCTCTCCTAAGCTGTTGTCTCCTCCTTTATTTATTTATAAATAAAATATTCAGAATTTACATTAAATATCCTTGACCCCACTGGGTCATCAATTACAACTTAGCTTAAAATTTAACATATTATTCCTCAAATAATATAAAATTGGTTTTGCAAAATTGGGGCATGTGACATAGACACCCCCTTAAATTATAACATCGTCCTCGATGTTATTTATTCCTCGTCCTAAGAATTCCCCTGGAACAGAATTGGATATGCATCCCGCATATGACTTTCCAATTCCCAGGTGGCTTCCTCTGGACTAAGGTGCTTCCATTGCACCTTCACCTGACCAATGGTGCGGTTTCGAAGTGTGATTTCCTTCCACTCAAGGATACAGTCCAGTTCCACCAAAGAATCTCCTTCTAGTTCCCCATATACATCATTCTAGTTAACAACATGAGTATCATCATGAACATACTTATTTAATACAGAAATGTGAAAAACATTATGAGCTCTTAAATTCGGTGGTAAGGCTAACTGATAAGCTACCTTTCCAATCCTGGACAGTATTTCAAAAGGACCACAATAATGAGGTGCTAGTTTTGCACAACTACCCAACCTCAGAGAGCTCTTTTTGGGTCTCACCTTGATGAACACATGTTCACCTACCTGAAACTCTTTTGGAGTTCTTTTAAGGTCTGCTTGACTTTTCTGTCGATCTTTCGCAATTTTTAGATTACTTTGTACCTGCTTTACAAATTCTTCCATTTCTTTCAATAATTCAGGACCTAATACTAATCTATCCACCGGATTATTCCAAGAGATAGGAGTGTTACACTTCCTTCCATACAAGATTTTGAAAGGACTAAATCTGGTTGAAGCTTGATAATTATTAATGTAAGCAAATTCTACCATATGCAAATAATCCTCCCATTTACCTGGCTGATCCTTTACATACATTCTTAGTAAATCTTCTAGTACTTGGTTTACTCTTTCAGTCTGTCCATCAGCTTGAGGATGGAATGAGGTACTAAAATTGAGTGTAGTGTTTAATCCTTTAAACAAATATTTCCAAAATTTACCTGTAAATTTAGGGTCTCGATCTGAGATAATAACTTTCAATATCCCATGCAGTCAGAAAATTTGCTTTAAAAAGATATCAGTTATGTTTGCAGCTTTATACGTAGTTTTTACAGGTATAAAATGGGCTGCTTTACTCAATTTGTCAACTTCTACCATTATAAAATCATTTAAATTCTGATTTTTAGGCAGTCCAATAACAAAATCAAGACTAATTATCTCTCATTTCTAGGTAGGAATGGACAATGGCTGAAGTAATCTAGCTGGGTGTTGATGTTCAGTTTTTACTTGCTGACATTCAAAACACCTAGCGATATATTCTGCGAGTTCAGTCTTCATGTTTGGCCAAAAATATTCTTTTCTTAACATAGTTATAGTCTTCTGATAACCCGGATGGCCTGAGTATGGAGTTTTATGGATTTCATTTAAAATTAATAACTTAACTTTAGGTACATTAGGTACATACATTCTGTCTTTATACAGTAAAAATACTTTTTCATTCAAGTTGTACCCTTTACTTAAACTTTCTGTTGGATTTTCTTTCGTTTTTGCTTGTAATTTTTGGTAAATTTCATCTTGTTCTAACCCTGCTTTAAGTTGTTCTTCCAGATATGTTGTATAAGTACTGATAACTGCTGCAAAGTTCAGCCTTGCATTTCTATTTAATGCATCAGCAACTTTATTTTCTTTCCCTTTAATGTGCTAAATTTCGAAATCATACTCACTTAGAAAAGCTAGCCACCTAGCTTGTCTAGCATTCAGATTAGGATGATCTAACAGATATTTTAGTCCTTTATTATCAGTCATTAGAATAAATTTTCTTCCAATTAAATGTGACGCTACATATTTAGAGCATGTATGACAGCAGCTAATTTCAATTCATAAGTTGCATAATTATTTTCATGAATTTTTAATTTTCTAGATTCATAAGCAATAACATGCCCTTCTTGAGTCAATACTCCGTCTAAACCATCATTGCAAGTGCCAGTACATACTACAAAATCTTTATTTTGATCATCTATTCTTAAAATAGGTGCGTTGGTTAATAAAGTTTTTAACTTTTTATAACTCTCCTCGCACTTCTGATTCCAATCAAATCTCTTTCCCTTCTTCTGCAAAGAGGTTATCGGATTTGCAATTCTCAAGAACCCTTCAATGAACCTCTGGTAATAATCGGTAATTCCCATGAAGGATCGAAAATCAGTTACATCTTTAGGCACTGGCCAATCTTCAATCGCCTTTATATTTTCGGGATCCATCGAGATTCCATCCTTAGTCACCACATGACCTGAGTACTGGATTTTATCCTTAAATAAATTGCATTTACTAAACTTTGCAAAGAGTTGATGATCTCATAACTCTTGCAAAACAATTTTTAAATGTTCCTTATGTTCTTCTTCATATTTCGAATAGATTAATATGTCGTCGATAAACACGACCACAAACTTATCAAGATATTTATGCATTACATTATTCATTAAACACATAAAAACAGTTGGGGCGTTAGTAAGCCCGAATGGCATGACGACAAACTCGTAATGGCCATATCGAGTCCTAAAAGCTGTTTTAAAGATGTCTTCATCTTTAATCCTAACTTGGTGATATCCAGACCTTAAATCAATTTTCGAAAACATTGTGGCTCCACTTAGTTGATCAAAAAGATCATCTATGCGAGGAAACGGGTATCTATTTTTAATAGTCATCTTATTCAACTGACGGTAGTCTATGCAAAGTCGTAGAGTTTCGTCATTTTTCTTAACGAAGATGATAAGTGCCCCCCAGGGAGACACACTGGATCGAATGTACTTTTTGTCCATAAGTTCTTTTAATTGTGATTTAAGTTCATTAAGTTCACGTATATTCATCCGATAAGGGGTCTTTGAGCTAGGTACTACACCTGGTATCATCTCAATGGTAAAATCTAGTTCCCTTTTTGGAGGCAGTCCCGGAATCTCTTCCAGAAATACATATGCATACTCTTTTAAAACTCGTATATCCTCCAATTTTAATTTATCTGTATTAATTAGATTTTCCTCATTAGTTACTGTTACTACATAAGCCTTACAACCTTTCCTAACAACTCTCTTAAGCTGCAGAGTAGAAATATTCCTTACAATTGTTTTTCTAGGGATTCCCTTTATGCTTATTGGTTTTCCATCTTTATTTATACCAGTAAAGGTTTTATCATAACAGTTTAAGATCACCCTATGTTTCTCTAACCAATCCATACCAATTAGTATGTCATAAGAATCCAGAGGTAGTACATTAAGATTTACAAAAGTTTCAAATTGATCCATAACTACTGCACAATTATTTACAAAACTAGTTACTTTCCTATTTGCACTAGTAGCTAACGGAACCAGCCAAGAACTTACAATTTTTTCAACAAGTAGCTTACATAAGTTTCTACCAAATTAGGTGAAATATAACTTAAACTAGCTCCTGGATCAATTAAAATAGATATGGGCGTTTGGTTTATCTTACCTTCTACTTCCACCATGGAAGTTTGATAGTCTGCTTGTCGATTCTCCAAGGATGCATTGATCCTAGGCATAGTCCTCGCTAAATCTCCAACAGTCATCTCCTCCTGTATTGTATGGATATTACTGACAATCTTTTTCCGATTAGGACGGACTGAGGCATAATGTGGGCCATTACACTCCCAACACTTTATGGGTTCTTTCCGTTCAAAGTTTTTCGTGTAATTACCATGATTATTAACAGACTCTTTACTCTTTTGATTGTTCTGATTGTTCGGTGAATTATTCTTATTCCCTTGGAAATTATTAATAGGAAATTTTCTAACCTTATTATTTTTAGAATTCCGATTGGGCACAAACTCTTTCTTCTTTTGATCATAATTATTATTCTTTTTTACCTTCCAGTTGTCCATACTCTCATTTTTCCTATTATGTTCATAACAGAAATTGGCTTTCCTCATAGCTTCTTCCATAGTTTTTGGATTGTCATACTCAATCCTATCCTTTATGTGATAAGGTAGACAGCTGAGAAACTACTGTACCTTTGGTTTTTCATCTACAAGGTATGGCACATACCTAAGCAGACTTAAAAATTTACTGTTCAAATCTTTCATAGTCATTGTACCTAGTTTAAGCTCATAGAATTCTTTAGCTCTTTCTTCATAGTATTGCTCAGATAAAAATTTCTTTTTAAAGTACTTCTTGAAAGTACTCCAATTTATGTTCTTCTCTCTTATTCCTTTCACTCTCTTTAAATCTTGCCACCATATATCAGCTTTCCCCGAAAGATTATAGATAGCCATTCTAGCCTTTAATTGGTTAGAATAGTTGTAAATCTAGAAGTACTTCTTCATCCCAGATAACCAGGATTCCGCTTCCTTACCCTTCTCAGTTTCCCCATTAAATGTTGGCGGTTTGATCTTTTTAAACTCTCTAAAAATTTCTTCGTATGGTTTATATCTTCTCTTTCTGGTATAGTAGTTATCCTCACTACTATCACTAGTAGAATAAAAATTACGTTGATCACCAAACACTTCGGAAGATGAGCTGCTTTCATTTTTAGTCTGTTTAATCTTTTTATACTTATGTTGGTAAATTATATCTTCTGAATCAACTCTTTTACCCCTTCCCTCAGTTTGAAATATTTATGTTAGGATCTGATTCAGCTCCTCTTGAGCTCTCAGAATCCTCTCATTTTCTTTTTTAACAGATTCCATTTCAGATTTTAATTCTTTTACTGTTTGTAAAAGTTCTGAGGAATTAGTGGTTATGTATTCTTGTATAGGGTCTCTTTGTAAGTTTTCTTGTTCAGTAAAGGGAGATTCATCTTCCGCGTATTCCTCCAGTCTTTCTATACTTGTTGTTAAACTCAGAAACAAATTTATCTGTTGATTAACATTAAAAGAAAACAACATAAACAAAATGATTTAATACATTGTTTCATATAAGCAAGTTGAGCTTCATCAAGGCCCAGTCTCTGAACCTTGTGCTCTGATACCACATGTCATAACCCCAAAATTTCCTAAAAATTTAAAATTTTTAAAATAACATAAAATGTCTGATAACGCAGTTTACTAACTGCTAGCGGTTAGCGGAAAATGAAATAGTTTAATATTTAATATTAATTACTTTCATAATACAATTACTAATACAACTTTCATTTCCATAAAGTATATAAGAATGACCTGCATCCAGATTTCTTTTAACCTTACTAATAATGTTGCTTTTTGGCAAGTAGGTGAAATCTATCTTTAAAAACTTGGGCTTACTTAGCGTTATGCTAACGCAGATGGACTACTGGTTCTTACAGGTTCAACAGGCAATGATCGATCAAGTAGGCGTTTAATTTATAAGGTAGCAAGAAGTATTTCTATTTGCACATTAAACTGCTAGTAAATAAACTGTTTATTCTCAAGCAAGCTCTGATGAGGTAAAGTAATTTGTCTCCTAAAGTTTTTTGTTTCTAAGACAGTATTCAAAGTTTAGCTATAAAGATCGTTATCTTTATTATACTTAGCGAAACAAAAGATGCTTACTGTGACCTTAGAGCTCATGTTCTTCGTCATACATTTACTTCTATTTTAACATGCTTATATCACTAATGTTATGTTTAAATGTACTGTCTCTTATTCATGAAATCATCCCTATCAATCTCGATAGTAAAGATTTCCATTAGAGTACATGTTTCTATTTTGTCATTTTCTTGCTAGCCATGGGAGTTATTAACCTGTTGGTTGTATGTAAGTAAGCTAAACTTCAAGTTATAGAATTCAGTATTTAAACTATTGCCTTGCTCCTTGTATTATTGTAACTATATACATTATCCCTTATTTTATAATGTTCCAATATAATTGTTACATGCATCCTGTAGAAATATTCTACCTGAAAACTCCATGACATTAACAGTTTGATTCTTGTAACTAGATACATCATCCTAAAATGGAATATTACCTTCTACCACTTTTATAAAGTCTAAATCATAGATAAATACATTATTAGTGTTATTCCTATAAATTATAAACCTTTTACATGGTTTACATCATACTAAAATTACTATCATAATGTTGCCTCACTTATAATAAGAAGTAGTTTATAATAACTACTATGGTAGATTTTACTACCTAAAACTTCTAATCTGAGGTCTATATCAAGTGAAACAATATGACAAAGATTCTTATACTATGCTAGAGCCAAGTAAACATAAACAATCAAAATTGTCTTTGTGAATAATGAAAGGATTCATTATTATTGTCATTGGCAAGTTGGGCATACACAATATTATTTGTAAAAGCTTATACCCAGGTTGAGCTTCATGATTGTTTATTTAACATGGTTCAAAACTCCTTTACTCTATAGTCAAATGACATATAATAGTTATTAACAACTATAACTAATCTTAAACCATCGATAGCAAATGATATGGTTTGTACTTTAAATAATATGTAATTATTTAAAGTCATTTTGCAAGTAATTATACAAATCAATATTTGGAATGTCTTACTCTATGGTCGACTTTGGGATTGTACCAATGGCAAGGTCAACGTTATAAAATCATTGTTTAACAATTAACAGCAACCTCGATACCATCGTTTATGATTTCATTAACGAATATACATACACTCCATAGTCGTGTGCATAATTTGTTTATTGGTCATTGTAATAATAAGTTGATTGCAAAAAAACTATAGACAAGACCCTCGCATGGTTGAAATATTTGGAGGGCACGTGGTCTGCTCTCGTCCATGCATTGGTGACTTAAAAGGCTGGAAAACCCTATTCGCTTATCATTTTTACTCTGAGGGTTTCGCTGGCCTGCGGGCTGCTCTGTGTATTTTTCTTAACAGTCATGAGAGGTTGTTCCTCTGCTTGCTTGCTCCGTGGCTTGAGTTTGTTGTTGATGTAGACTTGTTGCTCAGTCTTAGAGTTCAAAACTTCGTGGTTGTGAGTCTCACTGCATGAGTGGTTATTGGTTGTTGTGTTTGGCTCTCGGCCTGTCCATGGTTTTAATCCTGTCTTCTCGTGGCTCGTCATGACTTGGTGAAGTTTTTAAGCTTGTTGACACCATCTTCCCTCTAGGGTTGGCGTAGTGGTTTGAATACTCCTCTGGATCATTTGCTTAAGCTAGTGACAGCTTCTTCGTTGCTTGATTCCTCTTCTTACTTATAGGTAAAGATAATGTAGTTTTTAATATGGAAACCCTTTGTCAAATTATTAATACAATTAGGGTTTTAAACTTATAAGCTGAGCATTAAACTAACGCTCAGTCTCGTGCTATTTACAGGAACCCATGACAGCTCCAAGATTCGGTGAAAAGAAAACGATGGCCGGCTTCAATGGACTCGTGGCGCAACCGGTAAGCCCTGATTTCAAACATGGGTTTTTACCCTACTTGCAATGAGGGTTGTTGAGGGAGACACACAGTGCTTGGAAGCATGTTTCAGTTTCTCGTTAGTTAATGGATTTTAATATGATGTTGCTTTCCAGTTTTTACTTGCAAACCCTTGCTGTCATGCTGGGTAAATGCTGGCCTTGAGCCGTGATATGTATTTCTATTAAGTTTAAAGCCTTACGGACCGACAATGTAATACAATTGGTTTTTAAGAAAGATTTTTGTTAAACTTCGAGCTTTGTCTCATTTTCGCCATGGTTATGTAAACTTGTAAATTAAGTGTTTATTATACTGTTTATAAAGGATTTTTTGTTTTCAGTTAAAGACTGTAAACAGTCCACGACACGATTTATAGTCTTCTTATTAAGTTTGTTTACACAGTAAAAAAAATAAATGGTTAAAACTTTAAATAGATTGATTTATAAAAGGATAAAATAGTTGCTAGGGTTTCGACCCTTAGATTCTTCTTTCACAAGTTATAAGCCTATTTGTTTAAAATAAATAGCTCATATTTATGCCATTCTTAGTTCTATTTAGTTTAATGTTTACATTTACATTTATTCTTATTTACTATTCTGTAATTTAGAATTATTCTGAGCTCTGTAAGAAATATGAGGTTAACTCTGTAACTCTATTTATTTTTCATAAAAAAAGGGATTATAAACATAACCCTAATCTGGTTTGTATTAAATAATAGTTTAGAATTTAGTAAATAGTTTATAAGATATATTGTGTGGTTAATAACTTGTGTAAATACTAAATTGTTATCTTTTATAAACTTTTATTGGTATTAGTATACTATTACTGTAACTCTAGTATAGTTTACTATTACTTTTCCTGCATTTTTATTCAGTTATATTAAGTAAAACAGTAAGCACAAATAAACCATAATACTATTTTTCATTTATTTTAAATATTGAAACAAATATTCCTCTGCTATCTATAGATACAAAATTCTATCTACTATTTTCATTCTCTTAAGAATTATTTCATCTACTTAAAGCATTCTAACTGTGCTAGAGTACGACCTGGTTTCTAGGTGGCGAAAAACACAGTTTAGAAATTTATTTTCATTCTATTTCACTATTCTCTAAGCCAGTTTCATTTCTATAACAATCTAATAAGAATACTAAATCTACAATTTCACAAACTCTGAACTTTTAACAATCATATAGCAATTAAACTAAGATTTATTTAACTTAAACAGTAAATAAAATAACATAGAACCTGTTGAGGACAAGACGACAACAGCTTTAGAAGGTCGTTCCTCCCTACCAAACTCCCGGAGAGAGCTCAAACAACGCTTCCTCAGGACCCCCGAGCCTGTTCCTGGTCTTCTTGGCTAAGAACTGGTGGAGAATGCAAACAGTAGCACCCTCTGTCACCTAACTAGTTCAATACCTCAGTAAAACACTCTGCTCTCAACAGTATGATCTTCAGCTTAAAATCTACAACTAGATCAATCAGCAGCCATCCCCTCAAACACTTTCCATATTTCCCCTCCATTGAATTTCTCTGAAGTACATTCATTTACCCTGAATTATCACTTCTCTAAAATGAGCAGCCTCAGCTCTCTTCAATGGGAATTTTTATAAAGATTGCCTAGGTCTTTTGAGCCAGTTTTCATTAATAGAGCCACCTGCTCTGATTCCACTTTCTTGGGGAATCATGACCACAAACGTAGAGAGGTTGCCACCTACAACAGTTGAAAGTGGTTTGAGGATGCTGCCACATGTCAGTTTGCTCTCCACCTAGTCTTCTCCACCAATTTGACCAGTAACACTCTTTTAACAGCTCTCCTAAGTTGTTGTCTCCTCCTTTATTTATTTATAAATAAAATATTCAGAATTTACATTAAATATCCTTGACCCCACTGGGTCATCAATTATAACTTAGCATAAAATTTAACATATTGTTCCTCAAATACTATAAAATTGTTTTTGCAAAATTGGGGCATGTGGCAGTAACTATGGGTTGATTATTCTAACAAAGCAAATATTAGTTTGAAGAGCAAAACAAAGTAAAATTTGGACACACTAAAACTCAAGAATCATTTCAAACAAATTGTGATTATTGTTCCAAACAATATTTTAAATGAACATTGAAACCACATATATCACTTAATCAACATTAAAAAAACACATACATTCAAGCCATGAGTCCCTACCTACCTATTAAACTTTATTTTCATGCAGTTATATCTGTTATATCCATAGTTTTCAAAATCAGATAAATCGAAATTGGTATTGGTCGATTCATCGATTCAGTTCAAACTGGTACAAAAATCAGTTCGGTGGACCAATTTGGTACCAAACTGGCCCGGTCAGTTCGGTACCAAACCGGTCTAGCTGATCGATCCATGACAACAATCGATGGTATTAAATTGAGCACATAGATCTGTGTACAAACACACAACTCACAGGATAGATCACACAATTTACTCAGCAATTGAAGAATGAAACAGTGAAAAAATGGCTTGCAACTGTGAATGCTTTCATTAATAAAAAGGTAATTAGATGAATAATTACAATGTAATACAATGGTTAAATAGCCACATGCAATTCGAATCCACATGAGGAAATTCGAATTGATTAGACTCTACTTGACTATAGGTAACTAAGACCTTGTCTAAATCATTATCGAAGGACTCAATAGTTAACTGACCTTTTCTAAACCATTATCGGAGTTCATCGGAGTTCTAAAACACAACTTAAGTGTCTAATTCATTGTTAACTGGGGATAACTGATTGTGGTAGGTGAGAAATGTGCCTATCCTACATGCAGCCATGCAAACCTAATGCTTATTGAATGTAGAGGACTAGAACTGAATGTAACTGACTCCTAACTCAGCTTGACTAGTCACTAACTGAACTCAACTGATGAAGGTTGGTGTCGGCACTCCCAGTGGCTCCTAAATTGTAGGGATTGATCTAGGAGGCTCCTAAACTGATGCATGCAAGTGCAATCAGTGGAAGTAGGCCTCAATTAGTGTTCCCCACACTTTAATAACTGGAACATGTTCCCTAATTATGCCAAGTGGACCCAACTGTGCTAGTGACTAAAAATAGATTGGATGGACTCCTAATTTAGACATGACTTCTGATTTAGACATATGACCAAATTGGACAAGGGGGGATTAATAATCCTAACACCCCCCTTGAATGCTAACTTGGACAATATATGGGCCCTGGTAACTGAGACCATAGGTCACCCATTACATCAAATAAAGTAAAGTAACTGCTCAATACAAGGAGCTAGGGAAAATACCACATGGGAAAAAATCCCCCCCTCTAATTAACCAGGTAGAATCAGGATGAATCTAGTTCTTCTGTCCACAGGTATCCTGGGGCCTGGCATGTGAACCTCTCCATCATTATGTATGGAGGAATCTTCCTCTTTGGAAGAAGAATGATATGCTCAACTAAATCAGAAATATAGACAACTGTTGGATGAAGACTGGACCCATGTAGAGCAACTGGAATCAACTGATAAGTGAGAAAAGGTTCTTAAGGATTCAAACCATGTGAGGAACACTCAATAAACTGATATGTTGCAGCCATGAATAGAAAACAATGAGTGGTAAAAACAGCCCCAAGTGTTGGGAGCAAGTGTCTAGGCGGATGTAGAAAATCTTCCTCTTTACCAGTTCTGTGAGGAGATGAGCATGTGACCAAAAGTAGAGAAGCCCTGGGACTATGGAGAGCAAATTCTTGAGCTTCATAATCTAATATAGCTTCAGAAATAGCTAATGAATCACATAATACAATATCAGCAAACTCATAAGAGGAAACTAACACCAAATCCCCAGCAGCAATTTTGAGGAAGAATTGCGGTACTTGATTTTTCACACCGAAATTGGTGAGAGCAGCTACAAGCATGACTGAAGGCTCTTGGATTTTAAAATTTCAACCAAATAATATCATATCAGAAAGTAAATCATATCTTAATGGGTTCATATCATATCCAGAACTGTGAAATGAAATCAAATCCCCAGCAGCAGTTTTGAAAGAGACTTGCGGGTCTTGTTTCTTCACAAAATTAATGAGAACAGCTACAAGCAGTACTGAAAGCTTATGAACCTGAAATATTGAACCAAGAAATATCAGATCAGATCTAAATAAGATCATATCAGATCCAATAAGGTTCATATTAGATCCAAGAGTATGGTCCACCGAGACGGTAGATGCACAGTTTTCTTCTTCTTCAAAATTCTAAATTTTGGTGCATGCAATCCTGCAGGAATTTGCTGGAAGATCTAGATCATGGGGAGAAAATGGATCACTCTAGTAATCTAATATTTTTTCCAAAATATCCAAGGTATTACATATTTTCACACCAGCATCAACATTAGAGGGAGAAAAATCAAATTTCTCTTCACTTTCGGAAGCAATTACTGGCAAATTTTGCACATAATTCAAAGGAAAATCACTGGAGGAGGATTTTGCTTCTTTTTTATCTTGAATAAATTCAGCATAGAGAGTAGAGGCCGAGAATTTTGGATCAGGAACTCTTTTGGTGCTGGATGTGCTCTCCAAAGTGCTATTATGATCCTCATCAATCTTTCCAAAGGTTCTATCCAATCTTGTCCAGAGTTCCTTTGGGTTTTCAATAGATCTACCGAGGTAGCATAAGCTAGGAGAAAGAGCCAATGTCATTGTTCCAAAAGATGCATCACATTCATTCAACTAGTCATTCTCACTAAAACACTCTTCATCGAGTCCAATAGACACCCTATAGAGACCTCATCTCATCAGAGATGCAATCATCTTCTTCTTCCATTCTGAATAGTTTGTGGATAGGGTGAGAAGAGGAACTAATGAATCCACTTGAAGTTGTACTTGCAATTACACAAAAAGACAAAGTAAGGTCAGACAGCCTGCACATTTCAGGTTTTCATCACACCCAGCATAATTGATCAAGCAAGCTTGATCAACAATTCCTTAACTTGGGGTATTAAGTGGTAAACCTTATGCTTCTGGTGCAGAGCTGGAAGGAGCAATTTTGCTCAAAAATGATCCAACAGGAGATCTAGGGAGGAGAAGTGCCTTGTCCGCCGAGGCTTTGATACCATATTAAATTGAGCACATAGATCTGTGGACAAACACACAACTCACAGGATAGATCACACAATTTACTCAGCAATTAAAGAATGAAACAGTGCAAAAATGCCTTGCAACTGTGAATGCTTTCATTAATAAAAAAGTAATTAGATGAATAATTACAATGTAATACAATGGCTAAATAGCCACATGCAATTTGAATCCACATGAGGAAATTCGAATTGATTAGACTCTACTCGACTATAGCTAACTAAGACCTTGTCTAAATCATTATCGGAGGACTCAATAGTTAACTGACCTTGTCTAAACCATTATCGGAGTTCATCGGAGTTCTAAAACACAACTCAAGTGTCTAATTCAGTGTTAACTGAGGCTAACTTACTGTGGTAGGTGAGAAATGCGCCTCTCCTACATGCAGCCATGCAAAGCTAGCGCTAACTGAATGTAGAGAACTAGAACTGAATGTAACTGACTCCTAACTCAACTTGACTAGTCACTAACTGAACTCAACTAATGAAGGTTGGTATTGACATTTCCATTGGCTCCTAAATTGTAGGGATTGATCTAGGAAGATCCTAAACTGATACATGCAAGTGCAATCAATGGCAGTAGGCCTCAATTAGTGTTCCCCACACTTTAGTAACTGGAACATATGCCCCAATTAGGCCAAGTGGACCCAATCGTGCTAGTGACTAAAAATAGACTAGATGGACTCCCGATTTAGACATGACTCATGATTTAGACATATGACCAAATTGGACAAGGGAGGATTAATAATCCTAACAGGTGGACACGGGATCCAAAAAAACAGTTTGTTTTTAAGTTTTATTTGTTTTTTAATTAATGGTTTAAAACTGTAACTTCATACCTAAAGCTAAGCCACTAACCTAAGTTAATTAACCCAAAACCCCTCACACTCACACTCATTTCACTCATTTCGATTTTATATTGTGATTGACAGAGAGTCTGAGACTTGAAGCTGTCAGTGGGAAAGGGAGAAGCAGAGAGCAACAGATCACAACATTTATTCTTATTTTACCTATTTCATTTGAAATTATCCACTCATCACAAGTCAGAACTAACATCTGATATCAAAACTTAAGATTGTGTTTAGTTCTCTCTGCAAAACAAAGCTAATATTTGTTACTTGTAGCCATGTTTTCAATGAATATTGAGTACATGTATTTATAATACAAGCAAAACCATTGCATAAATAAAATATTGGGATGTAATAATTTTCCCCATCTTGCTATATATATCACATAAGAATACATTTTTTACCATTTGCCAAACAGATCTTGTATATCTCTACTAGTGACTTGATTTGCTTTTTTCAAGCCTAGTTATTTATGCATGATACTATTCTCTCACCATGTTATTATTATTCTCATGTTACAGTTTAGATGACTGTCATTTAAAATTACAAGTGTTGTTTAAAAGCATAGTTTAGTTAATAATAATAATAAATCCTGGTACTCTACACAGTCTCGAGTTGAATAGGAAGAAATAGCCATCACCCATGGCACCAAAGGTAAACTTGGAGAAAGCTCTTCTAGAGTAAGGATTTATGAAAATAGGAATTAAACCATATTCAAGAAAAACTTTGCGTAGTTGCTTGATCACAATTTCTACCTGCATGAACATTAAAACACTATCATACATATTACAATCATCAATGGCACTGGGCATAACTTAAAATTTTCATTTTATTTGATTATATTTGTAATTTCGTATCCTATTTGTTTTTATGTGCATCTTATATATATATGCATGTTAAAAATTAAATGACAATCAACTTCAAGTTCAAAATCTAGATCTGCATTTTATACTCATGGCGTCAAAAGAAAAAGATCATGCATGGGTCCATGCATATGTTGTTGAGGGGGAGATGTATTGCAAGTATTGCAAGAAGTTGATCAAGGGTGGGGGAATTTTCAGGCTTAAACAACACTTGGATGCCATCAAGGGCCAAGTGAAGGCATCTGAAACTCCACTATATGTTATTAGACAGATTAGAGCTGATATGCAACAACAATTTAAGAAGTTTGAAGAGGGTAAGGCTAGGAAAAGAGAGATAGAGGAAGAAGTAGGAAAGAAGAGGAGGCTTGCTGAAATGATGGGTGGGATAGGGACCTATGCTCCTGGTTCAAATGAAGGCTCTTCATCAATCCCTTCTACTAATATTAGGGATCCTTTTTAGTATGTTCAACCCTCCGAGACTACACAAGATAAGGGGAAAAAAAGTAACATTCAAAGCTATTTTACATCCTCTGTCAGTGCCAATGCTTCTCAGTTGCCTCCAACACAAGTTTAGCCCTCCTTAAATGACCACTGAAAGAAGCAATACAAAGAAATTTCCTATGAGTACATAGCTAGATGGTGGTATGATGTTGATTTCCCCTTCGATGATGCCAACTTTTCTTATTGCCAACCTATGTGGGATGTTATTATAGCTGATGGTAAGGGCTTCAAAGGCCCTAGTATGCATGACTTGAGGGTATCTCTTTTGCAAAATGAGATCGTGTCCATAAATGAATACCTGATGGAATTCAAACAGTCATGGGTCAGAACATGATGCACTATCATTTCAGATGGATGGATTGATCAGAAGGGCCATACCCTCATAAACTTTCTTGTCTCTTTCTCGCGAGGAACCATGTTTTTTAGATCATGTGATGCATCTGATAAGGTGAAAGATGCAAATCTATTATTTTGTCTTTTGGATGAGGTTGTTGAGGAGGCGAGGGCATCTAATGTTGTGCAAATCATCACAAATAATGCCTCTAACTATGTTATTGCTGGTAAGATGTTAGAGGAAAAACATAAAACCATATTCTGGACTTCATGTGCGGCACATTGCATAGACCTCATGCTTGAGGGCATATGCAAACATGATTGGATCAAGGACATTATAGAGCATGCCAAAAGCATCACCAAATACATCTACAACCATGGTTGGGTATTGAGCTTGATAAGGAGACACACACAGGGCAGGGAGCTTGTTAGGCCTACAATTACTAGATTTGCAACTCACTTCCTCATGTTGCAATCTCTCCTTTCCTAAGCACGAAACTTGGAGAAAATGTTTTCAAGTGATGAATGGAATTCATTCCAATGGGCCTGCAAACAAGATGGAAAAGACACTAAGAAGATAATTAAAATCTCTTCATTTTGGAAAAAAAAAACAGAAGAGGTTGTGCCAATTAATGAGTCACTTGTTAAGGTGTTGCGGTTGGTGGATGGGGAAAAAATGGCCATGGGCTACATTGATGAAACTATGGATCAAGCAAAGGAGCAGATAAGGGAAGCATACAAAGATAGAGTGGCCAAGTATGGGCCTATTTGGGAGATCACTGATAGGAAATGGCACAATCAACTCCATCGCCCTGTACATATAGATGGGTATTTTATGAACCCAAGGTATCATTATAGAGATCATATTGATCAAGATATGACTAGGGAGGTAACAAATGGATTGTATTCTTTCCTTGAGCACATGGTCCCAAATGAGGCAGACCAATTGGAGATACATCGACAGATCAACTCTTTCAGCACCGCCACAGGTACCTTTGGAAAAAATGTGGCTAAGATTGCAAGAGAGGTGGACCAACTAGGTAAACATTTCCATTGTTTGATTAACTTATGTTTTTAAACTTTAAATTGTAAATATTGCAATTCATAGCCAAATTCACATTCTAATTTGTTGAATTAATTACCTTGACTCGTCACATTTGCAGCACAACGGTGGAAGGCATTTGGTAACTGTACTAAACTATTGCAAAAGTTTGCAATTCGGGTCATGAGTCAAACCTACAGCTCTTCTAGGTGTGAGTGCAATTGGTCTTTGTTTGAGCAGATTCACACAAAGAAGAGAAACTGTTTAGAGCAAAAAATGGTTAAATAATTTAGTCTTCATGCAGTACAACCTCCGACTCAAGTGCAACCAATTGATGAACAAAAAACCTGATACAAACCCCTTTGTGTTGCATGATATAGATCCAACCTCAGATTGGGTAGTGGAGACCCAAGAGCCAGAGTTTGGTGTTGACCTGGGTATTGAGATGGAGGACTTACTGGAGGTTCCATTAGATGTAGATCCTCTATTGTGTATGCCATCAGTTCATACATGTGTATATCCTGAGATAGTAGGCATGGAAAGCACTAGTCGACCTAGACCTCATACTTATAGTCGTCGACGACGTCGACATTCAACCAGTTCTACTACTTCATTAGCAGACAACTTTGATCATGAGGAGCCCAAGACTCAGATAGATCATGATACCTTTGCTAGTCCTTCTGGTTCTTCTTCTAGTTCTAGCTCTAGTTCTAGGAGTGGTGTTGAGTTTGATGATGATCATTGATGATGTATGATACTATGCTAGTGACAGTTGACTATGTAGTCAGTAGTAATCAGTATTATGTAGTTGACTATGTAGCATGTTTTTTGGACTTTACAGGCCATATAGCCCTTATTATATAGGCCTCATGGATTATGTATTTTGTTCTAGTTCCAGACTTCGAGTATCCTAGATATGTATTGCACATACTACATTACACTTTGTGCCATTTTGATATATTCACTCTTATTTGGAATACACATGAGCAGATTTTGGATATTTTGTCTTCAATGCCTTGGAATCATGGATTATAATGTTGAAAATGTTCTTTTTCTTTAAAATTTAAATATTTTATGTATTTCTTAGCAAACCAATTCATTATTTATGACCGATTAATTACCTATTCATTATTTATGACCGATTAATTACCAATTCATTCAGAGTTGACCCTCGACCGATTCAGAGTTCAATTCCAATTTGTAAAACTATGGTTATATCATATGTGATGTTTCATATTTGAGAGAGATGTTTCAAGTTGCTTACAATACAGCGTAAATATTTCTTTTAAATTTTGAATGCACAAGTATATTTTTAAATTTAATTTTAAAAAAAAACATTTTTTGTATTTATGAGATACTATGCTCAACAAACCTACACTTTCAAGGCCTTCTCTATAAATTATTTTCTGGATGTAGCTATCATTGCAGTCCCTAAAACTACAATGTTTCGTACAATCATGTTTTATGTGCACCAGATATGCTACCATATCTGGCATACTAGGTGATGAGAGTGCTAACCACAGAAATATTGTGCTGAAACACATATATGATCATCTGTGCACAGAGTTGCTGGTCCTGTCCAAAAGCTTCTAAGCTGGCACACACTCTAAGAACAAGGGTGAATGTAAAATCATTTGCTTTCAAGCCTGTTCATAGTGGTTGACAAAATAGCTCCACTGCCTCATCATTATATCTCTTGCCGCTCTATCCTTAATTATGCCATTGAATAACGCTAGGACTGCCTTGGGCATTTTGTGAGATACACCAGGACTACCTTAGGCATTTTGTCAAACACTTGGTGGGCTTCATCTATGTTTCTGCATTCATATGCATTAGAATAACAGCGCTCACAACAAACAGTCTGATTCAAAACCATTTATGAGCAGAGGCATGGAATTGCTCACTCTATACTCGCACGTGTTGAGAATGAGGCCAAAGGTAATGGACATTTATTACATTCCATGACACCACATTCCACTGAAATTATGGCAAACATCTGGCAGGCATCCTCAATGCTAAAACAATTACTGTGCATGTCAACAGGAGTGCTTCCCAGAAAGGAATTCTGTTCAAACCCCAGTTTAACAATGTGTTAATGAAGCTGCTTTCCCTCTTCGAAAGCTTCTCGAGTGGCGCATGCCGTCAGGATGCTCCCAAATTGAACTCATAGGGTTTCATTTCAGCCGATTGCATTTCTTCAAAAAGTACAAAAGCTTCCTCAGCAAGCCCTGCTAAGTACATCCTGCAATAATCACATTCAAACTTCAAAGATACCAAATTCTGTTCAGGCATGCTGTCAAACTTTTCCTTGCGTCACTTATGCTCACAATTGCTGTACATAATTTACAAGACAATTGCCCATAAACACTTCAAATTCAAGTCCAAGTTTGATAATGTGAGCATGGATTGCCTTTCCCTCCACCAAAGAAGTGAGTTGTATGCATCTCTGCAAGTGATAACCTCAACGCGAAAGCCTTGCGTCCAAAGCATTCAAACAAAAATTTGAATAGAGAATCGGATTCACTATTGTTAATGCTGCCATGTATAATGGTTTTTCAGAATCCCTTTCATGAGAGGGTGTAAAAGGTTTTACCAAGTGGTTTACGAGCATCTTCCGAGATACTGTGCTCAGCATTCAGTTCGTGGAATATCTTGCGACAATGCTACCAAGAAAGAGGCCTCTGCAGGCGCTGGAAAACTTCAAGCTTTGAAGGTTATGGTCATGTATCAACAATAAGTCGAGAAACCGCTTAGTGTGCATGACTACAACAATTATAATTGGTTATACTTTTTGTATGATTAACAAATCGAGAAACCGCTAAGTGTCCATGACTACAACAATTATAATTGGTTATACTTTTTGTATGATTAACAAATCAATAATTTCCAATAGTGTTTCTTATTTTCCCTTTTTTATTAAGTGGCGCCTTCAGTCTCTTTCATTTTATGCTTCATTTTACGCCTTTTAATAAGGTTACAGCCAATTTTCAATGGCTAACATGTTTGAATAAAATAAAACAAGATAGTTAAAGCAAATTGACTTCCGACACTGATATCTAAATGATCTGAAGGTATATCAAAGTATACACATGCATGAATTTATAAATAACTTAGTTATTATTAATTAACTTTATCCTTAACACTAACGCTTAAGGAAAAAACATGCATACATTCCAAAAATAAATCCATTCTAAATTAATATCAATTACACAGCCCTAATGAATATCAAATACACAGCCCTAGGGCAATGGCCCTCGGAAAATTTTGGTTTTTCTCAACGAAAGCTTATCTTGGAAAAAAAGTGTACTTCCTTAACAAGAAAAAAAAGCTTTCTTGTCTCTTTCTTTTACTTTAACGTTCAAAGGCATCCTCCAAAATAGATGCTATTTTACAAAACAATTTATTGTTTTGAAAGTTTGAATATTTTCAAAGAACCGAGCTTTATGAGTCATTTTAAGCTGCTACATTGAAGGCAATGGGTTAACTGATTTGAATTCACTTAGATCTTTCATGTTCCCAAACACAGTTATTGTGGTATGATATATCTTCTAAAAAAATTATGGGGGTGAATGATTTGATTTTGTTATTGTTTTAACACTTTATGTAATTCGTGCTCTTACCCTTGTAATGCCCACAAGCCTCTAGTGCAAGCTTCCAAGCAACAATGAGAATTATGGTAGGTAATAGGCACAGAGCTACATTTAAATTACTTCACAACCAACCATGCAATCTAACACCTTACTAATTTCCACAAGCCAAAGCCTTTTCTGCACGCTTTCCTACTTCCATATTGCCATGAAATCTGCAAGCCTGAAGTAAGGTTTCCCACACAAATGCACTTGGCTCGAATGGCATATTATTGATAAAGTCCTCTGCCTCATACAAGCGCCCAACACTGCCAAGGAGATCAACTATGCAAGCATAATGCTCCATTCTTGGGATAATGCCATGAGTTCGGCTCAGGGAATTAAAGTATCGGCGCCCTAAACCAACAAGTCCTCCATGGCTGCATGCAGAGAGAACTGCAACAAAAGTAACGTGGTCGGGCTTCATGCCACACTGTTGCATTTGCTCAAAAACTTCAAGTGCTTGCTCAACATACCCATGTTGAGCATATCCTGCAATCATTGTATTCCATGATACAATGTCTCGTTCAAAAATCCTATCAAACCCTCGTTGGCCATCCGCTAGACACCCACACTTGATATACATGTCAACAATGGCACTGGCAACAAAAGTATCCGACGCAGCCCCAGTTTTGATAATGTGAGCATGGACCTGTTTTCCTTCTTCCATAAAAGCTAAGTTTGCACATGCACGGAGAACAGTCGGGTAGGTGAATTTATTGGGTTTAACACCTGCAAGTTGCATTAGGAGAAAGAGTTGCAAGGCCTCGTCTACATACCCTCTCTGGGTGTAACCAGCTATCATTGCAGTCCATAAAACTACATTATTTCGTACAGTCATCTTGTCAAACACTTCTTGTGCATCAGCTATGCTACCACTTTTAGCATACACTGTAATGAGAGAACTAACCACGGAAACATTGTGCTGAAACACAGATTTGATTATCTGTACATGGAGTTGCTTGCCCTGTTCAAGGCCTTCGAAGCTGGCACAGGCTCTAAGAACAGTGGTGAAGGTAATGTCATTTGGTTTCAAACCCATACGTAGTAGTTGACAGAATAGCTCCATTGCCTCAGTATTATTACCCATGCTGCTATATCCTTGAATTGTAGCATTGACTAAACCCAGGTCTACCTTGGGCATTTTGTCAAACACTTGGCGGGCATCATCTATGTTTCCACATTTCATATACATTAGAATAACAGAGCTCCCCACAAACAGATCAGATCCAAATCCATTTCTAAACACACAGGCATGGAATTGCTTACCCTGTTCGAAGTTTCCTAGACTTGCAGATGCGTTGATAACGAGGCCAAAGGTAACGTGGCTCGCCTTTATGCCTGCTAATTGCATTTCAGCAAAGAATTCCAATGCCTGCTTAATCCGACCATGCTGTATCGATGCCGCAATTATTGCATTCCATGACACCACATTCCGCTGAGAAATTTTGGCAAATGTTTGGCAGGCATCCTGGATGCTACCACAATTACTGTACATGTCAACGAGAGCGCTTCCCAGAAAGAGGTTCTGTTCAAAACCCAGTTTAACAATGAAGCAATGAACCTGTTTTCCTTCTTCCAAAGATTCTCGAGTGGCACATGCCTTCAAAACGCTGCCAAAGGTGTACTCGTTGGGTACCATTTTAGCCAATTGCATTTTTTCAAAAAGTTCAAGGGCTTCCCCTTCAAGCTCTTGCTGAGCATATCCTGCAATAATCACATTCCAAGATACTAAATTCTGCTCAGGCATGTTGTCAAACATTTTCCGTGCGTCCTTCAAGCTCCCGCACTTGGCATACATATTCACGAGACAATTGCCCAGAAAAACTTCGATTTCAAGTCCAAGTTTGATAATGCGGGCATGTATTGCCTTTCCCTCCGCCAAAGAATTGAGTTGTATACATCTCTGCAACTGATAACCGCAATGCGAAGTTCCCACGTCTAATGCAGTCCGACCGAAATTGCATGAAGAAATGGGATTCGGTAATCTTAATGCTGCCATGTATAATGGCCAGCGAGAAACCTCTTAGTAAGAGGGTTTTAAGGGTTATACGAACATCTTGCTGGGCACTGTGGCTGGGATTCAGGTCGTTTAATGTTCATCTGATAATGCTGACATCAGCCAAGGTTCAGAATTTTCGTAAACCCATTTGAAAGAAGTCAAAACAAAAAAAGTGTTTGGCGTTGGCTATTCTTAATTAAAAAGTTTTCATTGCTGGGAACTTGGCCGGAATCCTCGTGCTGCAATCTCACCCTCAAATGAAAAAAAAGTAATCTGTGCCTAACAGTCAAAATTTAGATTTTTAATTTATCGAAGGTGAAAGATGTAATCTTTGCCAACATCTATCAATCTATTAAAGGTGAAACATTTATAAAAAAAATTATTAATCAAAGGTAAAACATATTTATTAATACTTTTCCTGAGATGATGTGTAATGCCATAAGAGAATTTATTAGGATAATAATACTCTTAATTTTAAGAGAATTTACTTAATTTTTAGAGATTTTATTATGATCATAATATTATTAGTTTTTAAGGTTGTAGTTTAGTTTTTTTCAGTCGAAAAAAGCAATTCCTTGATATTCTATTGAATCAAAGGTAACCTTCTACATCTTCAGTCAGCTATTCAAACCCCAATGGATCAAAACATATCTAAAATAAACAATACATAACAGTACAAACAAGAATGAACATCACCCAAGTTGTGTAATCAGAAATACACCAAGCACCTGGGTATCAATACATGAGAGTCCTCTCATAAGTGAGCAATACATAACATCAATCAGATATGTCCATAGAGAATATAACAAGAGCCCAGATATCTTATCCAAGCATGTGTGTGACACTCAAATATCCTGTAACAACTGCTCAGCAAAACCAGAGATAGCTCAAAGAATCCATGAGATAATACACTGAAATAGAATGAGCATATTCTAAAATAGCTAAAATGAGTCATCCCCAATAATCTCATCATCACAAGATTCAGTAAGTAAGAGATGACCAGGAGCCAAATCCAACCCTTCCTTGGATAAGATATCTGCCCTCTTGTTATGTTCCATATAGACATGACTGAAATCCACCCAGGTGAAAGAGGACATGAGAAGTCTGGTGTTGTAGCACCAAGCCTCAAGGTTCACCATGTCAAGGGTGGATTCCCCCTTTTCCCATGTTATAATCACAGAGGAGTCACCAAAGATATGTAGGTAAGGCAACCCAATATCCTTGGCAACCCGTAATGATGCCCAGAGTGCTAAAAGTTCTGCTTTTGTATTAGTGCTGCTCCCACATCCAAGTTTAAAAGCAAACTGATGATGATCATTTAACCAAATACATATACCTGCTCCACCAATGTGTTTTTCCGCAGCTCCATCAAAGAAAACCATAGGAAATTTAGAGGCAGGAGGCTTCCCTATGTTCCGGAATTTATTCCTGGGTTTCAGAAGTGGTTTATAAGAATTTACCTCATGATGAATGATATGTAATAGGCTAGCCATAATAGGAGACAGATCTTCAAATAACTTGCGGTTCCTAGCCTTCCAGATATTCCAGATAAGAAAAAGAGGCAAGTACTGTAAGGATCCTCCCTTAGAAACCCAGTTGGTGAGATTTTCCATAAGGGTAGGAGCAGTCCATAGTAAGTTCACATCATACAAACTATTGAGTCCCCTAATCATCTCTTTCATAAATAGGCAGCCTACAAAAAGATGATCCACAGATTCAACATCCCCATTGCATAAACAACACCTATTGCGACTGTGCCAACCTTTCTTGCACAGAGTATCCCAAGTGTTGATTTTCTTATTACAGGTGAGCCAGATAAAACACACCAGCTTGTGGGGAATATTAAAGTGCCAAATATTCACAATGATATCATTATCCATGATAGTCCTATGATCAGAGACAATAAAATCATAAGCTTTTTTAGCTATAACCATACCCATCTGATTGTCATACATCCAAAGAAGTTTATCCTCAGCGGTCCCAATCCTTATACCCCCATGTGTCAGACCCTTAACATATAAACACCATTGTATAGCCCAATCTCCACCCAAATACAGATAAGATGCAATGTACCAATTAGAACCATTAGAACCACACACATCCAAATTTTGTGCCCGAGAAAGGTATGATATCCCTAGATCATTAAGGTAATCTCTGAGCTCCTCAAATAATAGATACTGCGAGTTGTGCCCAGTGACAGGATCCACCCCCACCTTAATCTTTAAACCATTCCCCACCTTCCATCCTAACTGATGGGTAATCCATTCAAAAATCCTTATGAACCCATTCCAAAAGTAAGAAGTACCAGTTACAATGAATTTTCAGGCTCAAATCCAGTCTTCTAAGGGTCTGTTCTTGAAGTATTTATGAGCAATTATTCTGCTCCAAATACCAGTACCAGTAAGTAGCTGCCACATACATTCCAATCTCAAAGATATACCAAACCATTCAAGGTTCTTTATATCCCAGCCACCGTATTCTATAGGTAAGGAAAGAGTTTACCAACTAACCAAATGTGGCTTCTGATAGCCAGCAGAAGACCCCCAAAGAAACGAGAAAATAGTTTTACGTAGTACATTCATAATAGATTTAGGACATCTAGCCAAAGCAAACCAGGAGACTGCCAACCCTGAGAGAACAACTTTAATAAGTACCACCCTTCCACCAAGAGAGAGAAACATGTAGGTCCAGTTTTGGATATTTTTTTTCAAATAATTCAATCATCCATCGCCAATCCAAGGTATGATACCCTAGTGATTTCAGATGATAACCCAAATACTTAAAACCCTCAGTAAGAGGGGTCATCCTGAAAGGGAGCATCTCAGCAAATTTTGTCCCTGATATCAACATCCACATTCTGATAGAGAAAGGATGATTTTTCCATGCTGACAATCATCCTCGAAGCTGAGAAAAATAAATCCAGTGCATCTTTATAAGCACTCCATTCATCAACAGTACCAACACCAATTAAGATAACATCATCAACAAATAACAAGTGTGTTATCGACAGTTCAGGAGAGTATTGGAAGCCCTTAATAAGACATTTTTGTTGTGCATCCATAATAATACAACTGAGGCTCTCAATAATCAATATGAATAATAGGGAAGACAAAGGACAGCCTTGACGTAATCCTTGGATGCAGGAAAAAAGTCCGAGGGGGAGCCATTAACTAAAACAGCAAAGCAGGAGCTAGAAACACAGCCCATGATCCAATTGACACCCGGTAGGGGAATGCCTATCTGAATAAGCAAAAGTATAATGAAGGTCCAGTTGACTCTATCAAAAGCTTTAACCAGGTCCAGTTTTAGAACCAAGAAATTGGAGTTCTTAGTATTGATGGAGTGTAATAATTCCTGGGTAATTCCCACAGGTTCAATTATCTGTCTATCCTTGAGAAAGCCAAATTGTTGGGCAGATAAGGATCTGTTAAGGATAGGCTTCAGTCTAAGGGCAGCAATCTAAGGTTGTAGTTTAGTTATAGATTAAATCATTAAATTGATATATAAAATATTTTTTTGGAATGATAATTTATAATAATATTGTTGGAAACTTAATTTTTGGATTATGGTTTTATAGACTATGTAAATATTGTAAATAATTTATGAATGTGAATAGACATATAGGGAGATGAAAAGGTTGGTTGGAAGATGAAAGATCAACCACCATATGTTATGTATAAATAAACACCTTTTCTATGAAATAAAATGAATCGAGATTTATTCTTTTCAATAATGGTATCACAGCTGATACTTGCCATAACTCTTATTTGTATGTGTGTCAGTCATGGAAGATTGCCCTCCAGACCTCTGTTTTGCCCTTAGGAAATTTATTTCAGGTTGTATGCCCTATCAATATTCCTTTGCGTGTGTTTCTCATATAGTTTGAGTGGCATAATTTTGTGCTATTTTGATGCTTACTGCCAGCGTGCATGCATTCGGTGTAGGCGTTACCTACGTTGAGGAATGGGTGTGTTTAAGGTATGAAATGGTCTGGTAGGATATATGTTATTAATTATTTCCTTAATTAGTTGAACTCTTTTTTTTCTTCGTTGCACGAATGTTTGAATTAGTGAGGCTATATGCCTAACCCGAATTATGCATCATTGCTTCAATTTTCTCATTTGAGAGTGCTTCCACTCCACTGCAACTCATATTTCTCATAGCCCCACCTTGCTTCCATTCCACTACCTGTTGAGATATTCTCCACACCTACGTTGAGAAGGTTGTGACCTTCTATCTCCACCCATAGCCTGTTTCTCATAGAAGCCGTGTGCTTTTTGTTCAAATTTGGGTAGAATCCACATGCTGTGAGTTGTGATTTCATGTGGGGATTCATGTTGAGAACTACGACCAACCAAGAGAAGATCTTAGTCTTCAAACTGAGAATCTACTGAGGAATAAACATATTGAAGTCATGTTATGTTGTTGCAAAAGCGTGCTACTGAGTTATTCTGTTAAAGATCGGTGTGAAGGTTGTTGTGGTGAAAAATCACGCCCTTTCTCAAGTGTGTGGAGATAAAATCTTGGTGTTATATTTACTTGTGACCATTGGAAGTGCATAAAACCTAATTTCTACCCTAATTCTTGTTGATTAAGTTGTCATTAATGCCAACAGTGTCTGGTCATTGATGTCAGCGGTTCCTAGCAGAAGCCTTGGTTGTATTGTCAAAGTCAAAGGAGTCCTTTTTTGGTTTTCCAAGCCTAAGATTGAAGACCTTGGAGGCCTTGTGACAATGACAAAATCCCTGGGTACCCACTGACTTGGTAGACTACCCTAAGATGTATCTAAGTCCCATCTAAAGTCTAATTGATGGTCTCTATGCCTACTTGTACTTGGTTGTATTGTCAAAGTCAAAGGAGTCCTTTTGTGGTTGTCCAAGCCCAAGATTGAAGCCCTTAGAGGCCTTGGGACAATGACAAAAGCCCTAGTTACCCATTGATTTGGTAGAGTCACCCTAAGGTGTATTTTGGTCCCCTCTAAAGTCTAAGTGATGGTCTCTGTGCTTCCTTGTATTTGTTGTGGTCGTGTGGTTGTTTGGTCTTTGAAACCATCACACAATTGACTTGTGCCCTCACTTGATGTCATAGCTTAATGGTAAAGCCCATATCCTTGACAAATAGAAATGACCCATTATATGGTCATTTAATGATTACTTGTTGAATTTTTGAAGGGCTTGTACCCGTACTTGTTGGGATTCTTGTGTGGTCTAGAATATTGCATTGTAACCCTTATTCAAACCCTTGAAGTCCTTGTAACTCTTGTAATTTGTGGTGCGGTCTTTAGCACCCTTTTATTTGGGGTCTTTGATGTCCTACACAAATTGATGAAGAAAAGGGTATTGGATTATGTATTTGAAAATAATCCCCTCATAAGATGATAGTCCTTGTCAAGCCATTTCCCTTGATATGTGGAGCGTCTCCTAACTCCTCATAATTAAAGAGATTTTGATTTTTGAAAAATAATTAAATTATGAATCAATAAAATTGAACCAATTTAGTAAGGTCGACTCAGTTAGTGTTGTCCACATTTCATCCACACAATTTTCTATATATAACACAAGTGTTACACACATTAGGAATGAGAAAATAAGCAATTTTTTCGTGGAGCTTGAATGAGGCTGCCTCAGACCCGAATTTTACAGTATAATTTTTTGGGGGGATTAGAATTTTAGGGAAGGTTAACTCTTAATTCAATTACAACCACAGTTTTGTAGCTATCTCTCACATTCCTGAGTTTTGGAAAAGTTTCCGTTCCGAGATTTTGGAGGAGTATCCAGCTGTCAACATTTGGAGGAGTCTACAATCCTGGGTTTTTACGAAGAGATCAACCCAATCACAGTCCGAATTTATAGCAGTGAGACCCGAATTTTGCAACTGAGGTAAATTATTTTTTTGGTCAAGATTTATGAGTTGGTCAACCCAATCATAGTTTGAATTTTCAGCAAAGACATTATATTTTTTTTGGGCAAAGTCTGAGCTGGTCAACCTAATCACAGTCTGATATTGCAGCAGAGACATATCAATTTTTTGTCAAAGTCTCAGTAGTTCAACATCATCATAGTCCGTACAACAAAGATATTTTTGGGTCAAAGGTTGAGCAACAATCAACTCTTCACAGTCAAAGGTTGAGCAACAATCAACTCTTCATAGTCAAAGGTTGAGCATAAGTCAACTCTTCACAATCCAAGCTTGAGCAGAAGTAAACTCTTTAGTAGTCAAAGCTTGTTGCAAAGGCTATTATCATCATAAAGGTGATCTTGTTTCATCTATGGTATGTATGATATAGCCTTAATATCTTAATCATGCAATTTATTAAAATATATTGATAGAGATGTTGTTAGAATATAATCCGTTAGGGATTATAATATTGTAAATAAATAAATAAAGAATAGGAAGCTGAATAGTTACGTAGGAATATGGATAGGCCGGTCGGAATCTCAACCACCGCCTGAAATGTATAAATATATGCATTAGCATTGGAATAACAATCAATCGGGAGTTATACCTAACAAGTGGTATCAGAGCATGGTTGCCTGCCTGCCATAACTCCTGCCTGCTGCATTTCAGCCCTGGCATTCTGCCTGCCAGTCTACTCTTTCAGGCTGCTTGCCCATTGCCAGTCTGCCCCTGCGCGCATTCATTATGTGCGTTTTCTGCTCATACCTTTGATGTATACCTAACCCTAAGTTGTAACCACGATCTCCATTCAGTTTTCGTTGTTGCTATATATTTTTTTATCTGTGTGAATATCCTGCGATTTGTGTGAATATCATGGTGACTGCGATTTGTATATCCTGTGGGTTTTGAATATGAGCGTATGCATGAAGCGTGGAGTATAAACCTTTTTCTTTGTTGATTGAAGACTGCGTGTTGATTATAGTCTGGTGATTATTGCCTGCATTGACACTGTGCATCATTGTGATGCTACGACCAGCGTGAAGACCAGTGCGTGGAGGTAAATCTTTAGTGATCGCTGGGTTACACAAACCCTAAATTTAACCTAGTTCTGCGTGAAGTATATCGCTTTATGACTGAGTGACAGTTATGCGTGAAACCCTAATAGGAGCTGAGGATTATCATTGGTGAAGATTACACAAACTTGTCCTCTCTACGGCGTTGATTGAAGCGTGGAGACTGCTACGGCATTGATTGATGCATGGAGACTGCGCACTATTGTTGCTGGTTTGACAGTGTCGATTCAAGCTTTTTTTCAGCAGAGTGAAGACCGATGGAGACCGTTGGAGACTCAAGTTTTTTTCTCCAGAGCCTGAGATCGTTGACTGCGTATGCTGCGTGGAGAAGAGATGAAGACTGCATGTAGGCTGCGTGAAGAGCCCGCGTGAAGAGACTGCTAGCTGCGTTGGAATTTGCTGGGGATAAAACGTGATACACTCTACCAGAATCCTGAAAATCCACAACCCTTGAGAGGGATGAGTACATGATACTGATACCAAGAGAGAATGAAGGCGTTGAGCAAAGCAAGTATAAGCAGTTGATACTGAATTTTGTATCATTGTATAGGTCAGCAAAGGCCTTAAAAACTGTGCAAAATCAGTGTAATTTGTGAAATTGACCTCTGCAACAAATAAGATCACTTGTTGAAGGAGTTCCGTATGAGTTTAAGCCCGAGACACAAAAACATTTAGGAAGGGATGCTGTTCTGGTAATGAAAATGTGGTAGAAATATGTGGTGAATGGCGCTTGTAGAGAAGGCGAGAAAGGAAACCGATTGCCTTGACGAATGTTTGAACAGCGTGCGGTGGTGCAGCCTCGAGCGTTGCGTGGAGGTGACTGATATATATCATACTGACTGATATATATGCTACGTGGAGGTGATTGATATATATCTTTTATGCTGAATAATAATGTATGTTGTATATCATGCAGATTGACTGATACATTGAAGAATATATATATACTGAGACTGATATATTGCTAGTGACTGATATATTTTGTATATTGAAAAAGCTTGTGTATGCTCACCTGAAGCTTGCATTGTATTCACCTTGGCAGAGACTATAGACCTGCAAGGTTATTATTTTTTTCTATTTCTCTTTGTCATATCAAGTTCATTCTTAAAAATTACACCAACAGTTGTAAAAGATGCAATCCATAGCATCTATAGTTGGTGCCACTCTCTCTGGCAAAGAGAGAGGACGAGGAAGAAGAAATTTCAGAGGCAGAGGGGGCAGAAACAAACGATCAGATTTGCAGTGCAACCGTTGTGGAAAGACTGCGCACACATCAGATCAGTGTTGGGCTTCATGGGACTCCATCAAATACAAGCACAACCAAAAGAAAGATGATAATAAAAATCAAGATGCTAGTAAATCTTTTGATTCTGCTCATTGTATTGTTGCACATTGTAATCTTGGATTTAATGAAATGACATCTCTTTCATCTTACAAAGATTGTTGGCTGCTTGATACTGGTGCAACATCACACATGTCATTTAGAAAAGATTGTTTTGAATAACTTAATGAAACAATAGATGGCATAGTTTACTTTGCAGATAAGTCAAGTATTAAACCAAAGGGAATGGGCACCATTCGAATGAAGATGCCTGGATTCCCTGA
>LPNX010549460.1:247228-308145 GCA_001517045.1 Pseudotsuga menziesii
GGATTAGCAGCTGTTTCATGGAGATCACGCAAATAGTCAGTTCCAGCAGATTCAACAACAAAAGCAGAATATGTGGCTGCAGCCGAAGCAACGAAAGAAATAGTATGGCTTAGGAATATACTTGAAGATTTGCAAGAAAAACAAGAAAATTCCACTCCATTATTGGTCGACAATACTTCTGCAATCAAGCTGGCTAAGAATCCTAGATTCCATGATCGAACCAAACACATCAACACAAAGTATCATTTGATTCGACATCATGTAGAGGCCAAGACAGTCCATCTTCGACATTGTTCCACAAATGATCAAGTTGTAGACATCTTCACCAAAGCGCTTGGACGAGAAAAGTTTGAAAGATTCAGAAACATGCTCGGACTTACGAACACCCCTTCGGATTAAGAGGGGGATTGTTAGAATATAATATGTTAGGGATTATAATATTGTAAATAAATAAATAAAGAATAGGAAGCTGAACAGTTACGTAGGAATATGGATAGGCCGGTCGAAATCTCAACCACCGCCTGAAATGTATAAATATATGCATTGGCATTGGAATAACAATCAATTGGGAGTTATACCTAACAGATGTATTAACAAAGATGTGGGTTAATCTATTGTGATATACATGTACAATAGTGTATGATATTGTACAATGACTGCTAGGAATGAGCACACTGATGTGTATATATATATATATACATGGATGATGATGCAATGATGACAATGATACAACCAACCTAAATCCAAATCCTAGGCTCTATCAAGCACCGAGAGGGATTAAATCTCCCGAGGTGCAAACCTCCTTGAGTGCAATACCTGAGAAGAGGTTTGCACCTTAGGAGATTTGATCTCTCTCGGCGCTTAATAGAGCCTAGGATTTGGATCTAGGCTGGTTTCAGTCATGGTCGGTGACACAAAATTGGAGTTTGATCAACATTGTAAGGAACAGGTTCAGTTGAAAACACAAATAGAATTATGAGGATTATAATAAGTATTAAGGTTTAAATAAATGGTTAAAGTAGAATATAGAGACAATAATTTTGTAAGGATTAAATAAATGAAAATATGGTTTAGATTTACAAACACTTTCCATTTTACCCCAAACAATCACTCTTCTTTTGTTTTGCTTATAAGAGGCACATTCTACATTACTGTACATTTTTTCAACATTTCCATTAAAAAATATTTAGAGTTAGAAATTTGATCTATTTCGACAATTGGTAGATTTTTTTAAAGATAGATTTATGCTACTAAAACACATTTTTAAATTCTGAACTTGGGATTTAGCTGGCCACTACAATTTTCGAAACTTGAAAGTACAACTGTAATCTTTTTAGAAATTTTAAAGTATAATAATGAATTGAGAATTTGAGCATATCTTAATTTTATTTCATTACAATTCACGAATGGATGGTACAATGCTCATGGAAAAAAAACTTTGTGAAATGAAGGTATTGATTAGTGTTTAAAATAATATATCTTTTGAAATTTTATAATTTTTTCAGTAGTACATTATTTTTTATTTTCTTTATTTTTAATTGAAATGGGTAAAAAAATTTAACAAATGTCCTTGAGTGCAATTTACCATGAGTTGTTTAAGAATCCTTGCATGGTTGTTTGGGAAGCTTTGCATGGTTGTTTAGGAGGCCTTGCACATGGTTTTAAAACCATGTGCAAGGCCAACATAATTTTGAGGATAATTACCTGCGAATATATCCATGAAAGCTTACTATCTTTAGTTTCTATACTGGAATAATACATTTTAACACAATTATCAATCTCTAAAGTAGATAACATGATAATCAATTAAAATAATAACCTAGTGTCATTATAGGGATCAAATCCACTGAGGAATTAGAGGGATTAGCCTACCAATCATTATTAAGAATAAAATGTGTAATTAAATTTTATCATTATAGGGATCAAATCCACTCAGGAATTAGATTGATTTGCCTACCAATCATTCTCAAGAGTGAAGTGTGTAATTATATTTTTTCAATGTCTGTGTAAGAATTAGAGAGATTCGCCTACCCTGTAATGTCTTATATCTTATAATTTGAAATAATTAGGTAGGTGGCTAATATATTTTCAAGCATCCAAGGCCTACGAGTTCAAATCATTCACCACATTTAATCTCAGGCAAGCTCTGGTTTTTCCAATTCCCAAAACGGCTCCCACTCCAACATAATCTCTCTTTAAAATCTTACGAAAACGTAATTTTCCTAGCATTGATGATTTTGTCTGGGAGGCCTTTGGAATCACAGCGTTTTTCATGGCCTTCTTGATCCTATGGAAGAACACAGAGAAAAACAATGAAAAATCCAAACTACATTTAAGACAAGAGATCGAAGACGTGGTTCGCCTAACGAACGAGAATCTGGAACAAGCGTTCCTAAACCCTCCCTCAACGCCTAGCCATGTAAATATAATCAACGTGAGATTTGTAATGTAGAGAGAAAACACTATTTCCAAATAATGTTCTTTTTATCATGATTTCATTTTAGATTATAATTTACAAATAATCTCTACATATACCTTTTTAAATAAAAATATTTTAATCTTATTATTTTGTTTACTTATTATTGAATAATTATCAAATTTAAATATTTTGTTTGTTTATTTATTTTTAAATAATTATCAAATTTAAATATGGTTTTGTAAGTTATTATTTAAATTTTATATATGATATATTATGTCTTAAATAATTTTCTATAATAGTTTGGGTCTTATTTTTAACTTGTAATTTTATATCTTTAATTAATTTGCTGTGAAATATGAAAAATAAAATAATATTGTTCAATCACCCTTTAAACAAATGCGTAGCATTACACCTAACGGAAATTATTTGTGTTTAAAGGTTATTTATTTTTCTCCACAGATCTTCAACGAATTTTGTTTCGATCAATTTTTTCAAAGGTCTCGGCCAAGAGTGAATATATTCAAATAAATTGATAGCTTAGCTTTGGAGTGCATTCTAATGCAATTGAAATTAAGATATAAAGATTTCAAGATATAAAGAAATGAGACAAATTAGGGAGGTTGCAATATACGACGAAGCATTTTCTTGTGCAATGTAAATTGATAGCTTATTCTTGCATTGTATTCAAATGTTACAATTGAAATTAAGAAATAATGAATGGAGATAAGGGAGTGTGTTGCGTCATCCATACCATAACGCATTTTCCAATCACACTATTGCTCAACAAAATGCTAGTCTCGTCGTCTCTGAATATGTTTCAATCCGTATCAATTGCACCTGATATAACAGAAGCTCTGAAGAAACGAGTACATAAGGATATGTTCACTCTTGTTTTAGTCTAAGGTTGCTTCGAAGGGTACCTCTTGTATCCGGGCATCACCAGCGATGAAATTAGCTACTGTGAAATTTTGAGCATCAGAAATGTTCATGGTGATAGCCAGGCCATTGAACTCGATCTGCCCCAGGTCATGAGTTCATATATTCTCCATAATACGGCGTAGCCAAAGCAAAGTCCCCTGGCCATTCTAACCAACCTAAAGTATCAACGACATCATCTATATATGAGTCCATATAAACTGTGTGAGTAATTTTTCCACGGCCTTCCCAAGAATGTTTGAAAAAAGCTCTTCACCTGAACGAAATCAGGCGCAGTAGAGACCGTGCAATTTTGTATAGAGATGGCAGTGTTTTGATTTGGATCGTTTCTTCCTTGAGTCGTAAAACAATTATTTTGACTGTCCATCTGTTTTCTCGCCAGGATATTGCAATCTTGAAACACAACTTTGCGTTTGCACTGCTCCCCCCGCATCTTCCTTCCCGATGTTGTCCCTTCACATCTGCACTGCTCCCCCCATAGCAGATCATACCTATAACGGTCACACACCTCGCGGCCTCGCTTTTTCTTAGGCTTGCATGTTTCTTCACCGCGTTGCCCCAAGCTTCGGCTTCTTCCATCTCACAACCTTTATTGAATGATATATATCATTTTAGAACCAAGTCTTGAGTCCATATAAATTAACATGAGCAAGGGAGGAGGGGAGGTACAGGCGGCTGGACAAGGGGGAGGACGCGGTGGAGTAGGGGTGCGGGGTGGGAGGAGGATGAGGGGTGCAACGTGGGAGGAGGAAGAGGGTTGCACAGTGAGAGGAGCATGCGGTGCACTGGGAGGAGAGCTGTGAGTGGAGTTGGAGCTGGAGTTGCGGAGGAGCTGCTTGATCAGATTCTTCATCTGGAATAGCTGCTTGAGAATAATTATTTTTTTTCTATAATATTTTTGTTGTTTTGGTGTATTAATATAGCAAGTGTATTTCTACTTTACATTATTAGGCGGACAAAATATTTACTACTTTTTACATTAGTTACTTCAATATTGCAAACGTTACATCACATTACAAGATCTCTCTCATAATATTCACTATCACTATTTTTTTGCCGACATGTTACGAAAGTTACATCACGTTACAAGATCTCTCCCATAATATTCACTATCACTATTATTTTTTTCCGACATGTTATAAACATTACTAACGTTACACCACGTTACTAACGTTACATCACGTTACAATATCTCTCCCATAATATTCACTATCACTATTATTTTTTGCCGACATGTTACAAACGTTACTAACGTTACATCACGTTACAAGATCTCCCCCATATTGGGCTATAGAGCACCTCTCGGCGCAATGATAACAATGATACAACAATCACAGTGATGCAATGCTGAGCAATGGTTATGAGAAATGATGATGAGCAGTGTAATGAGCAGTAATGAGCAGTGAGTACATTGATCAGTCTTGATAGTTCCACGGGTTCATATCTTATCTTGGGTGGTAGGGTGGTGCTAGGGCTCACAATTTTATGAGTAGAATTGTTGTATATTCTTGTCAATTGTAGCTGACTAATCCTAGGGGGTTGTATCCCCCTTCCAGCTGCTGGAGAAGTTGTATAACCAGCTTAGATCCCAATCCTAGGCTCTGTCAAGCGCGGAGATGGATCAAATCTCTTGAGGTGCAAACCTCTTCTTAGGTATAAGTTGATTTGATTCAAACCAAAAGACACATCTTTTTATTTAAGGTCCACATATAATTTTATTATTATTAATATTTAATATTATTTATGGCCGACATATAATATTTTTTATTTTGTTAAGAACAAACATTGCATAGTTTCCCCACTCCTACAATCACGGGTTGTTTAGGAGGCCTTGCACATGGTCTTAAAACCATTTGCAAGGCCCTCATAAACCATGTACAATAAAACCATGGGTTGTTTAGGAGGCCTTGCACATGGTCTTAAAACCATTTGCAAGGCCCTCATAAACCATGTACAATAAAACCATGGGTTGTTTAGGAGGCCTTGCACATGGTTTTAAAACCATGTGCAAAGCTTCCTAAACCATGTATAATAAAACTATGTGTTGTTTAGAATGCCTTGCACATGGTTTTAAAACCGTGTGCAAGGCCAACATTTTTTTGTGGATAATTCAATTTTGTGTTTTCTTCTTGACCCACATATTTTTTTTATAGATAATTAATTTTTTACTTTTTTATTGTTTTGTTAGGTAGGAAGATTACAGCATCTCCCCCATATTAGATTGTTTTTGCGGCCGACATTTATTTTGGCCTATTAGAAAATTTAGTTTTTATTAATAAAAATAACTTTACTAAAGTGATATTATTTTTTATTTTATGTTACAAAATCTCTCCCATAATATTCACTATCACTATTATTTTTTGCCGACATGTTACAAATGTTACATCACGTTACAAGATCTCTCCCATAATATTCACATCACTATTATTTTTTGCCGACATGTTAGTAATGTTACATCACGTTACAAGATCTCCCCCATACTAGGCTATCCCCCATACTAGGCTGTAGAGCGCCTCTCGACGCAAAAATTGTAATCCTAGTTGTTGCTAGGTCAATTTATTATTTCAAAGGATTTCGTGGTTCCCCCCCTAGAGCTTGGGTTTCCACGTAAATATCTTGTGTATTGTGCATCTTGTTATATTTCATGCATACTGATGATATGCTAATATGATTGGTGATTAGCAAATTGCTCTTGATAAAAGTAAAAAATTTACCATTGTGCAAATACCGATTCACCCCCCTCTCAATATTTTAACAATTCATGTGTATGGAGTTTCCTGGGAAAGTTTGCAAATATTTTCATATGTATGATATGGTTGTTATGTTTGAAGAGACTCGTGACTATTGTATAGAAGCTTTGAGTTAAAATCTTCTCACATCCACTTGAAGATTGTAATTGGACTAGTGATATCCCTCACCACAAGACTACTTGTGGAACACATGAAGAATGATTATGAACGTGAGTGAAGAAGCTCGTGTCTGTATTCAGTTGTGTGGAGCTACAACCTGAGTCCATATAGACTTGGAGTTGCTCATTTGGGTGTGAAGACCATTGTTGTGACCGTGTTCCTGTGAAGATTGAGTTGAAGACTGTTTGAAGAGTGTGAACTGCATTAGTGATAAGAACTCACTTGTCTGAGTGTTGCTACTCAATATTGTATTGATGTATTATAAATTTTCATAAGAAGAGTTGAATTGTGTATGCCATAGAACTCTATCAACTTACATAGAGCTACATAATTATTTGTAAGAGGCTACAATATTGTGTAATTTAGGATGTAGAATCATTTTTTGTAAATTGTAAAGGGGAGGGAACTTAATCCTGCACCCTATTTCCTTTCAAATATTATGTAAGTTGCAGGTTCTAGGATAGAGATGCACTCTTTGGCATCTATTGTTGGTTGTATGCTCATTGGCAAGGACACATATCCAGAATGGTCAAGAAAGATAAAATCCACATTTATATACAATGACCTTTAGGACGAGATTTGTGAAGGAAAGACAATTCAGACAAAATGAGATGCATACATAACTATTGATCCTAAACCTCCTTCATCATAGAAAGAACTTACTCTGTAGCAATCTAGAGACAAGAAATCCCTAGCTATGATCACTGCCACTATTAGTGAAGAGGTGAGCCAACATATTTTGCTTGCAAAATCATGTTATGAAGCATTAAAAGACGTGTATGACTCACATTCTGAGATGGAAGTAATTCGGTTAATGTTAAAATTGTTTAATTTTGAAGTAAAAGTTAATGATCCTATGCTAGTTGCATCTTAGATCAGAGAAATCATGCATAAGATCCAAGCATCTGGTATGAAACCTGACCTTTCACTTGCAACATTTGTAAAGTCACTGTATTCAACTCACTCCAATTACTTTGAGTCCTTGCAAGCAAGCGAGAAGTTTAAAGACCTCACCTTTGATAGCTTGGTAGAAAATATTGCAGAAAGACAGAAAGCCTTTGGAAAGAAGTCAAGTGAGCCTATTGGAGAATCTCTTTGCTTTGTTCAGAAAGCAAAGAATCATCCCAAAGACCCTTCCAAGGGAGATAGTAGCAAGAGAGGATGAGGAAGAAGAAATTTCAAAGGAAGAGGGGGCAAAAACAACTCAAGCAAAATATCATATCTGAACAAAGCAAAGAATCATCCCAAAGACCCTTCCAAGGGAGATAGTAGCAAGAGAGGATGAGGAAGAAGAAATTTCAAAGGAAGAGGGGGCAAAAACAACTAACACAAAATATCATATCTGAAGTGCAAGCACTATGGTAAGACTGGACATGAGGTGGATAAGTATTGGTCTTCTTGGGAATCAATCAAAGGAAGACATAATCAAAATAAAGAAGACAAGAATACGAATCAAGACGCTAGTAAAGCCCCTGATTCAACTCATTGTATAGTTGCACACTGTAATCTTGGTATTAATGAAATAACTTCTCTTTCATCTTACAAATATTGTTGGTTGCTTGATATTGGTGCAACTTCTCATATGAATTTTAGAAAAGATTGTTTGGAAGAAATGAATGACATTGAAAATTCCATATTATACTTTGTAGACCAATATATCCTCAAACCAAGGAAAAATGGTTCAAGCAGGCTAAAGTTGCCTAGTGTCCTTGATTTTGTGTTAAAGAATGTTCTTTATCTTCCATAGTTGAAGAGAAGCTAATTGTCCTTGGTGGAGATTTGACATCAAGGGCATTCTATCCACATGTCTGATGGAATTATAGAGATAAGGAAGTCCTATGACAACAAAGTCATCATGATCGGTAATGAAAATGGAAAGCTGCTAAAGTTGAAGGGTTGTTATGCAACAATTCAAAACTTTGCCAATATGTCTCAACTTGAAGAAGGTAATCTATCATCCAGTTTATTGTGGCATGCAATATTTGGTCACTTGAATTATAACAAACTTTGTTTGTTATGAAAGAATGTTATATATGGTTATCCTACTATTCCTAAGAAAAGGAACAATTGTGATGCATCTATCTTAGGAAAACATAGTAAGCAACCTTTTTAAGAGTCTAAATTCAGAGCATGTAGAAAGTTAGAACTGATTCATTCTAACTTATGTGGCCACATGTGGAGCAACCGAATTCGGTTGTCCGTTAGTCGAATTTGACTATCATTTTAATAATGAATATGAATAATAATAATATATTAGATGATGCTGATAATTACAAGGGAAGCTCGCCTTTATAGGCTTTGAGCGTGTAAAATGAAGGGTTACACCTTTTCATATGATAATTAACCAATCTAAATAATATTTTATTTTATATTTGTTACATTGCCACTCCCTTTAAGGAATCTTTGTCCTCAAAGCTTAAGTATTTTCCTACTGTCGTTCTTCATTCTGACTCGGTGTCGGTATTAGAATCGGACGAGGTCTCTTGTGCAGAGACTTGCACTTCCTTTCCATTGATGATTTTGCATTGTATTGTCTCATTGTTCCTACATTTATGACCAGGGATCCAATCATCGCCGCATCGACAACATATGTTTTTCTTCTTTTTTCTATTATCAGCGTAACTATTAGATGACTTCGATCTATTTTCCATTTCATAGGCATATGATTGACGTTTGTGGCATTGATGACTGGGTGACCAAGTATTTGCACAGTACCTACATTGTGTCTCTTTTTCTTACCGATAATGGTTATCGCCTCTTGTTTTAATTCCTTCCAATTTGCGTTCTACGGCTTTTGCTTTATGTCTTGCTACTTCTACATTAGGTATGTCATGCAACTTTAACTCTTTTTGGAGGTATGGTTTAAGACCTCCTAAATAGGTTTCGAGTCTTTTCTTGTCAAACAACCTAAATACTCGTGTCGATAAGGATTCCCACTGATGTGTGAATTCCTCAACGATTCCAACCTATTGTAATCTGGTTAGTTTACTGAAAAATTCATCTTCTTTGATTCCTTGAAACCTATTAAAAAAATCATTTTTGAACAAGTTCCGGGTGTAGGTAAAATTATCTCTCCTCCACCATAAGTACCAATTATAGGCGTACCCTTCCATATGTATTGACGCATATTTCACTTTCTCCTCGTCAGATTGAATATTGTAAATGTTGAAGTATTCTTCCACCTTGTTTATCTAAGCAACGCATTGGTCTTCACTTCCATTGTATTTCGACAACTCTATTTTTGCCTTAGATGGGTACACTTTGTAACGACGATATTGATTGCCTTTTGCTTTACGATTTGATTGTGGCTCAGAACTACTGGACGATGTAAGTGACATATTTGAATTGTTTTTTTAGTGGTGGTGTTTTTTAACCTTTTATTCTCTCCTATCTTACTGATAGCTTCTATTTTGTTGTTTAATCGTGCCTCCATATCTGGCAATAATTTCGTTTCTAACTCTTGCTTAAGCATTGCATTGTTAATCTTTATTTATTTTTGCAATTCTTCTTGATTCTTTGCGAGTGTTTCCTGGGTGGCAACATGAAATGAGGCTTTTAACATGTCTGGACTGTTGACTTGGTCCGAACTGGGTATGAGCCTTTGTAACATCTCGATTAATGTATTATGGTTCTGCGTCATGGTGCTCATGTTCTTTGTTAAGGTGTTTATGTTTTGAGTCATGGTACTCATTTTGTCATCCAAGTCTCTTTGTTTTTCGTTCAAGATGTCAAATTTTTCATCCAGCCTTCTTTCTAGTACCAGAACAAGCTCGTCTTTGAGTACTGTATTGTTATTTTGCATCTTTTCCTGCAAGTCTTTTTTATTAGTGATAAGGGACTTGATGTCCTTCTGCATTTTTTTTATTTTCTCATTCAATTCCACCATGGTTTTGGACCTTGTATGCGGAGGTGTGTATTTCAACGCTATTTTGGCTTTTGAGGTGAAATTGAATAATAATATACTAATTAATTATTATTATTATTATTATTATTATTTTTCATAAACTATATTTATATTTTGTATATAGGTTTTTTTTTAAACAAATATTATAATATTATTTATATTATAATAAATATAATATTTGATTTTTTTTATAAATATATTATACTACAATATAATTGAAATAATATATTATATTATCATATTGAAATAAATATTATATTGTAATTTTTTTTTTCTTTTTGCAGGTGGTAGGTTGGATGACTGCGCGGTGAGGAGGATGCGCAGACTGGTAGGGCGACGAGGATGGAAGCTGGTCGAGTTGGAAGGAGAAGGGAAGGTGAAAGAAGTGTAGGTGGGTGGTGGTGGAGGGCAGGGAGGCGGTGGACGCGCAAAGGGAATCCTAGTGTGCAGGTTGTGAGGAGGTAGCTACGCAGGTGGATATGGTTGGGAGCCAGCACGCAGCATGGTAGAATGAGTGCAGTGGTGGAGGAAGAATGGGGGAGTGTTCTCGGGAAGAGTGAGGGAGAAATACTGGAGTAGCGCAAAGAGGGAAGACTGGAGCAGTAGATGGTGGAGGGCGAGTGCATAGGATGAAGCAGCAAGTTGGGGAAATGGAGGGCGTGGGGAGATGTGCAGGTGGCAACGTGGAGGTGCGCAGGCGCGTGGGAGATGGTGGAGCAGGCAGATATGGTTGGAGTTGAGCTATGGAGCAACACGTTATGCAGAGAGATAGGGAATGGAAACAGAGCGTGGGGATGAGTGCAGGGTGAGCGTGGGAGGGGTGGGAGGCAGGAGGGTGCAGTTGGGGAAGCGTGCAGGTGGTGTGGAGGGAAGCATTGGAGAGTTTGGAATGTGGAAGAGTCTGGAGAGGGAGCAGCATTGAGGAGAGAATGGAGTGGATCAGAGTGCAGGGAAGCGGAAACAGTAGCGCGGGAATGAGTGATGGAGGATGAGGTGTGAAGAGAGAATGAGGATAGGTGAGCCAAAACCGAGCTCAATAGTAGGAGGATCCGAATCCGAGCTCAGTGCCGGAGGAGCGAATCCGCTCTGATACCAAATGGATTTACCAAATTCAGTTGTCCGTTAGTCAAATCCTACTATCATTTTAATAATGAATATGAATAATAATAATATATTGGATGATGCTGATAATTACAAGGGAAGCTCGCCTTTATAGGATTTAAGCATGTAAAATGAAGGATTACACCCTTTCATATGATAATTAACTAATCTAAATAATATTTTATTTTATATTTGTTACATCATGCCAATTCCTTTTGCAAATGGTAGTTAGTACCTTGTGACCTTTGTTGATGATTATTCAAGAATGTGTTGGGCATATTTACTGAAGAAAAAGTTTGAAGCATTTCAAGCATTCAAGAACTTTCATACATGGATAGAGAATCAAGCACAAGCATGTATTGGTACACTTCGTTCAAATAATGGTAAAGAATATACATCTAATGCATTTGAATATTATCTGTCCAAACATGGGATTAGACGTCAAACTTTAGTTCCTTATAATCCTCAACAAAATGGTGTAGTAGAAAAGATGAATAGAACATTAATGAATATGACAAGATCAATGTTGTTTTTTAAGAATGTGAAATTAATGTTTTGGGGTGATGTAGTAGTATGTGCAACATATTTTAAAAATAGAATTCCATCTCATTCTATTGAAGACAAGACTCCAAATGAAATGTGGTTTGGACACCTTCCTTCAGTTAGGCATCTCATAGTTTTCGGTTCCACCTGTTATGCCTTGATACCAAAGGAGCAAAGAAACAAACTTGGTGCTAGAAGTTGAAGATGTACTTTCTCGGGGTATTCAGACACTTCCAAGGAATATCATCTTTATGATGAGATAAACAAGAAATTTGTTGTTTCCATAGATGCCATTTTTATTAAAACTAATAAAAATGACAAGTCTATTGAAAGAAACTTGATCATATGGAGAATTTTTCCCATCTAAACACATATTATGAATTTGATAATGAAATTCAAAAACTTGAAGGGGGAATCCCGATCTTGGATCAGGATCAATCTTTGGAATTTCCTTTTGAATCACCAACACCCCCTCATGAAGTAACTCATGAAGAAGAAGTTCCCACCACTTCACCTGAAATGGATGATGTTATTGAGAGGATTGGAAGATTAAACCTTGAAGATAATGAAGCACATCTAACTAGTCAGCCTAGACCATCAAAGAAGATTTTAAAATGGGCCATAAAGACACTTGAAAGTGTCCATTCAAATGAAGCTGGAACGATAGGAACGAGAAATTCAACAAGACAAGATGATGGAGGAGAATCATATTACTTAGGTGATGACATGGATGTCTCATTTGATTGTGAATTAAATTTATCTGCTAACTTTGAACCAACTTATTTTATAGAAGCTAATGCATGTGATGAATGGAAAGAATCTATGAAAAATGAATATGATGTACTCATAAAGAATGGAAAGTGGAAGCTAGTTCACCCTCCAAATGGAACCAAACCAATTGGTTTCAAGTGAGTATACAAGAACACATACAAATCAGATGGCTCACTTGACAAACAAAAATCAAGGCTTGTGGCGAAAGGCTATGCAAAAAAGAAGAAATTGACTATGAAGAAACATTTTGCCCCACAACAAAATGGGGTACCATCCGCACTTTTCTCTCCATGGCAACACAAAATGGGTGGAAAGTCCATTAGATGGATGTAAAAACAAGTTTTCTTGAATGGAAACTTGAAAGAAAATGTCTTCATGTCTCAACCAGAAGGTTTTTTTGTGAAGGGACAAGAACACAAGGTATGCAAGCTTGTCAAATCCTTGTAATGCCTAAAACAATCACCACAAGCATGTTATGAAAAGATAACCGAGCATCTTCTAAAACTAAATTTCAAGCATTATAATCTTGATGATGCAACATTCTTTGTGAAGAAATCTGGAAGATCTATTGTATTTATTGTGGTATATGTAGATTCTGTTTTGATGACAGGGAACAATGAAGAGTATATAGCATCCATAAAGAAAGACTTGAAGAAATGTTTTGAAATGACTGATTTGGGAGATCTTCATTACTACTTAGGAATTGAAGTAACTCAACATTCTAAGTACATTTTCATATCTTAGAAAAAGTATGTTAGAGAATTGTTAAACAATTCTTGCATGATTGAATGCAACTCCCTCTCAACTCTAATGGAACAAAAGTTGAAGCTCACATCAAGTGAAGGAAAATAATTTGAGGATGCGACCAAGTACCGACAACTTGTAGGAATCATTATATACCTTACCACTACCATACCAAAAAATTTATTATGTTGCTGGCATTCTTTCTAGATACATGCACAAACCTTGTGAAGGACATTGGTCTATTGCAAAAAGAGTTCTAAGGTACTTGAACGGGACTCAAGACTTTGGACTCAAGTACACTAAGGTAGAAGACTTCAAAATCATTGGGTACATTGATTCATGCTTTGACGGTGACAAAGAGACAGGAGTGTCCACTTCTAGATACACAATGAGTCTTATATCACCAACTATTTCCTAGAGATCATGCAAACAATCATTTCTATTAGATTCGAAAACAAAAGTAGAATATGTAGCAACTGCAAAAGTAACAAAGGAGATTGTGTGTCTTAAGAAAATACTTGAATATTTACAGGAGAAGCAAGAAATTTCCATTCCTTTATTGATAAAAAATACTTCTCCAATCAAGTTGGCCAAGAACACCAGATTCCATGATCGAATCAAGCATATCAACACAAAGTACCATTTGATTCAACATCATGCAGAGGCCAAGACAGTTCATTTACGACATTGTTCCACAAATGAGCAGATTGTTGACATCTTCACCAAAGCACTTAGACAAGAAAATTTTGCAATATTTAGAACCATGCTCAGACTCACAAACACCCCTTTGGATTAAGAGGGGGAATGTTGGAAACCTAATCCTCAGATTATGATTCCATAGACTATGTAAATATTGTAAATAATTTATGAATGTGAATAGTCACATAGGGAGCTGAAGCGGTTGGTTGGAAGATGAAATGCCAACCACCACATGCCATGTATAAATAAAGGCCTTTTCTATGAAATAACTTATGAATCAAGAATTATTCATTTCAACAAATATTAATTTTTAAGTTGTATTTTATTTACACATTAAATTGATAAATAAAAAATAATAATTTATAAAATAGTTTTTGGATGATAATTTGTCTGTTTAAACTGATAAAAGTATATATATATTAACTCCTTCAAATTTAAACATGTGACCTTCTAGAAAGAAACATATATTCTTTTAAATCACATATAGAAAGAGTTTAGTAAGGAGGTCACTTATTTCTTCTTTGTTAAATTTTCATGTTTAATACTGTAAATAGTATGCATACTATTTACAAATATTAGATCAGAGAGACATTTGTTCCACCTTCCTCTAGCTTCATAGGGCAACTAACTTTCATGAGATCACTAAGAATCCCATTTCTAGAACTTAAGTCAAACACTACCAAAATGGCAAACAAATAAGTGCTAGAAAGCCCCAATGTTGGGCACTTGTACTAATATCTAGGTTCGATTGAGCGACGGATTTTCCATTCAAAGATGTTCCCCTTGTCCTTAGATGTTAGATGTGATGGACTTCTCAACCTAGGGCTCTTCTGAGACCTCCTCTCAAACTTACATAACTAAGCCCCCTTGTCCCCAATATTTTCAAAATGACATTATAAGAAAGTGCATCAACTCCTCCATAGTGATTAGTGACTCAATTGAGAATCCTTCTCCTCTCTCCTCTCATTTGTCTTTGCCTTCTACTTCAACCTATTTGTAGTTTATATTTGCATCATGTCCTTCTCCTAACTATATACTTCGAAGTTTTTTGCTTCAATAAAAAAATTATAGGAGTTGCTTTGGAGCTACCACTATGTAGTGAGAAGTCTTATTGACCTACTTAGGTCATCAATAAAATTGACTTATCATTTTATCTATTAAATAATATTAATAAACCTAAACACATGTTTTTTTATTTCAAAATATCTCATTTTAAATAAATAATTTGTGATTAATTTAATTCAAATTTCATTTTTTAAGCCATGAGTATATTGAGAAACTCTAAATTTGTAAGAAACTCATAATTTTGTGCTAGAACCATAATATCTCATAACATTTTCTTTACAATTCCCAATAAGCATGGAATCCTTCACCATCGAAAGCTTTGCATCATTTATATGAAAAGTTTTATGAATTTGTTCTTGTACTCTAGGATAAGATTTGTATCATTAAGTTTTGTAAATTTGTTAGTTGATATGATAATATTTTAAAGGAAGCAGGTTGCGTTGGCACGACCTTAGTAGGAATTGTTGCCATCCTTCTTCTTTATGTTAATGCTATTGATATTATGGTAAGATGTCCCTCTGAGCTTGATAAGCAATTGAAAACTCCAAAGGATTTCTTCTCTAACATGGGCATGAATGTTAACACTGACAAAAACAAAAGTAATGATTATCAAGTTCACGAATATCACTTATGATAACTTTGTTTATGACAATAAAAAGCTGGAGGAAGTCTCTTCCTATAAATATCTCAGAATTGCTATTCATCACAAGCTCAACTAGAAATATAGGATTGAGAAAAGGATTAATGGAGGGTGGAAAGATTATTTTGGTCTTGAGAACAATTGTAAATCAACCCACCTTGTGATGTGGGATAAAAATTATACCCTCTTTGAAAATCTCATCACTCCTATTATCCTATATGGTTGTGAAGTTTGGGGGTGTAGCATCTCTAGAGAATCCTAGAGAAAGATCGAGCAAATACAAAAATGTTTTATAATGTATAACATCAAAATTAATAGCAATACACCTTATCCTATTCTTCTTATAGAAGCAACACTTCCCCCCATAAAGAGCATCACTATGACAAGGTAATCGATACACAAGTACAAGATAAATGGCATGGGAGAGTAGAGACTCCCTAAAATTGCTTTAAAATTCAATTAGTACCACATGTGGCTCCAGAATGGTTGGCATAAATATAACATTGCTTGGTTAAATCATTGGGGGTTAGACAAAAAATGAAACATTGGAAAATATCAATAACATTAAAAATACTATTACATCTAAGTTTAATGAGAAAATGTGGGGTAAAAAAGATTTAGAATTACTAACCCCTTTAATTTTTAAAAGTTATCACCATTAAAGAATCTTAAAAATTTGGGTAAACAAAGAGGATCAAAGTGGAGGAGAGGGTCTAAGGCATGTCCCTATCTCAAATATTGATAATGATGGATCATTAGGATTATATACAGGTTATGAATTACTAACCCCTTTAATTTTCAAAAGTTATCACCATTAAAGAATCTTAAAAATTTGGGTAAACAAAGAGGATCAAAGTGGAGGAGAGGGTCTAAGGCATGTCCCTATCTCAAATATTGATAATGATGGATCATTAGGATTATATACAGGTTATGAATTACTAACCACTTTAATTTTCAAAAGTTATCATCATTAAGGAACCTTAAACCTTAAAGTTTTGGGTAAGAAAAGAGGATCAAACCGAAGGAGAGGCTCTAAGGCATGTTCCTTTTCTCAAATATAGATAATGATGGATTAATAAGTACTTCCTCCAAAGAAGCTTTCGTAGGTTTAATCCAATATCCTTCTTAAGGTGACCTTTTGACTTATCTCTAGGAAGGAATTAAACACGAGGTGATCTTTGAGCTTCTTAAATGTGGTTGTCTTAACAAATATATGGACAATCCAATAATAGGTATTAACCTTACTTGATCACAAGTAATATTTTCAAATTGACAACGCTAGGGTTGAACTATGTATTTATTGGCCTCTGACCTTTTAAAAACCTATCATAAGTAGGATTTTGAAGAAGTAGCAACTCAAAGGTAACTATGGTCTTTCATTATTGGTTAAACTGTATTTTTTTTCTATCTTCTCCTATGAGGATTGTAAGAATATTTTTGAACGCGAATCTTAGTACCCAATTAGGTGAGGCTTTACATGAAAAGTTGTTGTTTCGGATAAACTTAGTTTAATAGCTAGTGTTTAAACTATCAAAGATTGGATGTGATGAGTATCAATCTTTTTCTGCTAAAAGGCTAAACATTCATGATTTGCAATCAACAAATGAGAAAGTAACAAACATTATTTTGAAGGTTGTCCAACAATATCCGTGGCTTGTGTGGTGTCCCTGTTCATCTATCTAACTTAGGAGGGGGTAAATATGAATTTCATATATTTGAATTTAGCCCCATGGAGCCATAATTCACATTCATAGCTAATTTAGGTCTCCCATGTGCAAAATAAAATAATAAATGCAGGTGTAGGTGCATGAATATTAAACTCAACAGAATTTACAACCAAACCCACACCCATATAATGCATAAAAAACAGGTTCATAATAGGAATTTAATAAAATTCATTGCACATTCATACATAAACCAGAATGTAAGAGTCCCTGAGGTGTAGACTAGTTGGTGATAGGGTGCACTGTTAAGGCATTCCATGTGACATCACAGGTTCAAACCTCGACCAAGCCCTTTGTGTTGCGTGTAGGGAAGCATTCGTATGCCTAGGGGTGTAGTGGTAGTAGACTAGAATCGACCTCATCTCACCCGAGTACAAGCCTAACCCTAGTTGTTGATTCCCCTAGTTACAAAACACTACATAAATAATAATACTAATATTTAAAAAACGAGGATCAAAGAAACCAGTTATGTAAGAGTGATTTCCACCCAACCATAGGTATTAGTTTCCAATATAAACCCCAAGCCAAGCTATGAGGCCACCACGGTGAAAGGAACACCTATAGCATAGACACGCCCCTTAGCTAAACCCATTTGCTCTTATGCTTAGCCAACTTGCTCACCTAGAGTATTATAGGAATCTGGCTCAACCATCAAAACCATGACACTTTATTTAACTACCCCACATAACAAAAGGAAGGCATTTCTCTTCACTACTCCACAGTTCCCTCAAGAAATCTAACTCTGACAGTGCTTACCAGTGTGTGCAGTAAGCGTCTAAGATATTGTATGTATTTGGAGAATTTCATAAAGAATCAAAACCATGGTGTATCAAACATCTAATGAGTAGAAAATAACCATGGGGAAAGGTTCTTATCTTTCCCAAACTCTATGCTTACCTACAATCATCCTATCCCCTCTTTCCCATTCACATTTCTTGTTATTTATTTGTCTAGTAATTGGGTAACCACAACAAGATCATGAGAAGGAAACTTTGCATAGTGTATTCATTCTCCCTTCAAAAAATGAATAAATGAATCTAATAAGATGAGGGTGGTAAAAATACAATTGGAATTTCTTATGACCATGGAAGAAAGGAATCTAACAACAATTATAGAAGTATATTCATCCCATGCTTCTGTAATTTGGTGAGAATACCTACCCACCAACCTCCCACATGCATTCAATGATTGGATTAATAAGTCAAAGGAAGGAAGCAACTCGTTTAAGGTACATGGAAACCTATGGATGAGTTCTAGGATGACACTTTGAAAACGATTCAATATCCTTTAGGCCCCCTTTTATTTTCCCCTTTAGTGGATTCATAGACCTTTAGTGCTATTTACACAATATTCTTGGACCATTTATATTATTTTACAACATAATGTTCACGAATCTTTTTAGTCATCGAGACAAGTGCATTTAATGGCCCATATAGATACATTTAATTAATACATGTCTAGCCAATCACTAGTAAGGACTTGGCCTTGAGCTCCATACTAGGAATCCATACTAGCATAATTACATCATTTACATGATCTTATTTGACACATTCCAAGGTCAAATTTGGGGTATTACAATCCCCTTACCCTTGAAATAACACATCCTCCAACTCCCATGTAGCCTCATCAGGACCAAAGTGCTTCCACTACACCTTTACTTGTCAGATGACTCCATGCATAATGGATTTGTTTGGAACTCTCCCTTGGGTTTCACTTGGATCAAACACCAATTAATCACAAGGTTAGGATCATGTACATGTTTCTTATGAAAAAACATGGAAAAAATTATGAGCTCTAGTGTTAGCAACCATCCCTATCTTCTCAAGCACTTCAAATGGCCCACAATATCTAAGTTCCAGCTTGGAACAACTTCCAAAATTCAAATAGATTTTCCTTGGCCTCATTGTTACCGAGAATATTTCAATCAGTGCAGACAAAGGTTGTTCCCCTAGTCTGCATGAGGCGGATCTAGAACAAAAATCCACAGCGATGTATCCTTCTCCTAGATAATTGAACTACTTGAATGCTAAGCTTTCCTTACCTCAATGTAAGAGGTTGTCCTTGCTTTATGGATCCTTTACAATCAAATGTACTTGCAAAGAACATGAAGAACAAGACAAAACGATGAAAGCAACATGACAATTCAAATATATATACTAATAGTCAAGGATAAAAGTAATGAAGAATAGATATTGACACAAATCTTTCATGGAAAAAGAGAACATGTTTGTATTAATAACATAGAGAGGAAGAAGCTACAATCGAATCCTTGACATTGAAGCCTCATTCTCGTAATGTTTTTGACATCACTATTACACACACTCTACAAGCTTGACAAGCCTCATTCACAACCACACACTCTTGCCTCCTATACCAGCTATGAGTCCAGCAACATGAAGGTGTTCTCTTGGTATTCTTCCCTCCCTCACCCATGAGGAAGAGCTTGTATAAATAGGCCGAAAGAATCCCAAAGGGATTAAGATATTTTGGGAGAAAGGTAGGGAATGATCCCTAGGGACTAGGAGCTCGTCAGCTTGAGTGCCACCTATTCCAAGAAGTTGGGATCAATCTCCACGAGGAATTTCGTCTAGAAGGTTCTCGAAATATTATTTTTTTCCTTTTTGGTAGTACTGACACTCTCTGCATGTTGGAAAACTACATCGGCGTTGCTTTTCTTAAGACCAAAGGTGTCATAAACACAGTATTCTTTGCACAATTTATAGAATTTGAATTTTGAGTTTTTCTTGAGTCACTTGGATCACTGTGGCACCTAGTCTATCTATCTAACATAGAAGGGGGTAAATATGAATTCCATATACTTGATTTTAGCCTCGTGGAGCCATAATTCACATTCATAGCTAATTTAAGTCCCCCATGGGAAACATAAAATAATAAATGCATGAATATTAAACACAACATAATTAACAACAATAGCCACACCCATATCATGCATAAATAATAGGTTCATAATAATAAGTAAATAAACTTTATTGCACATTCATACATGAACAAGAATACTTATGTTTAACAAACAAGGATCCAAGAAACTGGCTATGTAAGAGAAAATTTTCACCCATATGTAGGATTAGCTTTCGATGCGACCCACAAGCTGGGATTTGAGGCCACCAAGGCGAAGGAAACACCTACAAGTTGTACTCTTTGCTCATCCCAACACATTTGCTCTCATGCTTAGACAACTTGGTCACATAGAGCACTACATGAATCTCACTTAGCCATATTAGCCATGGAACTTTCTTTCATTTCCCCACACAACAAAAGTAAGGATTTTCCCTTAACTACTCCATAGTTCTCTTAGTAAATCCAACGCTTACGAGTGTGTGCAATAAGATTCCAAGCTATTGTATTCCTTTAGATAATTCCATGTAGAATAAAAACCATGGATTCTCAAGAATCTAATGAGGAATACATAATGATGGGGAAAGGTTCCTATCTTTCCAAGCCTATATTCTCACCTACATCCATCCTATTCCCTCTTTCATCATTCTCATTTTTTGTTATTTCTTCGTTTGGTAATTGGATAACTGTGACAATATCATGAGAAGGAAACTCTACATAGTGTATTGATTATCCCTTCAAAAAATGAATGAATGAATCCAATGAGATGAAAGGATTAGTACAGGGACAAGTGACAATGATTCTTACCATGGAAGAAAGGAGTCTTACAACTGTCATAGAAGTATACTCATCCCATGCTTCCATAACTACATGAGAAGGCCTTCCCATTGACCTCCCACATGCATTCAATGATTGGATTAATACGTCAAAGGAAGTAATCAACTCATTTAAGGTACATGGAAACAAATGGATGAGTTCTAGAATGACACTTGGAAAAATGATTCAATATCCTTTAGGCCTCCTTTCCTCTTCCCCTCTAGTAAAATCATAATGATCTTGGACCAATTATTATTTTCCAGCATAATGTTTACATAAATTTTGAATCAGCAATATAATCCCATTTCATGGCCCATATAGATATATTTACATCATACACGCATATCCATTCACTAATTGGGCCTTGGCCTTGAGCTTTGCACTAGGAATTGATATTAGCATATTTACATCATTTACATAATCTGCTTTAATGCATTCCAAGGTCAAAACTTGGGGTATTACAACTTGTTGATCTAGATGTACCTTGTCTCCCACTAGACCTGAGTTTTGGATTACAAACATATCAAAGAAAATACCTTTCCGTAATATAAGAGAAAATATGAAGATCAAACTAAATTCTAATCTATATATCAAGCAAAATTGATTATGCTTTTTAAATACTATTCAAAGAAGGCACCATTTAAAGGAGGAAAATAATACTTTATTTGTAAATATAAACAACAATTACAACCTGGTATTGTTGTTGGCACCTCTCGTCACTATTTTCCAATTTCTTCCAATCTCAGTCCACTTAAATCATCTTCAAATATCACAGGGGAAAGGAAAAAAAAGTTATCTTTAGGTCCCTAATCCCACATAGAAGCTATAGAACAAATATATGGATCTCTAAAGATCCAAAGATCATGAACTCAAGGAACAACCACTTGTGATTTTTATAGAGTGAGGATACATAAATGAATCTATATTTTCATCTAAGTATAGACCTCACTTTATATCCTTTAGAAGGTGATTGCGACAGTTGGAAATGGGTTTTTGAGGGGTATAGGTGTACACATCTTATGGATTCTACTAATAATCACACAAGCCTTTTTTGCATCTAGAGTTTTCTACGTAGATGTACTTTGTTAACCAGAAAGAAGCATCTAAGATGTGCCTTTCTTCAAGGAAAGGTGCATATATGTGAAAACAATGGCTAAACCACCCCTTCTTCAATTGGAAAACTATGTAACTGATAAGTAAGAAGGAAAAATAAGCATGGATTACTCTGTATCAAATTATGTTATAATAGTCAATGCCCCCTAAAGTGTGAAGTCAAAAAGGAAGAAGATTGTCAAAATACATTATAAAATATGAAGGCAAATGCCAAGATGATCCCTATGGAGTTTAACAAACTTTGGATAAAAAAAGTACTAGCAAGCAAGGACTAGAATATCATATGACTCTCTTGCTTAAGGTAAGCATACCCATACTCAAGTGTGTCAATGCATAGCCAACAAATAAAGCAGACTACATATCCATGCAAAATGCATACATGGCCACAAAAAATATACATGGTAGATCCACGTCAAAATATATCATAACCACAAACATATACAATGCAGATCTATGTATCATTATAGTAATTGAATATCTAATGATAAAGTAGCTAGAAACAAGTCATCCCATAAAGCACCAATGGCATAACTAGGTGGCATGGTCTTTCACTGTTATGGATATTTCTCTCATGATGATAGGTGAGAACTCCCTTGGATCCTTTCCTTGATCCAAGAAAAACATAGGGGTAGATCACTATGATTTCACCCACTAGATCTCATGCACATTCACATACAAAAGATAATTAGGAAAGAAGAACACACCTTGGCCTATGTGAAGTATCTTGGTGTTGATAGCTTACCAAATTGATGTAAGGCTGATAGAATTTGCTCCATCTCCACTTGGTGTTGAGGCTTGGAAATTCGCAGGCAACAACAGAAAGGGATTCTCCCCAGTCAACGTTCCCAACTAGCCCGTTTACTGTTTGGTATAGGGAATCCGTCCGGTTTGCGGTCCGGCTACCGTAGGTCAAAGTAACAAAAACAAAGGTTTTACCGGTTGCGGCCCGGTCCACCGTGTATATTTTTGTATTTTTGACTTAAATATGATATGTAGATGCCTAATTAACCATGCAAGGTGATAAAGATGCAAGGGGCAGTCACAATGTGATGCGCAGGTTCTTACCTCTCGTCTTAGGCTCACAAGCATCTAAATCACATGTGCAACAGTGAAATAAACTAACTATCTGCCTAACTACCTATCTATCCCCGGGGAGCAAACTTTAACTTTATTTGTGAGTAATGTAAAGTGTGCATGCAACATAAAGAGAAACTATAGTTAGCTAATATTTCTTTCCACAATGCATCAATGATTAAATATATTTCAACAATCAGATAACCAATTGTTTTATGAACAACATACATTACTCATGGTGGTAATTCCACAAAATAAACCAGAAATCATTTAAACAAGAACATAGGTTCTGAGAGTTAGAACGATCTCACGGTTAATGGACAAAAAGCTGGAAAAACAAAATAGTTCATCTTTCAGCCATCCACAGCATAACATTTGAAAGTGCCACCAATCTTCCTCCAACAAGAAAACAAGACTTCTTTATTGCAAAGAGAAATAGTTCTTCTTACAATATAGTTTTTTCATGTCTAACTGGGAAAAAGTCCCTTGTTCCTTCTAAGCTTTCTATATTTATACAAAAGGGTGAGACGGTTGGGATGCCCAAAGTAACCTTTGGGCTTCCCAACTCTTTGTTTCCCAATGCTTGACTTTCCTCAAATGTTTTTACAAAATGTTACATATTACAAAAAGTGACCAATCCTTTACGAGGAGGGTCCCACTTGGGCATCTAGAAATTTCTTCCATGCCGAAGCTTCAGAGGCAATGCCCTCAAATGCACAAGGCTCCAAAAACTGAATATTAATCTCAAACTTAGCAGCCTGGTTCTTTATAGCCTCAATCCTGGATGCACTCAATCGAAGCTGGTCTTCCAGAAGCTGCACGCTGATAGCTAAATGATCTACTTCGCTCCTCAAGATCTGAGCATTCAGGGATTTAATCTGCTGTACTTTAGCTTCCTCTTCCTAGTATCTCTTCTGCAGCAGCTCCACAAAAGCGTTGTGATCCGGGAAAGTCTCAAGCCTCTGCTCGGCCTCTATCTGGCACCGATTGTAGCTAATGAGAAGCCTTCTGAAAAACTCGGTGCATGTTGCTTTCGTCTTCTTAACTGATTTTTTGAAATACTCCACGGTATTTATGGCAAACTCCCGCAAGTCATAATCCCGCTTGAGGGCCTGTGTATCCTTTGATGGCAGTTCTGCTGGAGTTTCTTCCTTGTTTTCCAGCCTTGCCATTCTTGCAGTCAGGACTTCAAGGACGTCCTGAGATCGATCTACAAAGTAAGAGGAGGTCTCCAGGATTTCCTCCAATCTGCTATCTACCTGCAGCACCTTGCACCTTTCTCCTTCTATAGCAGTCTGTAGCTGCAGCATCTTAGTCTTTTGGGCCAAGATGTGCTCTTTGAACGGTTGGAGGTTAACCTGCTGCTCCCTTGCTTCCTCCAGAGCAGTTGTCAGAGCAGAAATCTGCTCTTGATGTTTCTCTCTCTGTTCTTGGGAGTGCATCTCACTGGCCTACAAGATAATCTTTTGCTGCTCTTCTAGCTCTTCTACCTTCTCCTACAGCTGTTCCTTTTCACTCCTTAGCTTTTGACATTCTTTCTGCACTTTCTCCAGAGCCTCCTGTGTAGTTTCAATAACCTGTCTTTCTACTTGGAGGGCCTGCAATTCAGCCCTAGAAGCCTTTATCTCCCTCTGCATGTCTTCATGCTTTCGCTTCAGCCTATTGCTTTCTTCTCTCTCTTTCCTCAATGTATCTTTCAAATGAGCAGAGGACTTCTTGGAATGCTCCAAGTCAGTTATAACCTTGTCCATGTTATCTTCTGAGGCGTGGATTAGTGCAGTCCCGGCTCTCAGGGTGAATCTTGGATCTTGGTCTGTTCCCAACATAACAGCCGTATCCGTGATCATTTTACCAGGCATATCTCCTGTTTCAACCCTCTTTTATGTTCTCTTTACTATCCTCTTTGTAGCCCTGTCACAAAACACAGTGTTAAAATCAGGGATTTCTTCTCCCTTTTTCTGCACAAAGGGGACCAGCTTCAGTGTGCGGACCATGGGTGTGCTGGCAATAGGTACTTGTGGGTCCTGAACCTCGGGGTTCTCCACGTCTTGGGTCTTCCCTGCAGCTCTTTCAGAAGCTGACTGCTCTGTCTGTGTCAACTATAGCCTTTCAGCTTCTTGCTTTTGAAGCTCCTCATCCAGCTTCCTTTTCTTTTCTTCTTCTTCTTTCTTAGCTGCTTCTTTTGCTTTCTCAGCTGCTTCCTGAGCAGCCTTTCTTTTCTCTTCTTCTTCTGTGTGCATCCACCCTGCAGCTTCTTGCGCCAACCTCTGGGCTTCCTCATTTCTCTTTCTGGCCTCTTCATCAGCCTTGGCTTGTTCATCTCCCTTCCCACCTTTTGTGATAATCTTCTTCTTAAACCTTCTTCGAAAGGCTGTCATGTTTACTGCATTTCAGAAGATGGACTCCTCTCGATCCCAATGGTGGGCATACTCAAAATGCACGTTGTGCTCTTTACATTGTTCAACCACTTTTCCTTGAGTATCATTTCTACGGAAGGGCATTTCGTCAAAATGAAATCTTTCCAGTTCTTCTACAAATTCATCGGCTTTCTTCACTTTGGCGAACTTGTAGCTTCCTAACTTGAAGGGAAAAGGGGGATAGGCGGTCTTCTTATGCTCAAACAGAAAGCTGCCTATTCCATCCAGGAACACTTGTCTGACTGCCTCCTTGTAAATAATGTAATCAGTTGCGTATTTGGGCAGCAGGGAAGGTGCTCTCGAACCTCCAAACATCCTGAAGTACAAGCCATTTTTAGTTAAATAGTAGTCTGCATACTCCTCTATTACCTGCAGTGCCTCTTCTGACATACAATCACACTCCTTTAGGAAAATGAGTGTGTGTAAGGGCATGATAAAGTGTTCACACACTTCTCGATAATGGTTGTGATATTTGTGTGCCCACAGCGGTTTATAGGCAGCATAGACATGCATTCTTTCCCTATCCCAAATGCACCTGAGTTCGGGGAAAGGCTGATTACACAATATGAAATCGATGAGTATGGAACTCATATAGAATTCAGACCTCTTTTGGGCCACTCCTCCCAAAGTTGAGGCCAAGAAAGCTGAAAGACTATTTGATACAAGGCTAGCCCAGTTGAAAATTGTCCCCTGGGTTGCAACATGAAAAATGATGGGTATCCACTCCAACTTGAAGAACCTACCATGTGCTCTTCCAAAAATCCTATTTAGCATTAAAGCTATGAACCTATAAGGAGCCCTTAAGCTTGCCGTATCGTAATCACCCGTCGGTCTATATCTGTAATGTTTTCCCTGCAACAACATCCTTTTAAGAGTCTCTACCAGGTCCATTCTAATGTTGTTCATCCAATCATCAGATAAAAATACTTGGGCTTCTGGCAGGTGGTAAGCCAACGCTACACATCCAGGGCTATATGCAGCATAGCCCTATCTTTCAACATTTTCCAGAATCATTGTTGTGACATCTGCCCGGGGCAGAATCCATCCGATTAGTTTAGAGCACGGGAACAACTCTGGTCTGGTGGCGATCTTCATCAGTGAAGATCTTTCTATGTTGGCATATATGGACTCTTCTTCTAAGCCCATGTCAGGAACCTCTCTGCGGGTGATCAATCTATATATTTCCCCCCACTGGTATTCAGGTTCAACGCCATAAATGCACTTCGTGTCCTCGTATATGTATTCTGTCTTAGTGACAACTTCTACTTCTGGCTCTTCCTCAACCACAGGGGCCTTCTTCTTTTGTCTCTTTGACATGGTGAGCTCTTATTGCCATAAAATTGTAACATTAAGCCCTTCCGGCTGAGTGACAAACTTGTATACATTAATGTGCAGTGTGCCATATCTTCTCTATTTAACATAATAGCAATCAATCAATGAAGCAAATATATGCATGTATAGCCTGAAATGGCCTAACTAACAGAACTATTATAACCTGATGTGTAGTGTTCAGTGACTTAGTTTATGTCTAGCATGATGAAACATAGTTATATACAGTAAAATGTGCAATCTACCACTGCTGTAGGATATTAAACAATTCTATCAACCATATTCAAAACGGCAATAGATCTACATTAATATGCAAAAAATATCGGCTCTCTACGCACGCCATGGTCGTTTCGCTGCGCGGGAAAGACAGTGGTAAATACGCGGCTTTTTTTTTCAACGGCGCCATGCTCACACACTAAGAGTAATGACATATCCCTTTCAGCAGGCTAGGGGTTCGACACTAAGCTCGAATGAGGTCGCGCGGAACCGCGTGATGAAAATGATTGGGGTTCAAACGACACGGAAGCCCAAAACGGCACAAACAGTCCTAAACCCCCAAGGAAGGGCATGGCAAACCTATCTCCTACCCACCATCATTACGCAAGGCGGTTTGGCGCAGACAGTGTAACGGTTGTCTGCGCCAAACCCCCTCACTCTCTATGCGCAGGGTGGTATAGCAACGACAATGAGGGGAAAACTACTCCGCATGTCAAACCGCCCTCCCATGGTCTACTATGGTACGAAATCCTCCAAATATATAAGCAATTACGGGGTTGAGTAAACGGCCGGGAAAACAAACCACCCTAGCAAGCATAACCACCAAACTCTCAATGGAAAGGGAAAGGAAAACGAAGCCTACCTGGCACTGATGTGTAACCGGCGTGTATGGTGGGACAGAGACAGTCAGTTTTCCACAGTTGCCACATGGACACGGGTACCAGCAATAGGGTCCAAACAAGCTCGAGCACTCGACAGCACGATAGCGACAGAGCACGGCGGTCAAAAAATAACAATAGAATAATCTAACGCCTCGACCCCGTATATATAGTCAACCACAACGGGCTAGCAAAGATCAGACGGCGGAGAGCTTTTGAATCGGAAGATGAAAGCAAACGCCCTTCCGCAACGACGGATGATCAAAGCGCCAAGCCATATGCAACGAGTAAAGTTAAGTCGGAAGCAACATGCATACACATTAGAAGGGCTAGCGTTTCTTTCATCCACAAGGGTGGAACTGTAAAGCGTACCATCGTCCGCAACGTCGGGACTTAAGTTGGAAGTGAAACATCTAAGAGATCGGTAAGGAAAAGCGTTCGGCAGCTGCAACGGCGGAGCTAACAAATGGTCCAACCTTCCGCAACGGCGGGCTTAAAATGACTCAAATGGCCGGAAGGAGAAAACTTCCGACAGCCGCAACGGCGGCAGCTGAAGACTTACGGGTTCGATGTAAACAATCAAAGCGGGAGCAAAACTTCAAGCCATAATCGGGAGAGATTGCGATTTGCCGTCCGCAACGCCGGAAGGAGAAGGCTCCCCACAGCCGCAAGGGCGGAAGCCCGCGACTTATGGAATCGATGGAAATGACAAACGGACCTGAAACGTCAAAGCACTGATCGGAAGAGGAAGTGGTTTTCCTTCCGCAACGGCGGAGAAAGAAATGATAAAAGTTCTGATGCCAAAACACAAAAGCAGTCGATGAAAATCAATTGAAACGGGAGAAAATTCGAAGTTAAAACTGAATGTCCATCCGCAACGGCGGAGAAAGAAAAGCAAATACATTTCCGACTTAGTCATGCTAAAAACACAAGTAACAGGCAAATGATGAAGTTTGATCAATCATTGAAATTTTTTTAAGCATTAGGGGAATTGGAACCAGCGGTAGATCAACCCAGCACTCAGCAATTCTTTCAGGAAAATCATTAACCCAAGGAAAAAGAACTAATCCAAACAAAAGGAGGGTCCTAAAATTTTTGGAATTTTTGGAATTTGTTGCAGCTGCAACAATTGGTGACTACCTGGTGAACCCTAGATTTCTGAATGAACCCCTTCCCAGTGCAAGACCGTCTGAATAAAAGTTGAAATCTTCTAGATGTTTGTATCCCTAGGCTGGCCAACTTAAGCATTTAAACCATTGAGAGTAGTCCATTCTTTGGGAAATGGTAACATCAGAAATATTGCAAGTCTGAATGACTCTTTTGAGGCCTAATAAATGAGGTTTATTTTACCTGTCCTTAGGTAGTTTCATGCTTGGACACCATAGGATTGTAACAGATAGTAAACAGCATTATCATTTTCTTCCTCATTCCCATGCCGATTGCACTTTTGTGCCATTTGAACTTTAGTTCTTTTGAGTCCTCCATTTTCCTTTCTTTCTGAATTTTATTCAGGCTCCTCTATCCCATAGTGCCCTTTTGTGTGAGAGAAGAATTGGCTTTTCATCTCACGGACGGAGAGGAACTTTTGGCAATTTGAGATTCATGAGTTTGATACTTTGCTTTGATGTGCATTATTTCTTTTAGGAGTTTTGACTCTTGATAGCTTTTAGCCTTTTCTGAAATTATGGCATGGGATCATTTATATGATACACTGTTTACCTTGTTTCCTTTCCGTGGGTCTTTCGCTGTCACCCCCTTGGATATTTAAGATGTGAAAAGGATGGAGCCTCAAAATAGTATTCCAGACCTCTTTACTTCTGAGTTATTTACAGGGGTTAAGTAAGACTTCAATGAATGCATGGCTAGTTATGGGCATTTCTACTAGAAGACATTCTATACTTTAAAGCACAATCTTTTGCTCAATATTTCAGTTAATAAAGAACCCTGATGTTTCCATTGCAACCAAAAGTTTGCCTCTTTATTCAAAAACAGAGCAGTAAAGAAAACAACATCAAATCAAATAATCAAAAGAAAACAACATCAAAGCATCAAAGAAAAATGACATCAATTTATTTATGTACAAAGAAAAAGAAAAGAAAAAATTTTGCCCACTCTTGAATATCTTTAATCTTAGGGAGTTAGAGGGTGGGCTGGATTATAGACATGAGACATCTAACCATGGTCTAGCTCTGCTATTTTTGAAATTGAACACATGTCTACAATCCTACATTCATCTTCATCATCCTGAGGAAGTTGAAGGAGCTCAGGCTGATAGTTAATCTTAGAACTGGCTTTTCTTTCTATAAGATGTCTTATTTTAAGCTCAATCAGATAATTTCCCAGGACAGAATCAACAGATTCATTTCCCTCTCCTAGTTTAGTGACAGTATGCTTCATGTAAGGCTATCTCAAAATCTTAATCTTATTTGGGGTACCCGTGAGAGGCAACAATAAATGAGACCAATCTGAAGCAAAATAGCCTTTTAACCTGGCAGACCAATCTCTGTTGAGAATAAGCCCATATCCACTAGGTATGTCAGCCACAGTAATGTCAATAAATTGACAAATCTTGTTGTTTGCAGACAAGCGAATGAGGACATTTTTCATTTCTCCCACTACTTTGACACCTGTGCTATCTAATTGCGTTACTTCACAAAATGTGGACTCTGGCTGTCCATTAATATTTTTGCAAATCTCCAGAGGCATAACATTCACCGCTGATCCAGAATCTACCAATCAATTATGCACATTATGATTCAGCATTTCTAGGGTCAAAAGAAAAGGTGGGGTGTCATATTTTTCTTCCCAACTAGGTTCTATGTCTTCTTCTCCTGGTTGGTTCTGAGTAGGTATATCCTCTTCAAGCTCTTCAGTTCCATTAGAGTTTCCTTCATTAACACCTATCTGTTCTTCTATAGGTTTGGCAGTCTCAATGAGTGGCCCTGCCTCCTGGTTGAGGGTATTGGCTCTGGGTGTTTTGTCCTCAACCTTCACCTCTACTTGTCTCTTGACATTCTCCTGCAAGTTTTTAATCTTCGAAATTATTGCATTGTCTCCAATTGTTAAACCCACATCCTTTGTTGTTGTAGATGTGCATTCAAGCTTAGGAGCACTCTCTTCAGTGTTAAACAACGAGACACCATTCCATGAAAACATGTTATCAATATCCTGTTTCTCTATGATCTGGTTTTTCTTTTCCTCCTTACCACTGTCCTTAGTCAACTGAGGGTCCAACAACTTATTCATCACCAATGTCATTGAATGTAACCATTGAGGACACTTCTTTTCAGAATGAGGTTGTTGGTGAAAAATACAGAAATTATCCCCTCCTACTTCTGTTATGTTCGTTGATGCTAAATTTGGTGGAGGGACTTGCCATTGGTTGTTATCCTCCCTTTTTTGGTAGTGGGATTTATAAGTTTTCTGAACTTCCTTGTCTCTCTCCAGATCTATTATTCGATTAGATAGCTTCTGAAGCATCGTCATCATTCCCCAATAATCATGTGATTGTTCATATTTAGGTTTAGACAGCAGTAAAGCTCTTCTATTTGTAGTCTTCTCTCCAGGTAAGCCAGGATAATCTTCTACACTTTCCCTTTCAGCTTCTACCCTTTCTGCCTCTTCATCAGTCTCTACCAATGTAGGTTTGGCTTTCATCTTGGCAAACATGGCTAGCTTAGGTCCTAGGGCTGAGGTATAATATTCAATTAAGACCTTGTCTGAGGGTCTGTCAGCTTCAGAAAAGTTCTTTAGGTATATTGAAAATCTTTGAGTGAAACTACATACTTTCTCATTCTTCTCTTTTCTTAACAAACCAAGACCTTTCATCAATGAGGCATGTGTTTTTTGGGCTGTGTATTTACTTCTGAAAACCATTTCGAAAGTATTCCAGTCTGGGATCGAGTTTGCGGGCAGGGCAAAGTACCATGAAGCAACTGCCCCATTCAAGGTATGAGGGAATAATCTACAGACAACATCTTCATACTCCCCAGCCCTTAACCCTTCTACTGCAAAATAGAAACTCTGCAAGTGGTCATCTACATCAATCCTTTCCTCGGGGTCAAACTTAGGCAGCAGCTTGTCAAAAGCTTGAGGTAGGTTATGCAATGGAGGTGTGAGGTTCAAAGGGGTTCTAGCTTTCCAAGAAGGCAATGGGTTGGGCTGATTCACAATTACACCAGCCATGAGCACAGGTAAAGTAACAAAGTTAGAGTAAAGAGCAACGTAGGGTGAGAACAGGCTTTCTTACTTCAAAGGTATAACCGAAACCTGTAAGTACTTGGGTCAGGTTGAAAGATTCAAAACATCTGCTGTTAAGGTAATCTTGGGAAAAATAAGTTTCCACGGCTAGCCATTCACTAGCGGCCCTCCTTCTAGCGCCAGAACTGTTGAGGCCTGGAAATTCGTAGGCAACAACAGAAAGGGATTCTCCCCAGTCAACGTTCCCAACTAGCCCGTTGACTGTTTGGTATAGGGAATCCGTCCAGTTTGCGGTCCGGCTACCGTAGGTCAAAGTAACAAAAACAAAGGTTTTACCGGTTCCGGCCCGGTCCACCGTGTATATTTTTGTATTTTTGACTTAAATATGATACGCAGATGCCTAGTTAACCATGCAAGGTGATAAAGATGCAAGGAGCAGTCACAATGTGATGCGCAGGTTCTTACCTCTCGTCCTAGGCTCACAAGCATCTAAATCACATGTGCAACAGTGAAATAAACTAACTATCTGCCTAACTACCTATCTATCCCCGGGGAGCAAACTTTAACTTTATTTGTGAGTAATGTAAAGTGTGCATGCAACATAAAGAGAAACTACAGTTAGTTGATATTTCTTTCCACAGTGCATGAACGATTAAATATATTTCAACAATCATATAGCCAATTGTTTTATGAACAACATACATTACTCATGGTGGTAATTCCACAAAATAAACCAGAAATCATTTAAACAAGAACATAGGTTCTGAGAGTTAGAACGATCTCACGGTTAATGGACAAAAAGCTGGAAAAACAAAATAGTTCATCTTTCAGCCATCCACAGCATAACATTTGAAAGTGCCACCAATCTTCCTCCAACAGGCAAACAAGACTTCTTTATTGCAAAGAGAAATAGTTCTTCTTACAATATAGTTTTTTCATGTCTAACTGGGAAAAATTCCCTTGTTCCTTCTAAGCTTTCTATATTTATACAAAAGGGTGAGACAGTTGGGCTACCCAAAGTAACCTTTGGGCTTCCCAACTCTTTGTTTCCCAATGCTTGACTTTTCTCAAATGTTTTTACAAAATGTTACATATTACAAAAAGTGACCAATCCTTTACGAGGAGGGTCCCACTTGGGCATCTAGAAATTTCTTCCAAGCCGAAGCTTCAGAGGCAATGCCCTCAAATGCACAATGCTCCAAAAACTGAATATTAATCTCAAACTTAGCAGCCTGGTTCTTTATAGCTTCAATCCTGGATGCACTCAATTGAAGCTGGTCTTCCAGAAGCTGCACGCTGATAGCTGAATGATCTACTTCTCTCCTCAATATCTGAGCATTCAGGGCTTTAATCTACTGTACTTTAGCTTCCTCTTCCTGGTATCTCTTCTGCAGCAGCTCCACAAAAGCGTTGTGATCTGGGAAAGTCTCAAGCCTCTGCTCGGCCTCTATCTGGCACCGGTTGTAGGTAATGAGAAGCCTTCTGAAAAACTCGGTGCATGCTGCTTTCGTCTTCTTAACTGATTTTTTGAAATCCTCCGCGGTATTTATGGCAAACTCCAGCAAGTCATAATCCCGCTTGAGGGTCTATGTATCCTTTGATGGCAGTTCTGCTGGAGTTTCTTCTTTGTTTTTCAGCCTTGCCATTCTTGTAGTCAGGACTTCAACGACGTCTTGAGATCGATCTACAAAGTAAGAGGAGGTCTCCAGGATTTCCTCCAATCTGCTATCTACCTACAGCACCTTGCACCTTTCTCCTTCTATAGCAGTCTGTAGCTGCAGCATCTTAGTCTTCTGGGCCAAGATGTGCTCTTTGAACGGTTGGAGGTTAACCTGCTGCTCCCTTGCTTCCTCCAGAGCAGTTGTCAGAGCAGAAATCTGCTCTTGATATTTCTCTCTTTGTTCTTGGGAGTGCATCTCACTGGCCTGCAAGATAATCTTTTGTTGCTCTTCCAGCTCTTCTACCTTCTCCTGCAGCTGTTCCTTTTCACTCCTTAGCTTTTGACATTATTTCTGCACTTTCTCCAGAGCCTCCTGTGTAGTTTCAATAACCTATCTTTCTACTTGGAGGGCCTGCAATTCAGCCCTAGAAGCCTTTATCTCCCTCTGCATGTCTTCATACTTCTGCTTCAGCCTATTGCTTTCTTCTCTCTCTTTCCTCAATGTATCTTTCAACTAAGCAGAGGACTTGGAATGCTCCAAGTCAGTTATTACCTTGTCCATGTTATCTTCTGAGGCGTGGATTAGTGCAGTCCCGGCTCTCAGGGTGAATCTTGGATCTTGTTCTGTTCCCAACATAATAGCCGTATCCGTGATCATTTTACCAGGCATATCTCCTGTTTCAACCCTCTTTTCTATTCTCTTTACTATCCTCTTTGTAGCCCTGTCATAAAACACAGTGTTAAAATTAGGGATTTCTTCTCCCTTTTTCTGCACAAAGGGGACCAGCTTTAGTGTGGGGACCATGGGTGTGATGGCAACAGGTACTTGTGGGTCCTGAACCTCGGGGTTCTCCACGTCGTGGGTTTGCCCTGTAGCTGTTTCAGAAGTTGGCTGCTTTGTCTGTGTCAACTTTAGCCTTTCAGCTTCTTGCTTTTGAAGCTCCTCATCCAACTTCCTTTTCTTTTCTTCTTCTTCTTTCTTAGCTGCTTCTTCTGCTTTCTCACCTGCTTCCTGAGAAGCCTTTCTTTTCTCTTCTTCTTCTGTGTGCAGCCACCCTGCAGCTTCTTGCGCCAACCTCTGGGCTTCCTCATTTCTCTTTCTGGCCTCTTCATCAGCCTTGGCTTGTTCATCTCCCTTCCCACCTTTTGTGGTAATCTTCTTCTTAAACCTTCTTCGCAAGGCTTTCATGTTTACTGCATTTCGGAAGATGGACTCCTCTCGACCCCAATGGTGGGCATAAACAAAATGCACGTTGTGCTCTTTACATTGTTCGGCCACTTTGCCTTGAGTATCATTTCTACGGAAGGGCATTTCGCCAAAATGAAATCTTTCCAGTTCTTCTGCAAATTCATCGGCTTTCTTCACTTTGGAGAACTTGTAGCTTCCTAACTTGAAGGGCAAAGGGGGATAGGCAATCTTCTTATGCTCAAACAGAAAGCTGCCTATTCCATCCAGGAACACTTGTCTGACTGCCTCCTTGTGAATAATGTAATCAGTTGCGTATTTGAGCAGCAGGGAAGGTGCTCTCGAACCTCCAAACATCTTGAAGTACATGACATTTTCAGTTAAATAGTAGTATGCATACTCCTCTATTACCTGCAGTGCCTCTTCTGACATACAATCACACTCCTTTAGGAAAATGAGTGTGTGTAAGGGCATGATAAAGTGTTCACACACTTCTCGATAATGGCTGTGATATTTGTGTGCCCACAGCAGTTTATAGGCAGCATAGACAGGCATTCTTTCCCTATCCCAGATGCACCTGAGTTCGGGGAAAGGCTGATTACACAATATGCAATCGATGAGTATGGAACTCATATAGAATTCAGACCTCTTTTGGGCCACTCCTCCCAAAGCTGAGGCCAAGAAAGCTGAAAGACTATTTGATACAAGGCTAGCCCAGTTGAAAATTGTCCCCTAGGTTGCAACATGAAAAATGATGGGTATCCACTCCAACTTGAAGAACCTACCATGTGCTCTTCCAAAAATCCTATTCAGCATTAAAGCTATGAACCTATAAGGATCCCTTAAGCTTGCCGTATCGTAATCACCCATCGGTCTATTTCTGTAATGTTTTCCCTGCAACAACATCCTTTTAAGAGTCTCTACCAGGTCCATTCTAATGTTGTTCAGCCAATCATCAGATAAAAATACTTGGGCTTATGGCAGGTGGTAAGCCAATGCTACATATCCAGGGCTATATGCAGCATAGCCCTATCTTTCAACATTTTCCAGAATCATTGTTGTGACATCTGCCTGGGGCAGAATCCATCCGATTACTTCAGAGCACAGGAACAACTCTGGTCTGGTGGCGATCTTCATCAGTGAAGATCTTTCTATGTTGGCATATATGGACTCTTCTTCTAAGCCCATGTCAGGAACCTCTCTGCGGGTGATCAATCTATATATTTCCCCCACTGGTATTCAGGTTCAACGCCAGAAATGCACTTTGTGTCCTCGTATATGTATTCTGTCTTAGTGACAACTTCTACTTCTAGCTCTTCCTCGACCACAGGGGCCTTCTTCTTTTGTCTCTTTGACATGGTGAGCTCTTCCTGCCATAAAATTGTAACATTAAGCCCTTCCGGCTGAGTGACAAACTTGTATACATTAATGTGCAGTGTGCCATATCTTCTCTATTTAACATAATAGCAATCAATCAATGAAGCAAATATATGCATGTATAGCCTGAAATGGCCTAACTAACAGAACTATTAAAACCCGATGTGTAGTGTTCAGTGACTTAGTTTATGTCTAGCATGATGAAACATAGTTATATACAGTAAAATGTGCAATCTACCACTGCTGTAGGATATTAAATAATTCTATCAACCATATTTAAAACGGAAATAGATCTACATTAATATGCAACAAATCTCGGCTCTCTACGCACGCCATGGTCGTTTCGCTGCACGGGAAAGACAGTGGTAACTACGCGGATTTTTTTTTCAACGGCGCCATGCTCACACACTAAGAGTAATGACATATCCCTTTCAGCAGGCTAGGGGTTCGACACTAAGCTCATATGAGGTCACGTGGAACCACGTGATGAAAACAATTGGGGTTCAAACGACACGGAAGCCCAAAACGGCACAAACAGTCCCAAACCCCCAAGGAAGGGCATGGCAAACCTATCTCCTACCCACCATCATTACGCAGGGCGGTTTGGCACAGACAACGTTATGGCCGTCTGCGCCAAACCCCCTCACTCTCTATGCGCAGGGTGGTATAGCAACGACGATGAGGGGAAAACTACTCCGCATGTCAAACCGCCCTGCCACGGTCTACTATGGTACGAAATCCTCCAAATATATAAGCAATTACGGGGTCGAGTAAACGGTCGGGAAAACAAACCACCATAGCAAGCATAACCACCAAACGCTCAAGGGAAAGGGAAAGGAAAACGAAGCCTACCTGGCACTAATGTGTAACCAGCGTGTATGGTGGGATGAAGACAGTCAGTTTTCCACAGTTGCCACCTGGACGCGGGTACCAACAATAGGGTCCAAACAAGCTTGAGCACTCGACGGCACGATAGCGACAGAGCACGGCGGTCAAAAAATAACAATAGAATAACGCCTCGACCCCATATATATAGTCAACCACAATGGGCGAGCAAAGATCGGATGGCGGAGAGCTTTTGAATCAGAAGATGAAAGCAAATGCCCTTCCGCAACGGCGGATGATCAAAGTGCCAAGCCATCCACAACGAGTAAAGTTAAGTCGGAAGCAACACGCATACACATCAGAAGGGCTAGCGTTTCTTTCATCCGCAACGGCGGAACCGTAAAGTGCACCATCATCCGCAACGTCAGGACTTAAGTTGGAAGCAGAACGTCTAAGAGATCGGCAAGGAAAAGCGTTCGATAGCCGCAACGACAGAGCTAACAAAAGGTCCAACCTTCCGCAACGGCGGGCTTAAAATGACTCAAACGGTGGGAAGGAGAAAACTTCCGACAACCACAACGGCAGCAACCGAAGACTTACGGGTTCGATTTAAACAATCAAAGCAGGAGCAAAACTTCAAGCCATAATTGGGAGAGATTGAGATTTGCCCTCCGCAACGCCAGAAGGAGAAGGCTCCCCGCAGCCACAAGGGCGGAAGCCCGCGACTTGTGGAATCGATGGAAATGACAAACGGACCCGAAACGTCAAAGCACTAATTGGAAGAGGAAGCGGTTTTCCTTCCGAAACGGCGAAGAAAGAAATGATAAAAGTTTCGATGCCAAAACACAAAAGCAGTCGATGAAAATCAATTGAAACGGGAGAAAAGTCGAAGTTAAAACTGAATGTCCATCCGCAACGGCGGAGAAAGAAAAGCAAATACATTTCCGACTTAGTCATGCTAAAAACGCAATTAACAGGCAAATGATGAAGTTTGATCAATCATTGAAATTTTTTTAAGCATTAGGGGAATTGGAACCAGCGGTAGATCAACCCAGCACTTAGCAATTCTTTCAGGAAAATCATTAACCCAAGGAAAAAGAACTAATCCAAACAAAAGGAGGGTCCTAAAATTTTTGGAATTTTGGGAATTTGTTGCAGCTGCAACACTTGGTTAGCAATCTGCACAGACATATATAACAAAACCTTCCTCAAATCCTTTCAACATACATACTATTTTCAGATCAATGGCATATAATATTAGATCTAAACCAAATATATGAATATCTAATCCAAATCCAATAAAATCTAATCTAATCTACTGAAGGCAGATCAAATCCACCTCAAAACATCATCACAAACATATAGATATAAGCAATTACATCCATGAGGAGACATATGATGTTGGGGGGAGAGGGGGGGAGAAATGCATATACCTATATTATCAATATCAATAAATAATACATCAACTCATACCTTGAGTCTTGATATATACCTCCTCCAAGATTCCCACTCCAAGCCTTCCTTGACTCATACCAATGGATTGATCACAATCACTATATGATGCACTAGGGATTCCAACAACGTAACAATGCTAAGCAAGGGTCTCCTGTTTTTCATAGAATGACCTCAATATATAGATAGATAGGGAATGAAGGGAGGATAAAGGTAGACTCCTAAGGACAAGCAGGCTTGAGTTGGTGTGTGAGTTCCTATGCCCAAATGAGTTGGAGTCTAGTCATAGCAATGATCCTCCTAAAACTCATCCAAAAAACACATGAGGGAAAACCATCTCCCCATAAAGGAAGTCCAAGGAGTGATGGAATCACTCCCGAAGAGGCATGTAATGGGCAATGGTAGGGTGACCATCACTCCATCATCGGCATGTAGGTGGTGATGGTGGACAAAACTGCGAAGAGAAAAGTGAAATGATGTGGTTTCAACTAATCAAGCGTGTGTGGATTGTAATGAGCTAATAGGATGAAAAAATGGTATAACAAATTCCTTGTAAAGTGTGATGTCAAAATAGAAACTTATGGCTAAAACACTTTACAATAATAATAGGTAAAGCTAAGGTATTGGAAGCATAAAACTAGAGGGTACTTGCCATCAATTATCAACCAAATATGCATGTATAATCCCTGAGGTAGGGACACCCATGCTCGAAAAAAGAACTACAAAGAATGGCTGCCAACAAACTACACAGTGAATCCATGTAATAGGGATTCGATCCCAAGACCAAACAAAACAACAAAACAAGGATCGAGGGTGCTTTTGGAGGTCATGCCTTGTATATGCAAGCGCTTCAGTGTTATTCCCATTCACTAAAACCTACAAGTGTCTCAACCTCTATAAACTCTCATATTTCCTACTTATTACAATCCTATAATTGGGGAACGATCATATACAAGAACTGCAAGAGTTGCATTCTACAACCAAGAAGACATTGTGACAAATCAACCAAATGTGAGTTCGACTCTTTATGATCCCTTGCAACATTTTTTATTAGGTGGGTTGTTTTTATTTGATTTCTGTACAGAATGGTGTGAGGGGATTGATGTTGGACATGTATGTTTTTGTGGGATATGTGTGTCTTTACTATTCGTTTGGAGGGAAATAGTACAACGTCGCAGCATTTGTAAGATATTCTCTATCTTAAAAAGCAAACTTTTTCTCCTTCCATTGGCAACTTTTAGCTTATGCACAGTTGTCCCTTTACTTCCATCATCGTAGACACCCTTGAAGGCTTTAGATACAAAGAGGAGGGTTTAATTTGAAAGTGTAGTAGTGCCCCTTTTGTGCAAGTTTGATGAAGAACCACTGGATTTCGTTAGGAACCTGCAGTAAACGCATTGAGGGAAGTAGAAGCATTTTCATCATTAAATCCCATAGAAATTGTTACAATATTAATTGAGGACTATGTGCATTCCATCAAAGGACTTGCCAAAGTGTTTATTGATGGTAGGATATCAAAGTACCGGTTCCCTATGTCTAAAATTCCTAAGAATGGGGAAGATTGGCCAACTGTGACAGAGATGATAGCCAAGAATTAGTGTTTGGTAGTGTTCACTTCCATGCCCTCGAAGGAAGCAATAGAAGGCATTGTTGAAAACAAATGTAAGTAACAAGATGCATGAATTTATTTTAGTCAAGAATACAACCCTGTAATCAACATCCAACACATTGGATTATGTAGTTGGTGATGATGGGATCAAACTAGGATCTTGCTCAAACCACAAAGAGTTTCCAACATTTTCAAATGGAGATTCAAACGAGACAATCATCTTTGTAATTGAAAGTGACAATTATAATTTTGGAAATGAGTGCTATAGTGTGAGTAGTAAGTAGTTAATGACAACAAAACCAAGTGACATCGATGGATGATTCAATTATGCCAAGCTCATAGTATTGGCAAGGCACTAAGAATTGGGAGCATAGATCTAGCTAAAAAGGATTATGAGAAACATCTAGAATGGGTTAGGCAAGATTAATAAGATCTCTATATAACACTCATTTTATTGCATGTAATATTTATGTATTGCAAATATTTTTATTTAGTTAATAGTGCAATTTGCTTGTGTTCTCTAGATATGAGCATGTAGGTTGTTGATGAGTGATTTTAAGCATGGTTGTCTTTGGAAATAAAAATTGGATTCTAAGCATGGTTGTATTTAGATATTATAGTTTTTCCTTAGAATTACAAATGATGCAGTATTGGTGTTAATATCAGTGAAGTAAACATCGCCGATTTTTCGCAAAAATCAGTGAAATTGCGATTTTTTCCTCAAGTCGATTTTTCGGCAAGGAAAAATGTCGATTTTTTAAAAATTGAAAACCGTGCGATTTTTTAGAAAAAAATTGTGATTCTTTTCGATTTTTCGCGCCACGAAAGAAAAAAACGCCCAGGTTGAGGGATCCGCAGCTTAAAGAGGTAAAGGGGCGTTTTTTTCATTTCACTTGTATTTTCTTGTTGGAGAAGGAGGGAGAAGGGAAGAGGATACCAACAACCATTGTGGAGGCATCCAAACACTATTTTACATCGCCATCAACGAGTTTTGTGGAGAAAGGGTTCAAGATTCCAACCAACCAAGTCAATCTTCCTCTCACAGGTATGCACATTGTATCCTATTCTTTTTTCTATCTTTTCCATGGATTGTTTACATGTTTGCTTTCATTTTTTCTTGCATTTGTCTCTACATAGATTTTTTTTCTCATTTTGACAATGATTTCCATGCCCATAAATATCAAAAACAATCACAATGTAAGGGTTTTTTTCAATGGAACAACATGCTTGTTTTCTTAGGTTTTTAGCCACCATCTTGTTCTCATTTTTCATGGCTAAAATTATAAATTTAGAGGTCTAATCTTTTAAACCAAACTGCTGCTATTTTTTTCAAAAGGGTTTAATGTATTTTTTTGTGTTTTTTGTGCTCTAGGCTTGCATTTTGACTCTTGAAAGTTGAGGCTGTCATTCCATTTACAAAAATGCCAAAGCCTTTGGACCCTTTCTGGCAGTATGGTGAACCAGAGGATGGGACAAACAGGAAAAATTTGAAATGTAAATTGTGTGGGCATCACATGACGAGGGGGATTAGTAGGTTGAAGTACCATCTAACTAAACTCCCTGGGCACGATGTTAGAATATGTACTAGAGTGACCCCAGAGATCATGAGATCTGCACATGACTCAATCCATGAAAAGAACCAAAAGAAGGATGAGATTGCATCAAACAGAGTCGAGCTTGCAACTTTTGGCTTAAAAAGAGGTTCAATGGTATCAATGTCTACCAATGTTGGTGCGAGTAGTGGGAGGGGCTCCACTGATTCACCTATCAGGAAGGGGGGGGTGCCCTCATCCCATTTTGTTGGAAGATTAGGACCTGGAGCACAACCTTCTATTAGTTCAATTATAAAGAAAGGTGAAAAGGTACAAGCAGACAGGGTTATGGGGAGGTGTCTTTACTGGAGTAACATACCTCTCACCATTGTCAGAAACAATCCATTTTGGCAGCAGATGTGTGATGCCATTGCAGTAGTTGGCCTAGGGTATAAAAGTGCCACCTTTGAGGAGTTATGAGGGCCAATCCTTCAAGCAGAAAAGAAGGACATCAGTTCTAGATTGGAGGAGTTTAAGAAGTCATGGGAGACCACTGGTTGCACAGTCATGTTTGATGGTTGGACAGATGGTAAGGGTAGAACCCTTATCAACTTCTTGGTACATTGTCCTAGAGGCACGATGTTTATTAAATCAATACATGCATCAACATATGTAAAAGCTGCAACACTCTTATGTGAGTTGATGGAGGGGTTCATACAAGATATTGGGGTGCACAATGTTGTGCAAATTATTACATATAATGCAATTAATTATGTGGTTGTTGGTAGGATGCTTATGGAGACGCACTTCACTTTATTTTGGACTCCGTGCACTTCTCATTGTATTTATTTGATGCTGGAGGATATGGGGAAAATTCCCTTCATTAAGGAGGTGATTGATCAAGCTAGAAGCATCCCCAAATTCATATGCAACCATGCTTTTGTTCTTAGCCTAATGAGGAGGCACACCAAAAATAGGGAGCTGAAGTGTCCTGCAATCACACATTTTGCCACCACCTTCATTACACTTCAGTATTTGCTTCAATGTCTGTTTTAATTGAAGCAAACGTTTATTTGTGATGAGTGGCGTGATTGTGCATACAATAGAAGAGAGAATGGGAGAACCATTGTTAAGTTGGTGTACACTAACTCCATCTGGGAAGGAGTAGAGGATGGGAGAACCATTGCTAAGTTGGTGTACACTGACTCCTTCTGGGAAAGAATAGAGGAAGTGTGTGCAGTGAGTGAACCTTTGGTAAAGGTTCTGAGACTTGTTGATGGTGATAAACTTGCAATGGGCTATTTGTATGAGGCCATGGATAGGGCCAAAGAAACCATCCAGAATTATTATGTGGGAAAGGGTACCCCTAGGCACAACAGACACACGTTGTTGTGGAATTTGATTGATAGTCAATGGACCGGGATGCTTCATCGACCCATTCATGCAGCATCACTCTTCATGAACCTTGCATTTGCCTATAAATGCAATTTTGATTTTGATGACGAGGTGTTGGAAGGGCTCCTCACTTGTATTCAGAGGATGGTACTTGGATATGACACTCACAATGCAATCTATCGCGATATAGAAGTGTATCGAGATGGTACTAGAGCATTTGGCTTTGGTGACGTTGTTCCCAATAGGACCATTTTCATGCTAGGTATGTTATTAATTTATTAGAGTGTTTTAACTTTTAACTTTTATAATTTTATTTGAAAGTTGAACAGTTTGAACTATGATTTATCATTTAATTATTTCGTATTTCAATTTTCCAATGCAATGAAATGTAATTTAGTTCTCTTTCATTCTTATTTGTTGTAGCTACTTGGTGGCGAACTTATGGTGTAAGAACACCAAATTTACGAAAATTTGCCATTAGAATCCTAAGCCAAACTTGTACTGCTTCGGGATGTGAGTGGAATTGGAGTGTTTTTTAAAAGATACATGCAAAGAAACGTGGGAGCTTATAATTTCAATAAAGCAATTGCATTTAATTAATTTATGAATCTATGATCCGTTAACATATTATAATTGATTAACTTTTGAGTCTTTGCCCCTCCATATCCCAAACTCATAAAAAATTGTATTACCCTCTTACAGGTTGGAGTTCACATGTCTCAATGACTTGGTGTATGTCCATTACAATCTTCGCTTGTGGATGAGACAGATAGAGAAAGAACCATATGTTGATGCCATCTCCTTGGACAATATTGATATATTGTCTAAGTGGAGGGTGGAGATTGAGACTCCTATCATGGAGGAGTCACCTACATGGTTAGAGCCAGAGAAGGAGGAGGAGGTGTAGGAGTGGTTCACAGATACTGTGGAGGGTGATGTGCTAGCATCGCCACCCCATTGATGCATCTAGCCCTCCATCAATCAATCAGCGTTAGATTTTGGATCAAGGAGCAGGGCCAAGACTTTCTTCTACTAGTGCTAAGGGCAGGTCTGACAAACAACCCATGACCTTTTCCCGTAAATGGGGGAGAAGGCATTGATATTAGATATCTAGCTGCTAGTTTTCCTCAGATACATTTATATATGTGATGTCATTTTGTATTGGTTATCCACTTTTGAGTCCTTTATTGGACAACTATGAGGTTTCAAAATTCAGTATCACTATCGACTTTCATGTATCATTTAATATTTTGCTTGAATACATGATATATATCAGTGCTTTCTCCATATTTATGTTTCAATGTGTTTATCTGATGTTGTTGTTGCTTTACATGTTTAAAATTTTGAAAAAAATGAATATATTTTGTATTTTTTAATGTTTGTCACGGTTTGCCGATTTTTACCGAATTTTTTGCCGATGTTGCAGAAAAATTGTTTTCGGGACCCTCACCAATTTTTCGTCAATGTCAATGTTTACTTCATTGGTTAATATTGATCAGTTACCCAATTCTTAAAGGGTTCTAGCTCAATGCAAGAGTGCATGTCTTACAAGCATGAAACTGATGGTTCAATTCCTTCGTCCCCTAATGATATTGCAATATTGGTATTTTTTAATAAAATATATTTTATTATGATTTATTATAGCTATAGGGGGATTTCAAACCAATTTTGTATGTTTCTATAAGGGGGGTTCTAAACCACCTTCATATGTCACTATGAGGGGGTTTCAAAACTGTCATTGTATGTTACAATGAGGGGGATTCAAACCCCCCCTCTGTAGGTTTATATGAGGGGGGTTCATAACCGCTCCCAAATATTTGTAAGATGGAGTTTTAGGGGGGGGGTTGAACCGCCACCGTAGGTGTCTATGAGAGGGGTTTCGAACTGCCCCCGTAGCTAACTACAAGGGGGGTTTATAATCGCCCCAAAATGTCTGTAATAAGGATGTTTAGGGGGTGTTTTGAACCATCTCCAAACGTCACTTTTAACGTCGTTTTTTATCACTTCCAGAACCATCCTTAAAAGTCCAAACTTTTAGTGTCGATGCTATTGGGGATGGTTTTGTTAAGACCACCTTCAAAGGTTTGTAAGATGGAGTTTTAGGGGGCGTTTAAAGCCGCCCTTCTAGGAACCTTTGGGGAGGGTTTGTAACTGCCCCTATGAGGGGGGCTTGTAACCTCCCTCATAGGTACCTACGAGGGGGGTTTGTAATTGCCCCCAAAGGTTTGTAATAAGGACTTTTAGGGGGGGTTTGGAACTTCCCCCCTAGGTGTCTACGAGGGGGGTTTAGAACTGCCCTTAGATGTCACTTTTAGGGGGGGGGATTAGAACCACCCTCAAAAGTCACTTTTAGGGGCGGCTTTTATCTCTTCCAAAACCGCCCCTAAAAAGCCAAACTTTTAGCGTCAATGCTATTAGGGGCGGTTTTGTAAAGACCACTTCCAAAGCCAAAACTGCCCCAAAATTGACTTTTGGAGATGGAAGACAACCCCCCCTAAAAGTCAAATTTGTTGTAGTGGATCTATCAGTTGGGTATGCTTGAAGCCACTTCAATTTCATAGATATATCCTTCAAGCCTCCAGATCTAGTCATTTCCTATCTTGATCTACTCTCTTGGGTCCACTTTATCCATTCTTGCATTAGCCGTAGGTGGATCTCATTAAGGTGTTCATTATTTAGACCAGATCTATCTAGATCTACAATCTCAAACTCTTTGTGGTATATTTATTTTCAAGTTGGAAAATTGCATTATGTTAAGCCTCCTCGACTTGGATTTAACCTCACCTACCACATCCATTCCCTAGATCTAGATTTACTTACTCATTATTCACCTCTTGTACTCATTGCAAACCCATAAGAGTGTCTTGAGTAGGTTCACTAGCCCTCATAGGATAGTAATGTTCCCCCCTTGATCATTCTCCGAACTAATCTAAAGTGACAAGAGCTTGTCCAGTGTGACAACTACCCCTCATCAGTGGTGGACGAGGCTCTTGCAGTGTCACTGGTTAGCTACCTTACCTCTACCGTCCCAAATTGGATACCTTTAGTGGACAACTACACTTTGTGTGATAACAATAAGCTTGTTAACTAGGTGATCCTACATCAATTAAGAGGTAAGTTCACTCTGAAGTTAGTCAAGCATGATTAATGTCAAAGAAGAAAGGCATGGCACATTGATTGAGCATGATTAAGAAACCAAGGTGCACAACAAGTATCTAAGCAAGGCAATTCACAATAGTTTGCATAGGAGGATAAATTCCCCATCAATGGTTCGTTATTCCTTGCATGGAAGTGTTTTGACATGTCATTGATTATAATTAACTCAAAGTTCATTTGATTGATATCTCTTCTCTATTGCTTCATATCTACACCAAGGGTGTTTTATGATCTCTTATCTTCCGAAAGCAATATGTTGTTGTAAAAGTTATCTTCCATCTATCATAATTATACTGAGAAGATTAGTTGGTTTTTTCATCCTCATTATTTTGAGGATTTTCCCAGGGTATATGTAGTGTTATGATTATGATTGAATGTTTTATGTGATCAAATGTTGTATTGGTTCAAGTTCAGTATTTCTGCACTTAAATCATTAAAGTTCAGAAGCTCAACAAAGTTGCACAAAATTTAACAAGGTATCAGAGCTCATGGCGTGAAGGAGTTGAGTAATGCAAGTAAATTATAAGCCTAGATAGATTTTGAAAAGTTGAGCACAAGGCTTGAAGACAATGACATCGATCTCTATTCAACCGAAAGACCGACTTGAGGGCACTTCAAATTTCAATACTTGGAAGGATAGGGTTCTCGACATCTTGGAGGAACATGACTTGGATACCTACCTATCCATTGTGGTATAGGAGCCTACATCTAATGCAGGGTGCATCAACTTCAAGAAGAAACAAGATAAGGCTAACCTCATCGATATGTGGTCATTCCGAGGCGATGTCCTTAGCAATGGCAAGGATGAGGGATTTAAGAAACCAATCTAGAAAGATCATGTCATTGACTTTGATCTTACAGAAACTCTTACATCAATGCCACTCATGGATATGGACTCTGATGTGTGTGGAGGAGTCTTGTCAACGAGAAAGAAGGGTTTCTATACCCTCGTCATATCAGACAGGTAGCTAGAAGAATTACAAGAAATTGGAGGCAAAAAACATAAATTATGATGTGTCCCATGGGGTTATTGATGTAGCACTTCGCAACAACATCGGTTAAGGTTCTCTGAAACAGGTGCAACCTGATGGAATCACCTATGATGTTGTTTGAGGAGCTAGATATGTGAAACAACATGATGTGGTTTTGGGGGTCTTCCCCATCCTTCCCTTCAAATTTTGGGATATCTAATGGAAGTTTTGTAGGAAAGGGAGACCAGTTTGGATCATGGAGGATCAGATAATTCATCATCCTCGCCAAGTCAAGGAGGTTAAGTCTAGTAATGAATGGCAGGCTCGCAGTAATAGATGATGTGTAAGGACCAACAATAATGTTGGTTGTGGTTCCTCCCATGGGGCCTCCATCAACAGTTCCTCCTCCCATCGAAGGATTTCCACCAATGGACCCACCTCCAATGGTTTCCCTGCTAAAAGGGTTTAGGATTCAATCACCGTACAACAAAATATTAGCATCCATGGAACCACTAGTGTGTGGAAGTGTAGGTGTCTTGATTGTGAAAAGTCGAAATTAGAAGACTCGAAGAAGTGCTCTAGCGACTGTGCAGTGTGTCGAACTGAGGTTTAGCGTGAAGAGTTGAATGTGTGGTCTAATAAATTGTACTAAGGGGATTAGCCCCGAAGTTTTTGAGAGTACCTTGTGGTAGCTATAGTGACCAAGTCCTAGATGAAAGCAACTCAACAACACGAGGCTACAGAAGGTTAAGCTCAAATAAAAAATTTAAATCAAAAAGCAAGTGCAATGGAGTGTGCAACAAGCGATCTGAAAAATGAAAGGACCAAATCGAAAAGAGAAATCCTAGAAAGAAAAAGGACCCACCAACCTAGAGGAGATCTACACAATCAAAAAGAAAAAACACCAAATAAATCTTCCTCAAATCTTTTCTTATATGTGGTTATGACCTCCCCACCAAACAAAAAGTAGGAATCCAAGACTGATCTTCCAATCATTGGGTCGTAATCGAGGCATCAATCCTATCCAGACCCAATGAGTGAAGATAGAAAGAACAACTACAAAGATGGGGCCAAAGCTGAATCTGTTTGTTCTAGGTCTCCACCCACCGAAAGGAATGGCCTCTAGGTAAGATACCTACGAAGAAAGGCTTCTAGGATACCTTGTTCATAGACACGTCAAAATGAGTATTCCACAGTTTCAGTCTGGAGACAACGATATGGATGATCTTCAATACTGAGTGGAGGCATCCCACCACGCAACCCTCCAGTTTCAGTCTTGTCATTTACCCTCCTAAGGGAGAAGATCACCCCACGGATTGGCTTTTAACTGTGTCTAACAATACTAGAGGATTTTGGCTCCTTAATTGGACAACCACTACATTCAAGATGTATAGCGACCAAAGGGGATTATTTGGATTCCTAACCACAAGTTCCTAACGTAACTACAATATTGTTTTAGTCTTCAAGTGAGGTTAATGTGTGTTTAAGTTATGGTTGATTTTAAGGCTCCACTTCGTGGCATGAACCAAGCGATAGTTTGAATTAAGAAGTGTTTTTGTGTGCATTGGATGTGTGTACAGTTAATCACCTACGAAACTAAATGGTTGAAATAGATAACTCAACTACAACTATCTATCATAGAAAGGCAATGATCAAGCTATTTAAAATTCAAAGCATGCCAAACAAGATAGATAATTGAAACAATCTATATTGTAAAGATTAGGGAGAGGCCCTAATTTAGGAAACAAAACATGCTCTAAACTAAGCTAATCAATTATCCAAACAAAAACGACTTTGCATGGATAACTTATTGAAACAGGAAAGATGTCGTCAAACACAAATCCTAACAAAACTGCAAAAACAACAAATACTCAAATGCAAAGGACCTTTTTTCACCAAGACTTCTTATAAGGACAAAAATACAAATTGCTACAATAAGCGAAAGGGATGCAAATAGAACTAAGGAGTATTCTAAACAAGCAAAGGCTGAAAACCGACTCTATTTACACTAACCAAAAAGAAAAACGACTAAAAAAATGTTGAAAATGGGTTATTCTAAGAGTAGGTCACTCTTTTCGAAGAAAATCAAGTGATCGAAGTCGCTCGGAGTGGGTAGACAGGCGTGACCCAAACTGAAAAGCTGGGTATTCAAGCTAGGTCACACAATTTGAGATTAAAAGCACAACTTAGGTCGTACAAAATTGGAAAATAAGTGCAACTTGAATGAAAAAAATGAGTTGTTGACTCAAATCACACTGTTCAAAGGAAACAGTGCAACTCAAACCACTCCAAATGGCTAGACAAGTGCAACCCGACATAGTGAACTCAAAAAACAGTGAACAAAGGTTGGGCTTGAGAAATCTAGGGGAGTTTCAAGCCAGTTTATCAATTATTAACAGAGAACCATAAGCAGACAAAGAAATGATCAAAGAAAGCAAACTTGAAAGCTCAAACATAGGTCAGAAAGGTTGGACAGACAACCGAAAAATGATACAAATCGTCCCCAATATAGTCTCCAAAAACTTTAGTTGGTATTTTCACACAACCGGTGCAAAAAAGCACCTACTAATGGTTGTGCTTACCTTAGTAAAGTTTCAAGAAAAAAAACATAAATGAACAAAATAAATAAAGTAAAAGTAATCTAACATGCAGGGAAACCAATATCAAAGAAATGATCAAAGAAAGCAAACTAGAAAGCTCAAACATTGGTCAGAAAGGTTGGACAGACAACCGAAAAATGATACAAATCGTCCCCAATATAGTCTCCAAAAACTTTAGTTGGTATTTTCACACAACCGGTGCAAAAGAGCACCTACTAATGGTTGTGCTTACCTTAGTAAAGTTTCAAGAAAAAAAACATAAATGAACAAAATAAATAAAGTAAAAGTAATCTAACATGCAGGGAAACCAATATAAATAACAATAATAATAATAAATGTAATCTAACTTTTTGGTGCATTTTTTGACAGACGACATTCAAAACAAAAGCATTTCAAGGAATCAAATTGCGTTTCTATAAAAACGTGTATACATGGGTAAGAATCCCCTCTTAAGCAAAAGTTGAAGGCCCCCCTACAATTGTTTGAGGGAGGGTCTACTTGGTCTCCTAGTAGTCCACGATCCTCTAGCCACATGTCATGATTGTGATCTTCGACAAGGTGAGACGTGAATAAAAAGAGGTGAGCTCTGATCTCAAAGGAATTTTCGCAGAGTAACGACTTCAACGATGAATGGAAAAACCTTGTTTAGTGGGGGATCTTGAGGGTTCATTTATATGATTGGTGAATGGCTTCCGAGAAAAGGATTGGGGAGGCTTTTCCCATCTTGATTCCTTTCCATGATTTCTGCTGAGTTAGAGTCCAAACCCAGGTTTCCTCTTTTTGCCAGGGAAAAACAAAAAACACCCAAGTTTTATGTTGAGTGCCTTGTCTCTCTTTTTTCGAGGTCTTGTACGACTTGGGTTGCTCTTTTCGATGGATTTGGTGCGACTTGGGCAACTCGTTCCTTAGAGATATGAGCTACTTGAACTAAAAGTGTCCCCTTTTGGGATTTGCTTTGATTTTTTGGCTTTTCCAATGTTTTGTCAAGGTCTAATGGGCAGAATGATGTGGGAATGAGATGGAATAATGGTGTATGCAAGCGATTGGGTTGATGACATGGCCAATGGGCATATTTTAGGTGTTTACAACTTCTCCAACTCTTCAATGACTTGTCTTTAGGAGAGCATTTTTCTTAGATTGTATCTTTTAAGAATTATTTTTTCTATAGGTGTGCTTAGTTATTTCATATAGTGAAAGTTTATTCCATTATAAGTCGACGTGGTCAACCAACCTGTCAACCAACCTCTCCACAAGTCTAGAAGGACTGGAGGCTGAAGTTTCTTCCAAAGAGGCACATGTTGAATAGCTTGGAGCCTACCCCTCAGGAGCTTAAGGAAGATAACCCGTCGATTCCAAACAACCCCATAGAAGAGGATATCGAGGAAGGACTTTGGATTCTAACGAACCATAACAGAGTCTCCAAGAGGCTCTCAAGGTCATACTAAGATACCTACTAGGGTTCCATCCCCTCACCTCTGGGAAACTAGGTCCAGTTCAGATTGAGGGCTTAACCAACCCAACTTTAGTGTATTTTAATGAACCTACCACCATTTACAAAATTCCTTCATTCTTCTAGATGCATAGCATTGACAATTGAAGCCATGTTGCATAATCATCACCCTTATATTAGGTTGTAAATCATAGTGATGATAGTGGAAGTTTAGGGGCTAGTGGCAACTCAATTCTTGTTTCTAACACTCCCATGGGAGGAGTGAACCCCACAATGTTGAGTATTCTAGTTCACAATATTTGTCCACCTATTTCGGGAGTATCTATTGTGGGGCTTGTTTCCTTATCCACAACTCCTTGTAGTGGCATATGAACATCAAAATTCATGCCTCAACGCAGTAACCCATTTTCTTTTGAGATGACATCAGCTAGAATGACACACATGGACGCCAATAATCTTTTTAGGTTAGTTTATAATACTTCGGGATTATATATATATACTATCCTACCTATTCTATATATTTCTTATATGAAGAGAAACTATTGATTTCATTCGTATTAAATCTATTTTTTGGGGATTCCACTAATTCCAACTTTTGGCCAAAATGGTTTATTTAGAGTTTCTCTTAGCTATTCAAGTTGTTTACCTTAATAGGCCATTGGCTACTCACACTTTTGAAATTCCATTAACTACAAAATCCAAAGAATGTAAAAAAAATAGAGAAATATTGTCACTCGCACAACTCTACCAATTCGAAAGAAGTCATGAGCATTCTTTGCAATAAAGGGAAAGCAAAATTGTTCCAAGTCTACAACTGCTAGAGGGAATCATTGTCGAAAAAAATTGTGGGAATAATTCATCTATTGTAGGAATCATCCAAGTATAAGGGTTAAAACACTCGCATGGTGCATGCATATCTTCCATTTGTATTAACCTTCATCTATATCGAACCCCAATACTCGCAGAAATAATCGAATCAATAAATTGCAAAAAATATGTGGTCCACTCCAACACTCATTAGACCAAATCAAATGAAATTATAGTTGCAACAAAGGTTGCATAGCTCAATATCACTTATCGTGGATTCCAAATTGGCATCAACCAACTAGGGTACAAGTCAACAAGGTATTGTGGTAGATCAACGTGAAGAACATTCAAACAATAACAATCGTCGTTGAGGGTATCATGGCAGTCAAAGATGAGTGTCACTAGTTATTTAGGAATAAAGCAATTTGTTTATAGTGAGAGAGGAATTCATGAGTATAGAAGTGAAAAAATGGATATTCATATTTTTTTGTAACCCATGGAGTTTTGGACCGATGGCCTTATGCAATGAGTGCCTTAACAATACACCCATTCATCGTCAATTCTATACCATGTGAGGGGATATTCATATATTAAAAGTAATAAAAGGAGTCGATGGAATATATGGATTCTAGTTGAGAGAAAAAAATTGATGCTTTCCCAAAATGCTCTCTTAAGATATTAAAAGTTAAGGGCACAATTCACGGAAGAGATATCACAATTTGTCGAACAAACATGGATAATTTTATTGAAGTTAATATTGTTAATCATATACAAATTGTTCAATCAAGTATAGAGATAAACATGTGAGACAACGATAAAATAACCAATTTTCCCTTGAGAATTGACAATTATGTCAAAATCTTTACAAGACTTCACAATGAAATCATGCACAAGAGATACCTCACCAAAAATCCGACAAGAAATTACCATATGAAATTTAAGAAGATTTAGAAAGGGAAATGAAGATTTCGAACAATCTCCTTATCAACAAAGATAAGGAAATTTTGCAAACCCAAAAGAAATTGGAATGCAAAAACCCAGGAGTTCTATCAACTTCAACAACAAATTAAAGAGCTACAACAACAGAATAACATTAAGAATGATTACAACCTAGAGATTACAAATATCAATAAAACAATATCAAACAATAATGATGAAATATTTAAGTTAAGAAATCATAATAAAATTCCACTGACAAACATCAAGAAATTAAAGAACAAGAAGCTAGACGATCGCAAGTTGTAACAAGTTAATCAAGATATTGAAAATAAATTAATAGAAAAGGATAATGGATTCGTCACCTTGAGAATCACAATCAAGATTTATGATGACAAGAAGTCGCAAGAAGAAACATCGGAAGATGCTCTCCGGTAAAGAGTAAATTACTGACAAGGAATCAAAGACGGAACAAACAGAAATAACACAAATTTTAGACAAATCAAGATACAGATCCATCTGAATTATTTTTAGTCAATAAATTACCAGAAGCAACCAAATTCAAATTTCCTCAAAACAAGACAAAAGATAAAAAGACACCTTATCAACATCCTAATCACAAAAGTCAATACTTCAACCAATCAATGTATCAACATCACTCTGAACAAAAACAAATGACTTACATTCCATAGAATATTAATACTAGTGCAGTTGGGTCTCAAAGTAAATGTCATTTCGGGGATCATAATATATCAGGTTTTAACCAAGAGCGTACATGCACAGTTCCACAAAAGATTGAATTAGGATGGGCAGACCCATTTACAATTCGTCAATTCTACTCAAATTTCCTCAAAACAAGACAAAAGATAAAAAAACACCTTATCAGCATCCTAATCACAAAAGTCAATACTTCAACCAATCAATGTATCAACATCACTCTGAACAAAAACAAATGACTTACATTCTGTAGAATATTAATACTAGTGCAGTTGGGTCTCAAAGTAAATGTCATTTCGGGGATCATAATATATCAGATTTTAACCAAGAGCGTACATGCACAGTTCCACAAAAGATTGCATTAGGATGGGCAGACCCATTTACAATTCGTCAATTCTACTCAACACTTAGAAGAATATATCATCTTATGTTGTCCATTATCGCAACTACAAGATCAAAAGGTCACGAGGAAATTAAGCATTGAAACAAAGCTTATGTCTTTCAATAAATATGCTTTGAAAATGACAATGTAACACACACTCATATATATATATATATATATATATATATATGTGTGAAGAAATAATATATTAATACTTAACAATACATAATAATAAATAAATATTCAACTAAAGGCCACAACCTTTCGTGAACAATCACCAAAGGTGGCTTTAGGATATATATATATCGTAACAAAACGCCAAGGACATTGACGACTTGGATATACATATTAGTCATAGGGAACAATGATTTTTCACTTAAAATGAGTTTATAATATGAAGTATGAAATGATGCCAGTAGCTTGTTTGGCTACTGGAATATAAAGATGACTTTGTTGAAAATATTTATAGTACTTGAATCTAAAGAATATTAAAATAAACTCCATAATCATTTCCCAGCACAAGGTATTGATTCATCAAGTTTGATTCTTTGTTAAAAATATGACTTTGTTTAAAATATTTATAGTACTTGAAATTAAAAATATTAAAATAAACTCCATAATCATTTCCCAACACAATTATACTGAAGGAGTTGATTTATCAGGTTTTATTCTTTGTGGTGGCAATTTGGTAAACAGACAATATGCACTCAATCAAAATGGTGAAATAGAGACAAGACAACATCAAAGAATTTTTCATCAAACTTGAAGTATATATCACAGCCATCTGGAGTAATAGTCCATTACAAGGCCAATGACAATAAATAAGTTATAAATTTCTAAAATCAAAAGTGGGATATTGAAGTGATATCTAATTGCTAAATTAGCTACCAGCGATGACAAGTGAACAATATAAACAGCATGCTCAAAAATCAATAATTGAGAGTACATAGAGGTTCTACGAGTGTTTAGGTCTTATGCACTGTTTGCTTCGATGAAAAATATTGCACACCAATTAGAAGTGTTTTCAGTAGAGATCCCACAAGATCAAGAAGGAATACTGACCTTACGAGGAACCAGCCCTGGAAACAGCCTCTAAAAGTTTGACTTAAACAAAACATTCGACGTTGTATGTTCATTTTCTAGTATTTGAATACCAGCCATATTAACAAATCATTATCTTGTTTTTTTAAATTCACAGATTTAAAAGCATCATCAACAGAGATGTTACAAATAGGTGTGGGCATGAGAATGGAATAAGCTTTCTAGATAATAGCAGGCTTTCACTGTCCTTGTTAGGTGCAAAGATACTGCCAGATACTATACTTTCAACTTGTGATCATTTAATAACTTTATCCAAAAAAAAATGCAAACGTGACCTTTCTAGGTTTTACTAAAGTTTCAGTATGCCCAACTTTACAGTCAACTGATTCCAGAATATGCGCAGGACCAAGAAAGAAAATCACTGTTTCTCATATTACAACAGGAAATGCAACAAAAAGAAGACTGGGAGAGAAGGCCCTCGAAACAATCATACAAATCAAATAGCAATGCACTTGTTTTGCCACTAAAAACTTTTAATTGTGGGTTCTGTTTGCCTCCTCAGCTCTCACTTCATTGAAGTATGGATGGGCCTGCAAATTGGCAGAATGTGAGCAAGGACAGTTCAATAAAATTTGCTGGGAAAAAGAGCAGTCTTCTTTATCAGCACAATCTAAAAATAGTAGCCACTACAAAAACTGCCAGATATTTTCCAATGAATGCTAAAACTAGGATCGTATAATCTCAAATAGCTTTTCCATAATATGCTGCTATAGAACAAAATGCAAAGACATCTATAGGATGCAAATCCTTTAATACAAAGCTCACCATGATTTGGAAAGGCTGCAATTATAACATAGTGTTCCACCAACTGTTTCAATGATGGGTCTAATTATGACTACAAGTACCAACTTATCCTCAACAAAAGCAGTTTAAATTGGAAAAGGTAATTAAGTTTGGCAGATTGACCAAGAAAACATCAAGGACTAGAAACATTGTAGTACTTACAAAATGGCAATTTAAAAATAATCTGCACTGCATGCGCAGTAAGATCATTTTCATGAAATACATTCATCAAGTCAACATTTTGAAAACTGTAGCCATTAAATCCCAAAACATCTTAAAAATGGTAAGTATCTGCAGCACTAAAATTTAATCAAAGAGGACAAACAATATTGTAAGGTAGCATGTCTAAGCAAAATGAAACGACTAAAGAAGAAAGTTGTTATATGCATCCACCTGTATGTGCATTTTAAAGAAAGGGAGGAGAAAGAGCTGATGTAATCAGACAAGAGTGCGCAGTTGTGTTGAGGAGAGCAGAGCATCCAAAACCAATGTTCCCCCAAGGTTCTGAGACAGCGGGATGCGGGAGCGGGGAGACACACATTCAGGACATGTGGAGACCACCCCCAAATTTTAGAGAAATTCAAGGGGAACGGCGGGACGCAGGGACGCGATAATTTTATTAAAAAATATTAACATATGAAAAATATAAATCCCAACAATAACAAACCATCCCATGCAAATTAGTGAATTGATCTCGATAGCTTAGGATCAGGTTAGAAATTAGTAAATTGATCTTGATAGCTTTATAAGTTTGTAATGCCAAATGAAATCATAAATAAATATTAAAGAGTTGATCTTGATAGCTTAGGATTAGGTTAGAAATTAGATTTAGTTTAAAATTTTTAATATTTTGTTTTTTTTATGTTTTAAATCTCATATTTTAATATATAAGTATTCTTTAATTATTTATTTAATTAAACTCTTGTTTCATTTTTAATTGTTTTTAAATGTAGGTTAAAAAAACTCAAAAATATCCTAGGGAAGTTTCGGAGTTTCGGGCGGGACGCCAAGAAGCTCCCCCAAGTTTTGTCAAGTTTCGCCGCCCACCAAAACGTTTCGATTCGTGTCTCGCCATGTTTCGTCGAAAGTGAGACGTCCTGAAACGTTTCGCATGGAGTTTCGGAGTCCCTGGACGCAAGAAACACCGAAACGCGTCCCCGACCCTTCGGGACGTGTCCCTGTGGAACACTGTCCAAAACCCAATTTGGTCATAGAGGAATTAAAGGCATTATTGAACATGAGAAACAATAAATACATCAAGACCTTGAAGGCAGATAAACGCCACGGTAATCTTAAATGAGGAAGATTTCCACAGAAAATGACTGAATACCCAGCATGAAGAAGCTACGGAATAATTGAAAAGGACCCAGGCAGTAAAATCAAGAGAATGGTAACGAAGGTAATTAAGGATTCCTCTCTAGCTAAGTTGCACGAAACAGGGAAACGAGGATGAGTTTCCGAAACGTGACCCCCCAAAATTTTGGAAACAGGTAAACGCAATATATATATATGTGTGTGTGTGTGTGTGTGAGAGAGCAAGGCCATTTAAAAAATATGAATGTGAAACATAAATCATAAATCTCACATGTCGACGAATCATTGCCTATATTGGGATCCTATTCATCAATGGCAACTTATGCCTCCCTCCTCTAGGCTCTAGCTGTTGCCTCTAACTCGAACCTCAACGTTGATTCTCCAAGGACATTAGTCAACAATCCAACACCCTACAATTTTAATGAAACTTTCTAATCCAATCATTAAAATAATGTAGAAAAAGCTTCCCATGCTTTATAAGTGATTTTGCTTAAGTCAAGAGTACATTTTTATTAAGGTCGTGACAAAGGAGTTCAACAATCGATACCACCAACATCAAGGTACATACAAGGGTTGATGTGCTTGATTAAAAGCCAATGCCATATCTTCATCTAAGTTGCCAGGAAACTTGGGAATGGGAACGAGGACGCCACTTTTTGAAACAAGGGACTTGGGTACGTCGAGGGTACTGTAAATATGTGTGTGTGTGTGTGTGTGTGTGTGTGTGTGTGTGTGTGTGTGAAATAAAAAATTAAATCATTTTCACTAGTATTCAATTTCAATAAGTAATATGCACATTGCTTCAAAGTTCATAAATCATTGATATAAAGTGGAAATTGCATATGAACCATAAGTATAAACATGATATCACATAATTATAAGACATAAACCAAGTGGAAATCCAAATAATTGTTTGCATATTCATATGAATCATGATATATGTTTAATCACAATGTCATACACCAATATGAAAGAAGTCTACATCCAAAATTCAAAATGCAAAAAACATTGTGAACAATGAACATCAACAACATAGCTAAGTTGGATTCATCAATCCACGTCATCTAGGACAACTGCATCTATAGCATCATTATCATCGTCAAGGTCCTCAGCCAACAAGCTCTCTAGGTAGTCATCACTCTCAAGTGGAGGCTCTTCAATATCCATAACAACTGAAGGTATCTCAACTAGGCCATCCAGTTGTATCTCCTCATCCACACATGTGGCATCATCTACCAATTGGTTCCATCTCTTGAAAAAACCCTCCTTGCATCCTGGGTCTTTCTGAGATATGAGACAAAGTGTTCTATGAATGTAGACTAAATTTTTTGCCTTCCTTGATACTAATCTGCTTGTCTTCACTGAATGGATAAAAGAATAAGTGCTCCAGTTCCTCTCACAAGATGAGGAACTAGCTACTTGCCCAAATAAAAAACTAGAATTGTTTGGGGACAACAATGTTAAATATGTAAATTAAATTTTAATTAATAGTAAATACAAAAACTACATGAGGAACTAGTAACATGTCCAAGTAATCGTATGGCAATTTGCTGCAACTCATGAGCATCAACACCATGAAGCCACCACCAATCAATTGGATCATTTTTCTTGTGCCTATCAGTCAAAGAAGCATGTGAGGAAAAGACACCTTGCCCATGTGAAAATTGGGCAAATTGGCCTCCTATCTCAAAGGCCTCTTCTATAGAACCATAATTTTTTTTAACTGTAGTCATAAACCCTTTCACCACATATCTATCATGGGAAAGAGGCCTCCTTCATGTTGAGGGATCATACCATTTTGGATTCACTGCATACGGTTCCATATGAAGTGGGTTGTTCAATTTGTTCCAATATCCTTGTATCATATTTTTCAACTGTACCCATAAATTAGGATCTTTCACATCTGTGATGGATCTAATCCTCTCACACATAGTCCATGTCCTTATAAATCTCAACTAAACATGGACCATCTATGTTTGCATAGCGGAGCATATCACCTATCTACTCTACAAATTCCACAACAAATTTGACATCACCCCAAAATTGATCATCCAAAATCAATCTCTTCACCTCCACAACAACATCTAAACTAGAAAACCCCCATTGATCCCACATATCACTGATTACAGTGGTAGCTAAAGTCCCTTTCATCTCCACAAGCCTCCTAAGCAAAATGTAATATGTTGCAAATCTGGTATCAGTTGGTTTAAGAAGCTCTAGTTTAGCATACCTACAATAAATGGCTTGCGAATGGTGGTGGTTGCACATGAACATCTGAATTTTTCGGCCATTTTCAATTAGCAGGTGAATTCAATCAATCTTCCAATGTCTTTCAATGCATTATTGAGAGAATGCACTACGCATGGTGTCCAAAAAATGTGCCCAAGGACATTGTTGCCGCCTAAAACACACTTGGACACTGGTAAGTCTCCCAACCGCTGTGTGTTCCCAAGGGCAACTTATGAGTTGAGAACCCACTGTCACCTCGGTTCTAAACTTCTCTGTTTAGACCACAACTCCTAAAGGCCAAGGGGGGTAGTCCCTACTTACTAAGTTCTTTTTTTTGAAGAATGTTTTCTAGGAGTTGTAAATTACAAAAAATGACAATCTGCGTGCAGTGATACAAATATTTCAATGTCAAGCAAAACCCTTTAACAATCAACCAGTAATGTATGAAAGAGAGAAACAATCAAATAATCAAAATGACTAGTGTCGTCTCTACTTGGGCTATGGAGTCACAATAATCAACTTCAAATAATTTTCTAAAGCATCAACTCATTTACCTTAACAAATATACAAGAACATGATGACTTCCAATAAATGAGTAAGTTAAAATAAAGTGATTACAAAGTAGAGAAATGTAAATGATTGTAACAATGTATTGCAAGTGGTCCTGTAAGTTTTAGTAAATTTTATGTCTCTCTTTGACTGAGAGAGTTAAGGTGTTTGTTGCAAAGAAATTAACTATTCTAGATGTCTACCCCAAGAAACTATCTCCTTCGATTAGAGAGAGAATGTTGGGTGCTCAACATGGGAACACAAGGTTCCCACCTAGCTCCACGGGTCAAACTCGAAACTTGCTGGGTGCTCAACTAGAGGACACAAAGTGCCACGAAGCCCCCTACAGCCTCTACCCCACTAGCTCCACAGGTCAAACCTCTTTTTTTCCTTTCTAATGAAGATACTTATCTGGGAGCCTATTAAACTAGCCAACACAAATCTTTGCCCTTTCTCGTCACCCTAGATCGGTCGAACTGGCGGGGGGAGAGGATACGGGGCAAAAACGGGGCTTGTGGTAAATTTTATCCTTAAAGAAAAAATAAACAAAACAAGCCAAGCGCAATATCACAACAGAGGAAGAGCCTACTCAATTGTGAGGTGTGAGCAAAAGGAAATAAACAAATACTTTAAATAAAAATGCTAGCCAACGCAATATTGCAAGGATGGCAAAGCCAAATCACTTACAAGGTGCGGGCAAAAAATAAAGAATAAAATAAAAACAAAATGAAACTCTAACTAATCTAAAACC
>LPNX010549460.1:308544-328419 GCA_001517045.1 Pseudotsuga menziesii
TGAGCAAGAGAGTGGGTGTGAGTGTGTTTTTGTGTGTAACTTAAATGAAGAGGGGAAGGCTTCTTAAATAGGAAAAATGAAAGAGAGAGGCTCTTTGTATGCTAGACAAGTGTCACAAGGGAGAGAGGGGGCCCAAGAGATGGGGGCGAATTTGCTCAAGGAGGGCAAAACCAAGGTTTGAGATCTCAAATATGGGGAGAGAAACCCCCAATTTAATGCTTCCAACCTTATTGTTATGTCAAATGGGGAAGAAACCACCATAGTGGGGCCCTTTTCATTGACTTTAGCTCACCCAACCAATCAAAGAGAGAAGGGGGCACCCCCCTAGATTCGGCAACTCAAAACTTGTTATATGCTTGCTTGGGGGCCCCCCTTTGAGTCTTAAATTTGTCTTAGGAACATAATATAAACATTAGAACCTTTACTTAGCCACCCCAAGTGACTATAATCACTTTTCCAAAATTTGGCTCTCTAATTAAATGCCCAATTTCTTGATTTCCATGACTGACCTGAGCAAAGGTGACCAAAACCATAGTAATGCTTGTCCGAATGACTTCAAACTTGGCCGAATGGTATAGGGGTGCTCATGCCATTTGTCTTAAGTACCCATACCCCTATACAACATTAAAAGGGACCAAGTAACCCTCTTTTACATTACAACAAATTGTCCTGAGTGACAATTTTTAATAACCAAAAATTAAAAAAACCTATGCAAAACTTAATGAAATTCCGCAAGACTCTGGATAATGTCTAGTATGGTAGTATTAAACATTCCTAGGCCCCAATCACCCCATAGAATCAATCAATAGAACACCTTTCACCACTTTGGAGGTAATTTTGAGTGAAAAACTCAAATAATTAAAATCTCTAAAAAGAAATTTTAATTATCCCAGTGAAAAAACACTCGATGAGAGGACTTCTCTAATGACTAAGTCTTAGGTGATCAAGTTACAAAAAACTAGACCTTCATGCTGACATATCGTTACAAATCCCCCGCAGGGGGCAGAAATTTCATAGAGAGAAGAAGAGAAGAAAAGCTGACTCGCTTGATATAATCATTAGGTACTTCATTCTTATCTTCAAGGCACATCCAACATGTGCATGGTACATCGTTGTCCATCTAGTTGGTTTTGGTGGTCAACAGACATCAACAATTCATGAAGCAAAAAAAATCAGATTTCTTATTTAGGAGCTCAAATAAATTTTTAAAACTCAAAATCAAAGTAACAAAATCAAATTGTAAATTGTAAATTATTAAATTAAAAATGAAAATTGTGAATCAAAACCTGTACTCCTTTTGGACCATCATCCCTACTGCTTTGCACACTAGAGATGCATCAGTAATCACTTAAATGACATTGGATGGCCCCACCTCTGCAATGGAATCACATATATGGTCTTTCAAGAACACAGTGTTATTTTCTTGACCGAAACAATCAATTGCCTTCGGAAAATATGGATCGGATATAGAAGAGACAATAATGTTTATAACTCTATCAATGGATGATTTCGACAATCAGTCCAACTATCCATTACAATAGAGCACCCATCTACACTCCAAGATACATTCAATGGTGCCATTTCCTTCTTAAAGTGTGCATTTTCCTTGTCTGCCAACATGGTTTACAGCTTCTCACAACCCAGTGGCTTATTTCCCAAAGATCCATCATTAATGGCACGGACCATTTACCCAAAATAGGGTTAGCGAGCTACATTAAAAGGGATGCCACATACAAGAAAACATCTTGCTACTGCAAGATCAACACCCTCCCCTTCAAATCAAACATGTCATATATGCCACCAACAATTTTAGGCATCTTGTTTGATGTTACAAACTTCATCCTCGGATGGCACTTCATCCTCATTGGACTCATCATTGTCATTATCAACAACACGAGATGGTCGTGAGATTTGTATTCCTGCCTTACCATCAGCTCTCTGTTGCTCCATTTGTATACTAGGGAGTTTAGTGGGATCCTTTGGGTCTCCCAAACAAGCTACAACACCCTTCTTTGTAATGTTCATGAAATGGGCTTTAACCCGGGTGTAGTTGCCCTTCCATTTAGCTTGACAAAGGCGACATTTTATAGTGGTTATCCCCCCTCCACTCTTCGTTCGTTTTGACCTCTCCACATGCTTCCAAAGAGGATATTAAGGGCTTGATGATGCCATATTGGTTGGGAACTTGGAACAATAAAATTTTAACTGAGGTAACACAAACTGGAATAGATAAAATGAAATATCAAAACTTAAATAACATGTATCAACATTATCATATTACGTCATTAAGTTATTTTGATAGGAAACACTACACAATGATTTTTTGAGAGAAAAAATGGACTGTTAACTTAAAAATTTAAAATAATAAAAATGGTAAAACAGAAAAAAAAAATACCTTCACGAGTTGTTGTTGCTCCTCTCCTCTCCTTCTCCTCTGTCGCCAGCTCTTTTACCAACTAGATTGCATCTAGTTGGACTTTTAGTGAGCTGCCAAAGATTGACTAATACTAGTTCAAATTCAAAGGACAGAAGTCCATTCAGGCCTTTGAAGGCCCCTTTTTCATTTGTTTTACCAAATGTTCATACCCTGCAGGGAAGTTGTAAAAAATGTTCTAGCATGGGTTTTTGTAAAGAACTTGGCTTCCTACGACTTGAACATCAATCCGGGTATTCCAAGGTGTTTTCTTTCCTTGGTAATTATAAGTTGTTGAATAAACGACAGAATTTTCAAGTTTTTCACCGCTCCTCCAAAGCTGGAATGGTCGTCATGATGGATAGGCCTTAGGAGGTTATTAAAGTTCATGGGTCAATGTATATGAACACGATGGACATTATTATTGATTCATATGGATATGTGCTAGATCCCCCTAGGTTTTATTTCATGTTTTGAGAAACAAAACTATTTTTGCCTGCAAAACTTAGGCTATTTTTTATAGTTTAATTGGGAAAATTATTAATGTAATAAAAGTGTGGTTAGAAGTTGGAATTTTCCATGGGCGTGCTCGTTTTCTAACTCAAAGCATCCATTGTACCCCTAAACCCATTTTTCCTAAGTTTTAAGTGATTAATTTATCACTTAAGTAAAAAATCTCCTAAAAATAAAAATTAATTAAAAAATTAATAATTAATTAAATTGGAGAGAATATCCAAATTCCTAAATCAATGGATTCTTGTCCGATTTGATTGAAATCAGTTTCTATCGGCTTCCTTGATTTAGACAAGACATCTCCTTGATTAAAACGTCAGCTTCAATGTTGATTGAGAGTACTGCAAGTTTGTCAGATTAAGGGGACGTTTTTCTCCTTAGAAGGGGGCATACTTGCTCATGTGGCACCCATATGGCATGTTTTCAAGATCCCAAAGAGGGGTTGTTGTAAATTTTCCTTTAATATTCAAACTAGTGCTAATAGTGCATGCAAAATCTCTACTGATAACCACCCATGAATATCTTTTATAGTATGCAGCAGAATATAAAACTGAGAAATAAATCACATCACATCACAATAATGACACTGTTATTTTGGGTATGGAAACCCCCAGAAAAAACCCAAGATGGGAAAACCGGTGCAACAGTCAAATATAGATTTTATTATGAGAAAATATGGAGGGTTTACAATACTGCAAATTCACCCAAACCTGGCGAATGCAATTACAGGCAAAATCACTGGGCAAAACCCTAGCTAAACCTCAGCGCCCTCTTGTGTGAGTGTACGGCCCAGCTGTACGAAGCTCGATGATCCTGCTGCTCGCTCCTCCGTCTTCCCAGCTAAATCCTCTGTCTGACTTTCTCTCCCTGTCTCTATCCTGTCTCTGTCAGAATACAAGCGTGTGTGTCCTCTCCACCAATGATCTCTCTTTTATAATTTTAGGTAAAGAGAAAACCCTAATTTCACTTTCACTTTAACTAGTGTTTCACTAAAGTTTAATTTAGATTACTTTAATTTATTTTCCAAAGTAAACTTAGGGAAAGTAAATTAAATACAACTAGTTTCCTAATTTAAGTCTTCTGCATGCAAGAACACATGCATGCAGGAAGACCTTCCTTGTTGCTGCTAGTTTAACACTCTCCCTCAACGAGGAAGGGATTCGGTAGCAACCCCAACTTATCCCTGAACTTCACAAAACTCTGTCTGCAAAGAGCCTTGGTGACAATGTCCGCCACCTGCTCATCTATCTGTATGTACTCCAACCGAATGGTTCCCCTTTGAACACAATCTCTCAAGAAGTGGTACCTGATGTCTATGTGTTTGCTCCGGTCATGGAACACTAGATTCTCAGATAGCCTGATGCCACTCTAATTATCACAGTGAACTACTATAGCCTCTAGTTCACACTCGAACAACCCTGCAAGTAACTTCCTCAGCCACATACCCTCACAAGCAGCCATGTACTCAGCCTCTGCCAAGCTCAATGCAACTGACTTCTGCTTCCTGCTGAACCAAGAGACAACCCCTGATCCAATGTTGAAACAAAAACCTGAAGTACTCTTCCGGTCCTCTACACATCCTGCCCAGTCAGCATCTATGAAACCTGCTAATTGTACACTCCCCCTGTGCTCATAAACCAATCCATACTCCACTGTACCTCTGATGTAGCGAAGTATGTGCTTCGCAGCCATCCAATGCATTCTCCAAGGGTCCATCGTGAACTGACTCAAAGAGTTGACTGCAAAACTGATGTCTGGTCGAGTGTTGACCAGATACATAAGCGATTTGACAAGCCGACGATACAAGGTAGGATCAAATCTGTCTGACCTTGATGCATCAATCTTCCTCTAGTTGGAAACTAGAGGTGTGGCCATAGGCTTGCAGTCCTCCATCCTGAATCTCTTTAGGATCTCAACCGCATACTTCTCCTATCCAATGAAGAAGCATCCATCTTTCTACCAAACCTCTAAGCCCAAAATATAATGCATCAACCCAAGGTCCTTCATCTCAAACTCCACTGCAAGGTTGGACTTGCAGTCTCCAATCAACCTCTCATCTCCCGTCAAAAAGATATCATCCACATATAAGACCAGTATGAGAGGAACCTCACCTGTCAAGAAGTACAGGTTGTGGTCAGCCTCACTCCGCTGAAATCCCATCTCCCGTAGATAGTTGTCAATCCTCAAGCACCATGCTCGAGGAGCCTGCTTGAGCCCATAAAGAGCTCGATGCAGTCTGCAAACATGTGTCTCCCTGCTCTCCACATCAAACCCCTCTCAATGCTCAATAGACACCTCCTCCTCTATCACTCCGTTGTGGAAGGCAGTCTTGACGTCCATCTGATGGACATGCCAACCCATCTCAACTGTTAGTGAGATAATGGTCTGAATGGAAGAATACCTGGCAACAGGGTCGAAGGTCTCCTCATAATCAATACCCTCCTTCTGTGAAAACCCCTTTTCCACGATGTGTGCATCATACTTCTCCACGCTTCCATCTGCTACATGCTTCACCTTGTAGATCCATTTGGATCCCACCACCTTTTTCCCTTGTGGCCTTGGCACAACTTCCCATACCTGCTTTTTCATAATGGAGTCATACTCCTCAACCATAGCCTCCTGCCACACATCATGTTGTGCATCCTCCCCGAAGCTGGAAGGTTTAAAGTTGATCAATTCTGTCATCAGTTCCATATAACTAAGCCTCTCTAGTGGTACACTTTGTCTGAAAGATCTCTGTGGGGGATCTACCCGCCTGGAACCATGCACTGTGGACCTAAACCACTTAGGACTTGGCCTAGTGTAAGCCTACTACGGCTGCTGGATATCCGTCTCCTGCTGCAACTCATCCTCCAAGTCAATGACTAAAGGATCCTTTCCTCCCGACTGAAGGATCAAGTCAGGTACCTGTACATCTGGCTCCTCCAACTTAATCCTTGTGTCCTGTGCTGGTTGTTGTTCTGCTGGTAAGTACATAGATCTCAGCAAGGCCCTGTCCTCATCGAACTGGACATCCCTGCTCACAATGATCGTCTTGAGAACAAGAATGTAAACTCTGTATGCCTTCGAAGTCTCTCTATAACCAACAAGTAACCCCTTCTCTCCAGAAGGGTCCAGCTTCTTCTTATTGTCAGCATGAGCATGACAATAGTAGACATCGTCGAATATGCGAATATGACTCACATCTGGCCTAGTGCCTGTGAAGACATCCTCTGGTGTCTTCCTCTTCAAAGTTGTGTGGGGACACCTGTTTAGAATGTACATTGCAGTCATGTATGCCTCAGCCCAAAGGATTAGTGGCAATCCCTGATCAAATAGCATTGCCTTGGCTGCTCCAACCATAGTCCTATTCTTCCGCTCTGCAACTCCATTCTGTTGTGGGGCATGGGGCACAGTGTGCTCGTTCTTGATGCCCTCAGTCGAACAATACTCCATGAACTCATTGGAAGTGTACTCACCCCCGTTGTCTGTCCTCAACACCTGAATCTTCTTTCATGTTTGGTTCTCCACGAGAGTCTTGAACTCTCGAAACCTCTCAAAGACCTCTGACTTGGCCTTCAAGAAATAGATCCAGGTCTTTCGGGAATAGTCATCAATGAAGGTTACGCAGTAACTGTAACCACTGAACAAATGGACACTCATAGGTCCGCATACATCAGAATGCACCAAGTCCAAGGGCTCCTTAGACTTGTGCTCACTTTGTGGGAAAGGCTTCCTAATGTTCTTCCCCAAAGCACAACCCTTGCAGTGGTTATGCTTTTCCTCCTGTACCTAAGTAACTCCAATGACTTCCTGTCTAAAATGCTTCAGTGCTCCATGGTGTAAGTGTGTCATCCTCCTATGCCACAACTAACCCTAACTGCTGCTACTGCTACTGACTAGAGCTTTTGCAGGCTCAAAGTGTAGTATGTACACTTTCCTGCTGCTCCTGCCCATCACTCGATCCAAGCTCCTATCTGACCCCTTGGGTTTGATATATACTCTATGGTCACGAAACTTCACCTGATATCCCTTGTCCTCCAGAGTGGAAACTGATATAAGGTTCTTGGTCAATCCTGGAACATACAACACATCAGCAAAACTGAGGGGTTTGCCAGACTCCCTCTGAAATGAAACAGTGCCAACTCCTTACGCCTGAGACCGTGCATCATCACCCAGCTCAACGTGGATCCATGTTCCACCCTCTTGCAAGTCTCTAAAGAATCTTTTCTGTCCAGTCATGTGACTAGATGCTCCACTGTCAATGTACCATATGTTGCTCCCTATGGTGCTTGCCATGCAAGCTATCAAGCAGAACTCATCATCAAAGTTCCTAATGAACTCCTCCACCTTTGCAGATCCAACCATCTGAGTGTTACTCTTCTTCTTCCTGTCTGGGCACTAGGAGGCAAAGTGTCCCTGCTTATGGCAAGTAAAACACTTGACCTTTGACACGTCATGGTTCTTCTTACCATCCTTCTTCCTCTTTTCCTTCCCCTTTCTCTTCCTTGTAAGGGCTAGAGCCTCCTCATCCACAATCTGTGGGGCACTGCTGGATGAGCCTGATCCTTGACCCATGTGGGTCTCCTCCTGTACAAAATCATCACATGGTCTCTTCCAATCATGAAGCTTCTCCCTAGCCACACCACCTTTGACAAAGGTGTCCCATGGCTTAGAGAAGCCATTGAGGGCTATCTAAACTAGCTCCTCATCCACTACCTTAGAGCCAACAACTCCAAGCCTCATCCTTGATCTGTGTGAACCTCATGAGATAAGGCACCACTCCTTCTCCCTTGGCCATCTTGATGTTGCGCATCCTCTCTTGCAACACCATCTTCCGGTTCTCATTCTTGCTTTGGTACAGACTCTCCAAAGCCTTCCACATCTCTAATGCGGTTTTCTTACCAAAAAGGTAAGGGACTACATGGTCCTTCACTCCATCCATGATAATCAGCATGGCTCTGGAATCAATCTTCTTCCAAGCTGCTAGATTTGTGGGATCTGTGGGTGCAACCTACGTGGATTCAATGAACTGCTCAACATCACTGACGTCCAAGATCCTGGTGATCCTCTCTTCCCATGTAAGAAAGTTCTGAGCACCCTGGAGTATATCCTTAACTCTCAACTGCATGGCCATTGTGAAGTGTTACCTGTCAAACCCTAGATCTCCAATCTAAGTTTGTGTCTTCAATAGATCCGCCCTTGATCTATCACTGTTGCTGCAAATCTCTCAACTTTAACTCACTAGAGCTCTAATACCATGTAAATTTTCCTTTAATATTCAAAGGAGGGCTAACAGTGCATGCAAGATCTCTATTGATAACCAGACATGAATATCTTTTACAGTATGCAGTGGAATATAAAACTAAGAAGTAAATCACAACATCACATCACAATAATGACACTAAAATTTTGGATATGGAAACCCTCGGAAAAACCCAAGATGGGAAAACCGGTGCAACAGTCAAATATTGATTTTATTATGAGAAAATATGGAGCATTTACAATACTGCAAATTCACCCAAACCTAGCGAATGCAATTACACGGCAGAATCACTGGGCAAAACCCCAGCTAAACCTCAACACCCTCCTGCGTGAGTGTACAACCCAGCTGTACGAAGCTCGGTGATCTTGCTGCTCTCTCCTCCGTCTTCCCAGCTAAATCCTCTGTCTGACTTTCTCTTCCTGTCTGTATCCTGTCTCTGTCGAAATAAAAGTGTGTGTGTCCTCTCCACCAATTGACCTCTCTTTTATAACTTTAGGTAAAGCGAAAACCCTAATTTCACTTTCACTTTAACTAGTGTTTAACTAAAGTTTAATTATATCACTTTAATTTATTTTCCAAAGTAAACTTAGTAAAGGTAAATTAAATACAATTGATTTCCTAATTTAAGTCTTCTGCATGCAAGAACATATGCATGCAGGAAGACCTTCCTTGTTGCTATTAGTTTAACAATTGTGCCTACCTCTTGAGAGGTGGGACATTTTTCTTGAATGTAACTCCCTCTAACTCGCCCAAATCAAGGGATAAACTCACACTCAATCTTAAATTTTCCCTCAGTCTTCTTCACTTGGCAAAGGCGCCCTCTTGGTCCCGGTTTTCTATAAAAACAATACTCTCTCCCTTTCAAACTAGTTGGAATGTATTGAAAAGAGCCTGCTTGTTGTAATATTTGTCTATCTGAGAAATAAAGGAGACTTTGAAGGTCTAGACTGTGTTGTGCCTTGGTGGAATGAATGTTTTTTCTTTCAGCAATATGGAGGTAATATGTATCTGAAAGATTTATGCATGCATTGAAATATTTGTAGTTCACTAAAAGGTTTGTTTCAAATTTGGTAACATAGTTTAACTATTTTGTTTAATGGTCTAAACTTTTGAGAATATATATTTGATGATTGTTGTGAATGCTTCATTTGTTTATGGATGCTTTACTTTGATTTATTAAATATGTATGCTCTTACATTTGATCGTGTGTGCATAAGTGTGTGATTTGCAGGGTGTCGTGACGGGATACATGAAAGATCTTGTTTGATTGATCATCTCTTCCTATTTCTAATACTTTTTTGCTGCAGATAAAGAGTTCCTTAGCATACCACATTAAAGCTTCAAGGACCCTCTTCTCTCCAAGCGTTCTCCTTGCTTTCCTTCTCCATTTTTATAAATATCATTCCGGTTCCGTGGTTTTATACAAAAAGCAATTCTAGATCTAAGATAATTTTGTGGATAAATCTTGAATGCTTTTCCTTTGTAGATCTAACTAAGTTTTTGCAAAGTTTTATCTTTTCAAAGTTTAGCTCTAGGATACTATAGCTTTGTTGTTTAAGTAATTTTTCGAGTAAAAATTAAAGACTTGGCCTATAAGTTAGTATTTGATTTAATTTTCATATCCAGCAATTTAGTGCTCCTATTTGTTTGTCATCCCTAAGAGGCAAACAAAGACCCTGAGAAAGCATCTTTTTAGCTTACTTTCTCAGTCACTTTTAGGCTAGTTTTAACTTTTTTTACTTAGAAACATTTTTTGGGGGATTTTTTTTTGAATTTTTTTTAAACATTTTTGAAGTGTTTTTGGACGCGTTTAATAAATACTTGCTTGTTGTTTTTTTGCAGGTTTTACAAAAAAAAAGAGGAGGTGCTGCCAAAAAATCGAAAAATTGAAGTGAAAGAAGACTAATGGAGCTCCTCTTTATAAAAAGTTTCAATTTTTTATGTTATTGTAAGCCTTCGGATCCCAATTTGAGGACCATAGTGCATTTTCTTCCGCATCATTGTAAAAAAGCAAATAAGGCTTGAGTAGGCCCGATCCCCATCCCCCCTGGGGGGATTCGCATTGGTGGTCGTTTTCATGGTTTTTATGTTGTTAGTGTAGTTTGTTCTTTCCTTTACTATTTCGGTTTGTATTTCAAGTTTTATTTGCAAAAGTAATTTGAATATTAACCCACTGTGCTATACCGAAGTGCCGAAAGGAAAAAGATTTGAGCAGTGTAGTAATTAGAAAACTTTATTTTTCCACTCTCGAGTTTAAAATAAACCCCCTTGCTTTCCCAAGTACAGGTTCATGGATAAGGGCTTACTCGAGTACTGAATCTAGAAAGAGGTTCTTAGGATTTACCTTTTTTTAATCAGAAAAACCTTGTTCAAAAAATATTTAAAATTTACAAGGCCTTCATCCTCGTATGCTCTACTTCTACTGGAGCTCCGTCTGATCAGTTGCTAGTATCAGTAAAGGGTTTAGGTGACTAGTAATTAGTTTAACTTTTAATCAATCTCCCTAAACAACGAAAAATCTAGCGTTGCATTTTGCTTCGTGTGGGGAAATTGTACAGAGGAAGCGGGAACTACTGAAAAGCGTTCGTTGGTCCCGTTAGGCTACATCATTGCTGGTGTAGTGTTGAACATCCTGCCGTGACTCCATTCCAAGGTTACTTCGGAGTGGGAAGCAGGAGCGAAAAGCAAAATTTTCAAAAGATTCTGGTTTGGGAGCGTTTCGGGAGCGTTTTTTATATAATATATATTTTTAGTATATTTTGATGCATATATGCCAACAAATGCTTGTAGAATGTTGAATTAGTTATGGAAAGCATAAAAACATGAAATAAACCATAATATGATAATACCATCATTCATCAACCATCAATGATTCAATCATATACTAGTGAATTCGTCAAACAAAGGTCGATTATTGATAACATCAAGTTATCAACCTTACAACTTCAGAGTTCAACTTCAAACTTCAAACTTGAATTGCAATGTAATGTTCACAAAATATATGATAATAAATATAAAAGAGTCAATGACTCAAGTTCTCAAGAGTGCAGAAACTTGAAAGTTGAAAGTACTATAAATAAGAAAAGTAGATTTTATGGATGTTTCCTCTTGCCACGGAAAATTTCTAATTTCTTTTCCCGTGGTCTATAAACAAAGGGAGCGGGATTATCATCCCTAGTAGCCACCAATGTTGAGCAGCTTGAGCCACGTCCAAGATTTGGTCCTGCATGACCCCCCCTCGCTGATGCAAGTGGAGGTTGTGAAGTTGAACCTTTAGGCAAAGATGGCATCCTGAAACAAGGTAGAAGATGTCGGTGGCATTGTTGTTGTTGCTGCTGTTGCATGGTTGTCCTCATCGCCCAAAAGCTCATTCTCCAAGCGTTCTAAAGTTAAGGCTCCATCCTCCAAGTTATGCTCCTCGGGATTATTGTCCCAAGTGACATATGATCTATTGATTTTGGCCCGCTCACAGTAATGAGTCAACAACCTCAAGTTGTAATGTACATAAACTAAGCTTTTTGCCCGATTTTCATTGAATCGGTCTCTTTCCACTGAGTGAATGAAGCTATAGGTGCTCCAACACCTTTCTGCATAAGAACTGTTTACCACTTGTGAAAGCACTTTGGTTTCCAATTTATGCAAGCATGGGCATGATGAGCCATACATGTTCCACCATTCAATAAGAGGCGCCCTATCTAGGTCTTTTCTACCATGCAAAGTACCAAACAAACCAATATCACTGAGGTATTTGCTTAATTCACTACACAATAAGGCACATTCCTCTTCATCAGGGACCAACTTGTCTATAGCAGCCATGTACCCAACCTATACCTCTCGATCTGTGTGGGGCTTTCTCCTAACCCCACCCCCAGGTGTTGGTTTGGCCAACCATGATGAAGAATAATATTTTGGTGTTAATACATATGCTAAGGCATGCAGTGGAACGTTGAGATATTCCCACCTTTTGAACACGTGTGTGAATATGGTCATACAGGATGGGATCCTTCGATTCAACAATATCTTTAATCTGGCCCAACATGCTATCCATCTGCTCATACACCTCCCCAATTACCAACTTATCTATATCTGCAAACCGAATCATGTGATAAATGGGCTTTGTGAACTACAAAACAAACTTGACACTTGCCCAAAATTGACCATCAAGAACTGTCTTCCATATCCTGAAAAATCAAGCCTATCAGATGTGGATGTAGCCCTATCTTTCAAGACTTGCCATTATTCACTTGATACCATGCTAGCCAATGCCTCTCTTACCTTCAGAAGGCACATGAAGGTGAGGTAACAGCTAGCAAATCTAGCCTTTGCTATCTTTAATAGCTCTAACTTTGAGTGAGTGCAGAAAATGCCATGGGCATTACTATGGTTGGTAATAAATCTTATCATGTTCTTGCCCTTTTTGTACAGTTCACCAATCCATTTGTATTCATTTTCCTTCAACTTAATAATGTCATGCGTCAAAACGTTCAATGTGTGAACCAAACACCCAGACCAAAATATGTTGAGGTATTTGTTAGATTTTTACAATTTATTCAATGTGATCTAAGATCTTATCTGAGAGAATAGCATGCAGAGCAATAATCACAAGAGACGAGAGACAAAAAATTTCCTCGAGGAAACCATAAAGGAGAAAACCCCGCAACTTCCTCGGAGATAGAATGAGCAACAATAGAAAAAGTAAAACCCAAAATATGGAGATGTCCTTCAGTAGCTTCTCTCTTTTCCCACTTGTGCAAACTTGTCTGCTCTCTTACTCAAGCGAACTTGAAGAGTGAGTGAGTGTGAATAAATAGAGAGGCACACTCTCTATTTATACTTTATCTTTACTTGACTTTTTCTCTCAACAAGGCCGACTTTTCTAGGAGAGTCTAATAACCCTATTACAACTTACCTCTGGGGTCTAATGCCCCGACATACAATGGAGGGATAACCTCAATGACTTTACAAGACTTAAGTACAATAATGACTCTCTCGGACGGAGGAACAACCATCTTTGTTGGAGTTACAATAAATATAATATGAAATATACAAGTGAATATCTTCCGAAGTTACAATTACATTAGCAGTATTTGTCTTCAAATGATTGCTCCTGTCGCCTTACAATTAGCAGCATTATCTCTTATAACTTAGATGCCATTGTATGGACCAATAGCTTCAATGTTTTTGAGTAGGAGTTCCACAATGTTCATGTCGGTCTTGAATTTATCTTAATAGTCTTCTTCGGTTTCGTATCTTTCTTCTTGTTGTGATGAAAGTTCTCCTTCTTCTCCTTCTTCTTGAAGTTCTTCCTGATGTAGACTATGAGAGCTTGATCGTCAGTTGCTCCCATCTTTTCTTCTCTTGTCACAAGTCTAGCTTCTTCTTGTGCACATTCTTCTCGAAGTCTGTTGAAAGAGATCAGCTTCTTTCTTGCACAAATCCCTTGAATGAATGAGTCCCATGATCTAGGGAGACCATTCAGGGTAGTCATTACAATTTCTCCTTCTTCGACATTTTCTTCAACTGCTTCAAGTTGTTCTTTGATTTGAGCAACCCTAGTGAATTAAGACTATATAGTCTCGGAGTTCTGTATCTTCACATTCTTCAGCTGGTTCCTTAAAGTCATCTTCTGATTGATGTTCTTTCCTTCGAACATCTTTGTCAAAGCATCATATACTTCCTTCGGTGTCTTGACTGCAAACACATGGGGGATGAGGTGATCCTTGATCAAATCTGCAATGATTCTCTTAGCCTTAGCCATGCTTCTCTTATGAGCAGCCTTTGCCTCATCTCCCTCTGGTTCTGGAACATCTCCAGAGATAAACTGATCCAAGTCATTTTCTTCAAGGATTAGGGAAATCCTGTACTTCCATGCCCGAAAGTTATCAACCCCTCCAAGCTTGTCCTTAAGTTGATTATGGTGAGTCATCTTTCCCAAATGAGAATCTCAAATGGAAATAGTAAAGATTTGGATCTTACCGATTTGAGGTGTCCAACTAGGTTCCGGAGTAGGCTGACCTAGGGTTTGTCAGAGAAACCCTAATTTTCCAAACTTGGAGTTTGGGAATTCTGTTTGGACAAAAAGATGCGCCTCCTTGAGGCAAGTTGCTCGGCTAAGTCATTTTCTGAAAACTGAGGTGGGAAGCCTCCATACTTGATGCCCTAGTTTCTCCCGACACCGGTGACAGGGTCAAAAATGAAACTTCTCTGATTTAGAAACTGCCTCCACCAAAAGATGCGCCCTACTAAGGCGGTTAGCCTAGCCCTCTTTGCTTGATGATCTGTGGCGAGAACACCTTCAACTAGGAAGCTCTAGTTCCCGCAGTTGCACAGTGCCTTCTTTCAGAGAGGCTCTGATACCATGTTAGTCTTTCTTAAGCTCTAATTAGATTATGTAGGATCTTTATCTGAAAGAATAACAAGTACAACAAGATGCATAAGATAGAAAAGATACACGAGACACAGATTTTCACTGGGGAAACCATAAAGGAGAAAACCCCGCATACTTCTTCAGAATAGTAAGATGATCAAAAGCAGTAGTAAGAGGTATTCAACAGCTATCTATCTCTCGTCCTCTGACTGTCTCTCTCTCATGCACACTTGAGAGTGTGTTAGGTGTGTATAAATGAGGGAGAGCGCCTCCCTATTTATGCCCTTTCAAGTCACTAACCAAATATAACATTCAAGCCTACATGTCATCTCACATGGGGCCAACTTCTCCTAGAAAGACTACAAGTACATATTACATGATGTTACACTGGGGACTATTGCCTCGACTTACAACGGAGGTTGTACCTCAAGGTCTAGACACAATTTAGACATCCCGTAAATTACACACATCCCCAATGGGGGTACAACAACATACAATGATAATATACATCAGAATATCTTTCGAAGTTACAAATACAACAACACCCACAAGGCTGGATCTTGGAGCCACCACCTTGTTGACGATGCTGAAGACCTTGATGATGATGTTGAAGGCCCTAGAGATGGTGTTAAAGCTTTTGCGGACGATAGAGAAGCCCTAGATGGGTTGAAGAAGCATTAATGACCCATGTTGTGGTCATTCATGCCTCGATGGGGTCATGGTACCCTAGGAGAAGGTTTGGCAACCCCACAGATGGTGTCATGATGAATCTTGACCCTTGGAGGTCCCCTTGTATGGCTGAGAAGTCCATGAAGTCTACTACTTGATGAAGAATCCCTTGAACAAGTGCATGTACCCACAAGTTGGTCATGAAGCCCACACACATGATACCCTTTGGATTGCATGGTGGAGCCTTGCTCTTAGTGGACATGTTTGATGATGAAGCCCTAAGTGATGATCTTGATGCCTGATGCTCTCATAATGGAACCCATGATGGTTGTGATTGACCCAAATGACCCATTCTATGGTCATTTGTGATTTGCGTAGTCATTGGTGGCTTGTTGGGTTCTTAGCACCCTTGAAGATGGTTCTAGTGCTTCCACATGGTGCCCTTAGGTCTTGATCACACATAATGACAAACACTTAATGTGTAGACATATGACCCATACACATGGGTTGAAGTTTGATTATGGATCCCATTGCTTGAACTGTAAAGACTTGATGACTATGCAGATGGTAAGTTTGGTTCTTGAGACCCATACACTTTGTGTCATGATGTGGAGCTGAAGCCTATAGTGTTTTAATGGTTGGTGTGGAGCAGCAACCCTCAAGCTTCAAACAACAAGGCCTTACCATCAAATAGACGGTTGATTCTTTGAATGATGTAAATATTTAAACAATATTTTAAGTCTTGCCTTGACTTGTAAAGTCGGCCCCAAACAAAAGATTAATTAAAATTCAAAAATAAAAATAAACATTATTTTAAGGACAGGTCGGCTCCATAAAATTAGTGAAAATGTGTATAAATAGGACACAACACGTCCTCATTTCAGCATGAGCAAATTCAGGACTGCACTGATATTTTTCGGGTATTTGATAGACCGAGGCTAATAAGACTATGAAAATTTGGAGGTAGCAGCAGTCTCGAATTTACAGAGAAGGAAAAAAAAATTGGAGTTTGATTTTGCTTGCTAGCATTTGCAACAGCAGATCCAAGATGGTTGGAGGCTTTTCCACCATCTACACAGTCTCCGTGGTGATTGCTGCAGTAGCAGCATTGAAGAAAAGTATGCCCTAACTCCTGAATTGAATGAAGAGGGTAAAGTGTCCAACAGTTCCGAAATTGCAAAGAAGTCAACAGCCTTGAAATTGCAGATTTGAGTTTCCACAAAGGCATCTGAAATTTGTAGCAGCTAAGGAGATTTAATTTTATCCTTTTTGGGGTCTTGATCTATGGTGAGTGAGCCCACCGCCCTAGGAGGAGCTAGTGACCGATGGTTGCAGGCTCTTTACACAATCCCGAACTTACAAGGAACCAAGGTTCTGATGCTTTAGCCCTATGATATGAAGCATACATTTAAGTATTGTTGCTACAAATCCGAAGTTTTGACAATCTGGTTTAGAGCATTCTCGGGTCAGTAAAAACCCAGGTAAAAGGTATGGGATTCTTTACTGCTGATTAGGATTTATTATGTTGAATGAGGTGTAAAGAACAACCTCAAGCCTATTGTGACCTAATGAACAATGTATGGTGATACATACTACTCCCTTATGATGATGATGCATACTACAGCATGATGATGAGTGGAGTATGTACAGTGATGTACACACAGTTGAATAGTAATGAGCAATGATGTACACAGTTGAATAGTAATGAGATGATGCAATATGCATGTTCAGACCTTGATGATGATGATCTCCCATGCTACGATTTGATAAACACTTGATGTTTATGTTTATGTTGCCTACACTGATGATGATAATGATGATGATATGATGATGCAAACTCTATGATGATGATATACATTCTCCTTGATGATACTGTATAATGGTGCATGCATTGATGATGATGATATGATGCAAAGTGCATATATTGTGATGATTACAGTTATACATACAGTGGTATATAGGAATATACTCAGGCATGATATACAGTAACATACAGTGGTATATAGTGATATACAATGATAAATGTACAGTGATGAATACTGTGGTGTATTGATGTATGCATTCCTATGATGAACAAGTATGCTATTTTTGGTGATGTACTATGATGGTGCCTTGTACATGATGGTGTGATGGTACCCTATGATGATACCCTATGATCTTGAGACCTTGATGACATGTTCAAACAGTCCTTGATGATGTATACGTGTTGATATTCCATGATAATGATGATGATGCTTTGATGATCAGTGAAAGCAGGAGTGACTCTGATGTACATGAGCAGTGATATAGATCAGCAGTGTTGATAAACAATATTAATGACCAAAGAGTGATGAGCAGAAATCCAGCATTGATGATGAGCAGACTTGAATGACCAGCATAGATCGATGTACAGAGGTACATGAGAAGAGATTGATGAAAGCTAAGTCTTGTACTTGAGGATTGGACTCCTCAACCCTTTCTTAGTTGGAGTTAAGAAAACCAGGTTGGGTCCTATTACAAGAGTTGATTCTCTTTTCATCAGTTGGTGCTGATTGTAATCGAGAAGATTGTAGTCTTACATTACCATAAATAAAGTTCACATTACAAATATTCTTGTATCTCTTTGATGTGATGATTGGGCTTATGACTCATGGTTGATTTAACAGATGAATATGATTATGTGATTAATGCTTGATATACTCCGATCGATTAATTGAATGTAAAAAGGTTTAAAGTACTCACACACTGATTCACCCCCGCCCCTCTTAGTGTGGCCATTGTGTCCAATAGAAAGTTCCTCTTGCACCCATCTATGCGCTTCTCATCCTCGGTAGGTTTCTATTTTCAACCTTGTAACAAAGGATGAGATCTCCGTCACTCTAGGTGATCTTCAGGCTCTTCATGTAACTGTATGTGTTATACCATGGGTGCCTTCTGAGATTCGTACAAAGCCTTCTACGCATATGTGGTTCTCTGTTTGATATGCACTTCTACATCACTGGAGAAGTGTGTCTGGTCAATTGAGTATGCCACGCCATAATCTACCCTCTTTTTTGAAAGAAACCACGAACCTTGCTTTGTATTTTTTGATGTTATCATCTGTTGCATGCTTCATCTTGTAGATCCATATCGAAGATACTACGGGCTTCCATTCAAGTCTCAGAGCCACATCTTGGGCATCTTTCTTTATTATCAACTGGTACTCTTTGATCATGGCCTCCTTCCATTTCTTCTCGGTTGCTTCTTCATAGTTGGAAGGATCTGCTTCAATGATGTCATACAACAGTGCCACATAACTGGAGTGTGTTTAAGGAATCTTACTTTCTTTGGAAGTCTCGTCATACTTTTCTTCATCTTGAATGATCTCTTGTGCCCAAGATGGTCTTCTTCTCTCGAGGTGGATTTACTGCTCTCTGTGGCTTGGTCATATCATGATTCTTCTAAAGCTCTTTGTTCTGTCATGGTGTCTTTGTCCCTAGGAGCTTCAGGTTCCTCTTCATTTTGTTGGAGTGAATCTTCTAGCTAAACCGTCATCACTAGTTGTTTTGGACAAGTCTCGTCCTTCTTTTCATGTAGATGATTGTATGCGATCTTTCCTACATGTTAAATTTAGTTGCATGATTAGAAACATTTCATATTTTTAATAACAACAAACTCTTATGTATAAAGATATATGTCACATAGTCATGCAACTATCTTAGCCAATGCTACAACATTCATCCATATCTTGTATATATATGGTAACTTTCTAGATGCCTTCCATCTCTACCATAACATTATTAAGAGTGTGCACTACTCCCAATATGTAAACAAAGAGGTTTCATTCTAGATAAGTAGCAATGGAATTATGTATAGCACCATAGGCTACTTACCCACCATATGCAAGTTAGTAGTATATTGTTCATAAATGCAGACACTTAAACATGCATAACACATCAACTAAATATAAATACGTACACAACTGAACAATATCATTTAAGTAACTAGATATATAGGAAATGACAATTTAAGCACTTATCTTTGTTTGTTTGGTGGGTGTGTTGATTTTTGTACCTAGTCAGATGTTCCCTAAGTGGCTTTAATTTTGCCTAAAGTCACTTAAGAGGGAAAAATGTGACCCTCACATTAAAGTCACTTAAATGTGATTTTATGACTATAGTCTCTTTTTGATAAAGTAAGTGAGTGAGTGAATTTATTTATGGGAAATAAATAAATGAGAATTTCACTCTCACTTGGAAATTATAAAAAGGGGTGAGGGAGGCAAAAGTGAATCACTTGTTCATTTTTTCAAGTTGAAGGAGAAGAGAGAGCTCAAGGAGGTCGAATTGCTCAAGGAGGACAAATTTCCAGGTTAGGGTTTGAAGCTGAAGATTTCAGCAAATTCCTTGCACGGTTCCCTAGATCGTACGGCCTGCATTTAATGCTGAGTACGGCTGCATTTATTGGCACGAATTTCGAGGAGGGAGTACGGCCAGGTCTGCACAGAATTCGAATTGTACGGCCGAATTAAATGCTGCACCGAAATCGAGGAGTACAGACTGTGTACGGGTGAGCAAATTTCGGCACAGATTTCGATGTAAGTACGGCCTGTAATTAATGCTGTACGGACTGTGTACGGACTGCAATAAATAGGCACGAATTTCGAGGAACCTGTACGGCTGGTTTGCTGTACGGATCTGCTGTCAGATC